>JANCRA010000030.1:3317500-3808495 GCA_024362935.1 Setophaga petechia
CCAGGAGCAAAACAATGTTCTTTAATGGTATTTGCTATCAAATAGTACCTTCAAAAAATCCACCTACTCTACACCCAGAGGGTGTGTAGCTCCATCCAGCTGGTTGCTGGCCTAATGTTTTGGCTCTGTTTTTACCTGGTGTGCTGGAAACCTCTGAGCACACCCATACCTTCCTTCCTTCCTTCCTTCCTTCCTTCCTTCCTTCCTTCCTTCCTTCCTTCCTTCCTTCCTTCCTTCCTTCCTTCCTTCCTTCCTTCCTTCCTTCCTTCCTTCCTTCCTTCCTTCCTTCTCTCCTGCTTGGGAGAGTTTCCCTCTGCTTCTGCTCTCTTTGGTTTGTTCTTGCCCACATATCCAGTGAAGGGCCCATCTCCCCTGGCAGCAGCACAGAAAGAGGATGGAACCCCATAATTTGATGAGAGATTGCTGTAATGGAGCCCCTGGGCATCCTCAGGGGCCACCAGCAGCACGTGCCTGTGGTGGCCACCAACACCAAGAGCCACCATGGCTTTGGTGATGTGGGTGTGGTGGTCACCTGGGCTGCATGGCAAGGGGGAGTCAGGGACAGGGCAGTGACCTGAGGTATAAGGGGGAATAGGGAGACATGGCAGGGCTGTAAAATACAGGAGATAACCTGGGAATGTGGCAGGGCCATGGAGAGGGACAGGGGACATGGCACAGCCCTGGGGCAGGGGGGTCACCTGGGAACATGGAGGCACACAGGGGCACAGTTCAGCCCTGAGGCACTGGGGACACAGCAGGGCCATGGGAAATGTGGGGACACAGAGTGGCAGTGAGGCACATGGGGACACAGAGTGGCAGTGAGACACATGGGGACACAGAGGGACCCTGACAAAGATGGGGACACAGAGTGACAGTGAAGCACATGGGGACATGGAGGGACCCTGACAAACGTGGGGATAGCAGGGCTATGAGCACACAGGGACATGGTGGGACCTTGAAAAAGATGGGGACAGAGTGACAGTGAGACACATGGGGACACAGAGGGACCCTGACAAAGATGGGGACACAGAGTGGCAGTGAGGCATACAGGGACATGGAGGGACCCTGACAAACATGGGGACACAGAGTGACAGTGAGGCACATGGGGACACAGAGGGACCCTGACAAACGTGGGGATAGCAGGGCTGTGAGCACACAGGGACATGGAGGGACTGACAAACGTGGGGACACAGTGGGGGTGTGAGCACACAGGGACATAGTTCAGCCCCAAGGCACAGGGGGCACAGCTCCTTAGGCAGCCCTGAGGCACACAGGGACATGGAATCATCAAGGATGGAAAAGACCCTCAAGAACATCCAGTCCAGCTGTGCACACAGCAGCACCAGTGTACCCTTGGACAACTAAACCACATCACCCGGGTCACATGGAGGCACCGTGAGGCACAGGGGGACACGGCTCAGCCCTGGGGCACAGGGGATGCAGAGGGGCTGTGAGGCACACGGAGGCACATGGAGGGGGACATGGAGGAGCCGTGAGGCACATGGGGGCACAGTGAGGCACACGGGGGGACATTGAGGCACACGGGGGGACAGTGAGGCACATGAGGGGACAGCCATCCCCACGAGGGCGGGATCGCACAGCCGTGATGCACAGGGCACATGGAGGGACTGCGATGCACAAGGGCCACGGATGCACAGCCCCAGTGCTCGGGGGGCCTGAAAGGACTCTGAGGCACAGGGGACATGGGTGCACAGCCCTGGGGCACAGGGGACATAGAAGGACTCTGATGGACAGGGACATGGGTGCTCAGTCATAGAGCACAGGGGACATGGAAACACTCTGGGGCACAGGGGACATGGGTGCACAGTCCTGGGGCACAGGGGACATAGAAGGAGTCTGATGGACAGGGGACATGGGTGCTCAGCCACAGAGCACAGTGGACATGGAAATACTCTGATGCACAGGGGACGCGGGTGCTCAGTCCTTCAGCACAGGGCTCATGTGCGGCAGCGTTGGTAGCTCACAGTCCGGACACTCAGGGGACACGAAAGGACTCTGATGCACAAGGACACACATAGGTGCCCAGCCCGGCGCTCGGGGGACGCGGAAGGGCCCCAAGGCACCGGCGGCTGCCCGGCCCGGCCCCGCCGCGCTCCCGCCCCGCTGTCCCGTTGCCGTAGCGACGCCTCCCGGCGGCCCCGGCCCGGCGCGGCCGCTTTAAGAGCGCGGCGCCCGCGGCCGCCCCCGCCCGCCCGCCCGCCGGAAGGGGCCGCGAGCCCGCGCCGCCGCCGCCCGGCCTGCGCTGCCCCAGGTAAGCGCCGGGGCCGCCCCGCCCTGCCCGGCTCCCAGCCCGGCTCCCAGCCCGGCTCCCGGCCCGGCTCCCCGCGGGACGGAGCGGGGGCGGCGCGGCCGCTGCGGTCCCGCCGCGGTCGGAGCGCGGGGCCGCCCCCGGGGCGCCGCTCGCTGCAGCCCCGCGGGGCTCCCGGTGTGCCGAGGGTACCGCGGAGGGGCTCGGTGGGTGCCGGGGCGGTGCCCCCGCAGGGCCGGGAGGGGCCGGGCCGGGCTCCCCGGGGTGCCCCGGGCTGTGGGCGGCCGCGCCGGCTCGGTCCCCGCGGAGCCCCCGAAGCTGTGGGGGCGCTGCCCGGGACCGCGCGGGGCTCAGGCGGGGATGTGCCCGGGAGCCCCACGAAGAAAAGCGAGTGCGGGGCTTTGTTCGGCCTCTCCGCCGCGGCCGGGGGTTCCCGGCGGGGTGCGGGTGCCCCCGGCCCGCTCCGGCCCTTCCCGCCGGTGCTCTCGGCTCCCGCCCGGGCCGGTCCCGCTGCCCGCCGGCGGTGCTGGGGCTGTGCGCGGTGCGGTGGGACCGCGGTGCGGGCGGGTTCGCTCGGCTCGGGTCCCGCGGTCTGGTTCTGCCTCGCAACTTTGAGAGTTGGGCACTCGTGCTGCCTCATGGCTCGGTTGCCTGGGTTTTTTCTCCCTGTGAAAAAAGCTTTCCATTTTTCTATTCCTTAAGCAGATCTCTGTGTGAAAACTTTGGTTTAAAAATTTTATTGTAGCCTTTGTTGGTTTATGCCACTGCTTGTTCGTTGGTATGTTTCCCCATTTTTTTGTGTTGGATGTGCTGTTCCTTTGGCTGCTCTGCCTTCTAAATACTCTTTAATGGAGACGTAAGATGGGGAAAAGATAAAATATGAGAATCCGGGACTGTTTTGTGTCAACTTCTTTAATTGAAATGTTGTAAGCCAAAGGGGAAAGAAAAGAAAAAGTGATCAAGTGGAGCTCAGGGCACTTTGCTTTGTTGGAGGCAGAGAGGAAAAACTTAAGAGGGAATGACTGAGATTTTGTTTCACTTTATTTCTCTTCTTTTGAGGCTGAAAGATAAACAAGCATTTTGAAATGCTTTGGTTTTAAATGCCGAGCTCTTCATTTTCTCTTCAGCTGACTCCATTAAAAAAAAAAGAATCTTTAAAAAAAAAGTAGAAGCAGCTCTGCAGTTGTGGAGCCAGCAGCAGTGGTGTGTGTGGGCAGAGGCCTTGCTGCTCTTCCATCAGCCGTCCCTGCCTTGTCTCTGTGGACTATAAAATTAGAAAGGCTCCGATGTCCATTCAGTCTGATGTCTGGGTAATGTGGGCTGTGGAAATCAAGAAGAGCTCTCTGTGAATTAACTGCTGTGCTGCTCGTGGCTTGCTCAGCCTGTGGGTTCTGGCCTCTGGTGTATAATTAGGAAAGTAATTGCATTTTAAGAAGCCTTAAATCTATTATCCAGGTGTGTGCTTGTCCCCTGGGCAGGTATCAGGTGGTGTGAGCTTGCTTTTGCTGTGAGCAAATGATCTCTATCCCTCTGATGGTCACAAGCTGCAGTCTGACATTTGCAGCATCTTAGAACCACTGAGTTTGAGTTGGAAAGGATCTTTGAATCTCCTCTAGTCCAACCCTCCTGCAGTGAGTAGGAATATATTCAACAGTCCCAGGTTGCTCCAAGCCCTGTCCAACCTGGCCTTGGACTGTTCCAGGGGTGGGGCAGCCACAGCTTCTCTGGGCATCCTGTGCCAGGGCTTCCCCACCCTCATTTCCAAAAACCTGCTTTCTCATATCTAATGTAAATTAGAAACTTTACCCCTTGTCCCACTTAACTTAAAAACTTTAAAACTTCCAAGAGCGAGACCTGAGGCTCCCTGTGCTTTTCCTCCCCTGGAAATGGCCCCACTCATCTCCTCCTTCCCCAGAGCTGTCTCCTTGCCTGTCCTAGGAGTTTTTGCCTTTCCAATTCCAGTCAGTGTCCAGGAAAGCTTTTATTTGCTGCATCTTTCCTGAATTTGCTTTATGTGCACACTGAGAAGCCCGGCCATGGAGAGCACAGGTCTGTGGTGAGGGATGGAGAGCCAAGAACAACTCCAAGTGGCTGTAATTGAAAACTGTCAGCTCTGCAGCAAAGGAGGATGTTCAGAGCATGTGGCTCCTCAGATAACACCGAGTGGAGAATTGGATCTTCAGTTCTAAAGAAAGTCAGAATGCCCAAATCCTGGGGAGTTCTGCTGGGGTGATGTCCTAGGTGGGATGTCCTAGGGCTCTGGATGGATTTCCTTCAGAGGTGCTGCTTGGTGCTGTCCTTCTGCACCATCTGCTGTGGGTGCTGTTCTGGAGATGTCCTAAAGTGCCTTAGAATATCCAAGCCATGGTGTCTTGGAGAAGTCTGCTTGTTCATTTTTCTTGCCCTTCCTTCCCTTCAAGCTGGCTGTTTCCTGGGGAGCTTGGGTTCATGGGGGGTCTGTGCCCTGGGGGGACCAGCAGAGGGGTTTTGGGGTGGCCAGCAGAGGGGTTTTGGGGTGATCAGCAGAGGGGTTTTGGGGTGACCAGCAGAGGGGTTTTGGGGTGACCAGCAGAGGGGTTTTGGAGGGACCAGCAGAGGGGTTTTGGGGTGACTAGCAGAAGGTTTTTGGGGTAACCAGCAGAAGGTTTTTGGGTGACAGACAGCAATGGCCCTGCCCAGGTGTCAGGTGTTTAAGGAAACTCCTGGCTTGGCTGAGGCAGCACAGGGCAGGTGGGGCATAGGGGAGAAGCCAGGAGGAGACTGGAATTGGGAGAGAGGGAGTTCTAACAGGGAGCAAAAGCTCACCATGGCATTAAAAGCACAGAGCAGCTGCTTCTGCCCAGTGTGGGTGAGCTTTGTGCAGTTCCTTGGTGAGCTTGTGGGTGAAATTCCCTGTTTCATCCCCAGTGTGCTGCCATCCTCCTGGGCTGTTGTATCTGCTGGTGTTTGCCAGACATTGCCTAAACTGCTCTTAAACTGCAGCTGTTTTTGCAGGTTCCCAGTTACTGCACAGTTGTTCTTACTGTGTTTATTTTAGTGGTTATAAACTGATTTTTAAAAAGGACTTGGAACTTGAGCTGGAAAGTCTCCTTTTTCTTCTTCTTTCATGATTTGGTTGAGGAGCTGCACCAGAGGAGCCAGCAGCTGAGCCCTTCAGTATTACCCCCCTCTTTGAATTTTCTTTGAATTTTCTGAGCTGTGGTTTTCTGGGAATTTGGGGGCAGTTGTCCTGTACCTTGATTTTAGTAGTGGACATCGTCTTGGGGTTGGGGTGAGAGGGGTGTCTGCTCTTAATTTGGTAAAATTACAAATTTGGCTGGGGAGTAAAAGGCTTGAAGGAGACTTTTTTTTCCCTCATAACATTTTGTTTAGCCTGAATGTTTGCAGTCAGAGCTATGCATTTCTTAAAGACACAGAAAGCATAAAGCTTTTTCAAGGCAGATATTTCAAATTACTGTGAGTTTCACAGTGGCATTTGGAGCTAGAGGGTGCCACCATTGACCAAAAAAGTTGCAGCATCACTGTGATCCTGCATTGTCCAGGGCTATGTCACTCACCCTGATTTGCACAGCAGCTTCAACAGCTATGGGCTGAGGTGTTCCTAATTCTTATATAAAGTAAATTCTTTACAGAAGTTACTTTATGTATATAAAGTAGCTTTTGTAAGGATGCAAAGTGAGGGAGAACCCAGTGTGATTATTTCCCTCTGCTCTCATGTTAATAAATATGCGTTGCCTGATCTTTTTTGCCTTCTGTTTGTTTCAGAGCAGTTACTTCTGTAAGCTGAATTGAAAATGGGTGCTGGAAGTGGTGAATAATCATTTCACTTGGACTAATCCCCAGCTGCAAAGAGCCAAGGGCTCAGTCCTGCAGATCTCCTTTGTTAGACACAGACTGGCTTTCCCCCACCTCCTGTGTTCGTGCTGAACATAAAACAGTGATTTCTATGCAAGAATTTTAAGGAAAGCCTTTCAAAGCACTTGAATGACCAGCGAGGGGCAGCTGGGCCGGGGTTGCCTGGGAGATGCTGCTGGGAGCAGCTGAGCAGGGTGTGACAGCCTGGAAGGAAGTGAAGGAGGCAGGATGCTGCTCTGATCTTCCCCTGCTCCCTGCTGGGTGAGAGAGAGTGGTGGTCCTGCTTCTGGGAGCTCAGGGGATGCAAATGTGACTGAGTGTGTGAGCACAGGACTCGTTCTGCTCACCACAGGGCCCTGGAGAGCCAGACTGGGAGTGCAGCTGGGAATCTGGTGCTGTGCTTTGTCCTGCACTCTGCACTGCTGCTTCCTCAGGGCTCTCCCTGGGCAGTAAGAGGTGTTGCCATCTGGGCACGTTGGAGCACAGGGAGCATGTAGGGCTCCTGCAGCATCTCCAGACTCTGGTAAAATTCTGTTACATCACTTTGAGCAATCTCAGGACAATGCTGGCATTCCAGGGAGTTTATTGCTTGTTCCTTACTCCTCTGCAGAGCTCACACTGTACTGGTTATTCCTGTCTTCTGATGCATGTCTTGGGTCCCTGTGAGGAAATGCTGAAATACACATCCAGAAATTCAGAGGATATTCTGGTTTACACATTGAGATGATCACTGTTGCATGTTTAATGAATTGCTTTTCTGGATGCTGCTCAGCTTGCAGCTCTGAGTTTGTCCTTGCACTCTTTCAGTGCCTGCTTGACATGAGTTTTGCTTGAAAATGTGAGTGTTTTCAGGCTGTGGACAATGCAAATAGGATGCTGCAGTTAGGTGTTGGCAAACTGTCCTGTCTGGAGTTGTGTGGGAGGAGAAATGGTTTCTTGGTTGTGTGACCCCAATGGGGAGAAGAGCAGCTGGGGTTTAACAAAGTGGTTAAAATCATATAGGCCCCCAAATCCTCCAGAGGCTTCTCTCCTTTCCTAGAAGCTTCCTTTAACAAGCTGATTTCTCAGGCTGATTGCTTGCAGATGAGATCATGCAGTGTGTTTTGCAGGGAAAGAATCTGAACTTCGACTGGTGAGCCAGAAAGTTTTAACACGCGAGTCACATGCCCGGTGTCCTCATGGCACACACGGAGCCCCCCGGCTGTGACAGGGCAGCTCAGGGTGGCTTTGTGCCCCAACAGGAGCTGTCTGAGACACACAACACCCAGGGATGCTCCCAGGTGCTGGGGCTTGCTGCTTGGACAGCAACGGGAGATGATGGCAAGGAAGTATTTCATCTTTGCTGAGCTCTGTTTCTCTCTTTAGTGTGTGTGGGGTTGGGATGAGCCCAAGTGAGGGAAGGCTCTCATCTGCCTTAATTCCACAGACGTTTTGCTGCTGGCTTCAGCAAAGGAATTTATGTAGAATTGATGGTGTTTTTTCTGTTAATGCATGAGAACATCCTGAACAGGGAAGACTTGATGGTGGTGTTCTGCTGCAGAGGATCCCAGCAATCTCTGCTCTCACTCTCAGAAGGGATGCTGGTTTCCATTCCTCTTGATGGCAACTGGGTTACTCTTCCAAAATAATCACAGCCATCATTTGAGAGTGTTGAAAATTAAGCAAAGCTGTTCTGAGGTGATGCTGGGTGGTGTTCCCAGCACAGGGAATTTTTGTTGCCAGCAGCTTTAAAGTACAACCTGTTCTCACAGGCAAGGTAGGAAGGTGCCTTTCTGATGCCAGTGCCTCTTTGTGCCTAAAATCACTTCTTGCCAATCACAAAGGCATTAATTATGCAAAAATGGATTTAGGGTGGGTGGAGTTTTTATTGGCTGCAGAAGTTGGAGCCAAAGAGCCACTTGATCCCAATCTCTAAAAAAAATTAACAATGGAGTCAGACTGGGAGGGGAAAGCTTCAAATCCCAAACTTTAAATCTATCAGCGTTTTATGCAACTTGAAGACAGGAATGCATAAGGCAAGATTTGTTAAAACCTCTTACTACTGCATAGCCATGTTGTGCTTGTAGTCTCACTCACTCCTGTGAGCTTTCTTTTTGAAACAAATAACTGAAAGTAGATTTTACAGATGAGAACAGGCTTCCTGGTATTTTTTTTCCCTGTCACCTAAGCATGTTTGTCCCATGGGATTTATCAGGAGCTTTTTCCAATGTTTAATTTCACACAGGTAGAAGGTCAAGCATGTGAAAGTGGAGAGCTCCTGTATGTAGATGATCAAATTTCATTTGGCTTCCTTGAGAGTGTGTACTAATGCATGTACTACATACACTAAATATCTGCTTTTCTTAAGGTATTATTTTATTCTTTAGGTAAAAAAAAATACTCTTTAGATAAAATAGCAACACAAGTTGCTTTGGTTCCATGCCCTTACTGGCTAATAATCCCTTTTTTTGATGGTAAGGACTGGTAGAGCATTTGTTGCTCTGATGGATGGCAGTGAGGTTGTATATTTTTTGTAGCAGCTCAAGCATTTCAGCCTTCACTCTGCTCCTGGATGGGATCCTGCTGGGTCTGTCCTCCTGGAGCCTGGCTGATGGTCATCCCAGACCTGGCAGGGTTCATGTGGGAGGTGATGATCTGTACTCTGAAAA
The DNA here is from genome assembly GCA_024362935.1 of Setophaga petechia. NCBI lineage: Eukaryota > Metazoa > Chordata > Aves > Passeriformes > Parulidae > Setophaga > Setophaga petechia. The sequence continues at coordinate 3,326,273 of JANCRA010000030.1, forward strand.
GTGCTGCCTAGACCTTGTTTTGTCCATGAAGCTCCAAGTGTGGAGCTGTTAGAACCCCAGCCCACTCAGAGCTAATGCCTGCAGAATGCATGACCAAAGAATTAAACTGGGTGGAGTCATTCCAAAATTTGGATTTGGGGCCTGTCTTCTCCTAATGCAGCAGCTTTGGGTGTTTGCTTGGAAGTGCTCCCAGCACGGATGATGCTCTCCTGACCTGATGTGACTTTTCTTTCTTGACGTTTGGGTGCTGTGGCCAAATGTGTCTGCAGAGCTCTGTAATGCAGAACTGTGGTGAGAAATGAACCTGGAACAAGTCAGCTCCTGTCAGGGGATGGCACGGGGCTGATCAGCTCCCGTGTGCCCAGGGGGAGGGAGGAGGGACAGACAGACACAGTCAACAGTTGTGTTTCTTCCCCAGCACTGTCCTGTATCCTGAGGCTGCCAGCTGCACTTTGGAGGCCAGAGGAATAGGGTGGGGTATTTTCTTCCAACCAGATGAATTTGTGCTGTGAAAATGAGGAATTAGTTCAGTTTCTCTGGGAATAGCATTTAAGGTGTTAAAATGTCCCACCCATCAGTAACGAAGAGCTGCTCAAGAACAAGCAAATACAGAGATGGAGCCTGCAGAGCACACTGCCTTTGCAGTTCTTATTTTCCCTTGAAGAATGAGAGTCTGGGCATGTTTTTATTGCATTTATCATTTGGTTGTGGTGCCCATCATTTGTGTTACCCTCCTATGGAGAGCTAAGCTAGCCAAGTGTCAGGTTTTGTTGTCCATCTCGATTACTATTATGTTATTTCACTTGTGCTTGTTTGTTTCTGCCTGTCAAAAGGTAAAAAAAAATAATTAAATACTGTAGCAGAAATAGCTGGAGTATCAGTGTTCTCCAATAGGAAGATGTCAGCCTATGATGACTCCTTCCACTGAGCTCAGCCTGTTTCTGCTGCTCCTGACAAGCTGTCATCTCTTCATGCTGGGTAATGTGATCTTCCAGGAATGTTTATCTTTCATTTCTGCATTTGTAGTGGAGATGAGCTGGGGGTGCTGGGAATGTGCCTCCAATGCCCTGTTGTTGTTTGGGCTGAGGGGAACAAATCAGGCCAGCAGAGCTGCCATACAGAGCTCCCTCACTTTTCCCTGAGTGAAGGTCCCAATGCTGTGAATTCATCCTGTGGACTTTTTGTTTTTAAGTGTATGTGTTTTGCATTTCTCTGGATTGTGATGGATATTACTCCAGTAACTTCACAAAGTGTCCTTCCTCTTTCCATGGGTTTGATGCCTTCTGTCTGCATACTTGGCTAGCAGCAGTCTTACATTTCTTTTATATTCTGGGGCAACCTGGACAGGGCTTTTTACATTTAGAAAATGAGCTTTGCTGGCCAGTGTCATGTGTGGATCCCATGGGTGGACATGTGGAAGGAGCAGCACTGATGGCAGTTCCTCTGCTGACCAGCAGCCCTCTTTCATCTCAGTGCCAGCAGCTGCTTCCCCATCACCCTCCAGACTGCTCTCCATGTAGACACTCTGCCTTCTTCCCAAGGACTGAACCCACCCATTAGTGTGGTTCAGTCTCTGCTACAGCATTTTTTGGCCTTCTCCCAGCACTGGAAGGACACCAAATAGCAGCAGTACTGTTGAGACCTCCCTAGAGTAAAGACTTATAGTGGGAAATGAATTTTCTAGTTGCTTCTAATGTCTTGAGAGCCATTGGCTGTCTGGCTTTTAATCTGTATTCTTGGGTTATTGCAGACTATTATGTTTGAATGCATGGCTGAAGTTAAATTTCCAAAAAGGCCTCTCTTGTGGTGGGTGTTGATTTGTGCAAGGGCAGTGACGCAGTGTGCTGACCCTGTTTGAGACCCATGCAGTACATCAAGGCTCAGATCCTGGCACTCAGTGCTCCTGCCAGGACAGAATTAGCCCTCATTGTGTCAGTGCTGACATCTCTGCTAACCAAGCTGTTAATATTATCTGAAGAATTACTCCAGAGAAACTCGATGCAAGCCTTCCTTGCTGGCAGTAATTACTCTGCCTCTCCTCATTTGCTGCCACAGAATGATGGAAGCAGTGGGTGAAAGGATATCTGGGGGGCTCTGGCCTGACCTCCTGCTTGAAGTGGGACTGTGTCCAGCATGTGAGTGATCAGCTCAGCCATGGCTTTGTCTGGCCAAGTCTTGAACATGTTGGGGATGGAGCAGGGTATCACACCAGTTCAGCTTTTGTTTGCTTTTGCTTGGAAGTTATACCTAGTGAACCACCTTGGAGAGTGGATTATGCATTTAGGTTGGAATGACCTCATCCTGCAGATTTGAAAACATTTGAGTGAGCTGTGGGAAATGTCCCAGTAGGGTTAATGTAATGTGTAATGGATCTGAATCCTGTTCATGCTAACATGGGAAACATGAGCAGACCCTCGTGCTGTTTCTGAGGAAAAGGCAGGGATGCTGTCAGGTGGTTTTCCTGTGTTTGCATGGGGAATTGCAGGTGGAACAGTGCCTGTAGGACATGTCCTGTTGCTGCAATGAGCTCATGGGTGTTTTGCCATTGCAGTTCTGTTTGTCAGGAGGCACAGGATGAGCACCTCTGAGCATCCCTTGCCCCAAGGCAGAGTGTGGGATCAGTGCTGCCCAGACTGAGACCACACATGCACAAGGCACACAGTTGCCTTTTATCCACCCTCCTTACCCTCCCCATGGGAGGGAGATGATTTTCCCCAGAGTCTGCTGCATTTATTTCAGAAAAACTCCCATGAGATGAGTGTGTGCACATCTGAGTTACCCCTCGTGGTCCTGCATGTTAAAGGGAGCACAGCAGCTTCTACATCTGAGGAGCAGCATGCCTTCCAACAGGGCATGAGCTTCTGGGCACAGTGGGTGTCCAGGGATGGCACACAGGCCAGACCAGGCCTGCTGCTGTGGCTGGGCTGGGCTGGATTTCTTCAGACAGAACTGTGGATTGCAACACCCTCGTGCTTGCTCGGGCCAGGAAGCCTTGCTTGGAAGGGAAATGGCTGAGATGGAAAGAGCTGCTGAGGAGGTGGAAGCTTCCCTAGCCAAGGCCTCTTTGCTAGGCTCAGCTCTGGATCCCTGGGCTGTGCATCCCCTTTTGCAACAGGAATTTTATGAATGCTTCATGGGCACTGGAAAGGAGAGCTCCTGTGGTCTGGTCTTGATGTTGGGACTGCCCCCTGCTCTGCAGATTTGTGTTGTGTTCCTGCTGGAGTGCAAACCAGTCCTTGTGTAGGATGGATCTGGTGTTGTGAGTGAGCAGCAGTGTCCTTGGGTGGGTTACAAATCCTTACTTGCTATGGGGCCCTTTGGTATCTTGCACATCTGAACTGCTCCTGCCTTTTGTTTCCATGCCAGAAAGGGCAGCCAGAAGGGCTGGGAGCATGGGCTTGTGCATGCTCTGGTTATTTGAAGATGAGGGTCCTTGCTGAGGAATCACAGACATGTGGGGATCACTGTTGTCAGCTGCTCTCCATGTGCTCACTCTGGTCCAAAGTGCAGAGGTCAGGTTTGGGGTTGTGTGGCCAGAGGGTTGGGGAGCAGCAGCTGTAAAGGGCTGCAGGGGGGTCAGTGACAGGCTGACAGCTCTTTTGTTACCACCAGTTTTTCCATGCACCACTTGTTTTTGCAGAGCTCTGTGTGCTGCAGGGGAGGAGCTGTAGTGGCATTGCTGCCACAAGCTGAGCTCTGCCCATTCCATGGTTCACCTGGGTTGGTGTCCCTTGCTGGAAAATCACATCTCTCCCTTCCCTCATGCTGTTCCTCCTTGATGAAGCTTACAGCCAGTGCTTATGGTTTGCTTTGGTTTTTCTGCTGTTGTTTTCCACGTGTCTGCAATAAAATCTCTGGTAAAGGGTGCTGATTAGCTTTTCTCTTGAGCTGGATGTGGAATCACTACTCAGACATTGGTCTCCTCAGATCCCCACAGTTTGTAGTTTTGAGATGTGATATGACAACACAGATCTATCTGGGAAACTTCTGGGAGAGAGGAAGAGATGTAGGGAGCCATCACTGTAAGACAGACAGCAGGACTTTGTCCCCAGCAGTCCCAGACCTGTGTAGCTCTGCTTGTCAGAACACCCTGCACCATGTCCTTGCTCCAAACTCCTGACAGGGATGATGGGCAGCAAGAGCTGCCTGCTGCCGTGGTGGGGAGGAATGTGTGAAGGATAACACTCAGGATGTTAGATACTAGTGCTTCAAGAAGAAAGGCCAGCTTTGAAAGAGGCCATGTGCCTGCTGAATACACCAGCTGCTTCCAGGGATTAGGGGTCAAAACCCCAGAGCTTTTTTTCTGGTTTATGGGAGTTGAGCTCTTCCTTGATGTGGCAGTGATCCCCATCTGCAGCAGGCTGCCAGAGGGGTTTTGGCTCAACAAGCAGACAAGAGAAAGGCTGGAGATGTCCTGCTTGGGCTGGTCCTGGTGTCCAGGGATAGGGAGGGATGTCTGTTTGCACAGAATGGTTTTCTCTGCCCCTTTCCCGTGGTTACATCAGCAGTGATGGCCAGGGAGTGTTTACAAGTGTTGAGCACTGCTCTGTGCCAGCAGCTCTGGCCTTGGTCACTGCAGCAGCTGAGGCTGAGCTGAGCTCACTGCCCTGCTTCTGACCTGGGCTTACCCCTCCTCACCCTCACCTTTGGGGCAGCCCATGATGGGGACCCTCTTGTTTAAACAGGGCAAATGGGAGGCTGCTCCTCTTTGGAGTTTTCCTTGTAATTAAAGCTCTGAGAGAGATTTTTGGAGCTGGGGAAGAGTTGTTGTTCCTCTGTTGCCACCTCTTCAGCCCTTCTGGCTCTTGGGAGAGGGAGCTGTGGTGGCATGAGGCCTCTGCTTCTGTGTGCCAGCAGGACAGGGCTTTGCTGAGCAGCTGCCTGTGTGCCCAGAGAGAGCTTGGCACAGCTGCAGAACTTTATCCCTTGGGGGACATGAGGAGGTATCTGTCCCATGGCTGGGCCAGAGGTTGTTCTGATGATTTGGGAAGTGACTGAGAGGTAAAGAAGTTCTGCTCTGGTACTTGCCCTCTTGAGGACTCTGATCATCTCCCTTCAGAGCAAGAAATCTCCCCTGGCACGGGGTGGGTGGAATGTGGTGGAAGGTGAATACTGCCCTTGGAGCCCTTGGGAAGGGTGTGTCCCACATCAGGTGTCTGTAATGTCACCACATGCTCTGTCTTGTCAGCTCTGAGCCTTCTGGTACCCTGCAGAGCAGCTCTAGCCAGCACCTGGTGTGTGGAGGTGGTTTGTCAGTATTTCTTGGAAGATGTCATGTCTCAAACTTGCCCTCCTCATCATGCCAAGCTCTGCCCCACTTCCCTTTTTTCCCAGTTTGTCTGGAAGTGGGTTTCTTTGCAGTGGGAGGATGATTCCAGCAGAGCTGGCCTGAGCAGATGTTTCATGGGGTAGTGGGAGTGAACACACTCACTCTGGGTGAAACAGGACAGGGCTGCAGGGTGTAAACAGAGCACTTTCACAGCAGGCTTCTGTGTTCCATCAGAAGTTCCTGGAAAGGTGAAGGCAGGAGTTGGCTTTCACCACCTCTCACTGAAAGAATAAAAACCTCTAACACTGTGCAGGTCCAGCCTCTGTAGTGGGGCTGTCCTGTGTTCCTCAGCTGTGTCTGTGTTTAGCCCAAGGCCACTTGGGTGCTGTGCTGGTCCTGTGTGACAGGAGCTGCTGTCACAGGATCACCAGCTCCTGCTGGAGCCCTCCTGGTGTCAGGCAGGTGCAGGTCTGGGCTGGTGGAAGGCAGGGAGTGGAAGGCCCATGGAGCAGAGCCTCTGGACAGGGACAGGAGGTTTTGTGGACCTGTTGTGCTGCTGCTGCAGGAGAGACCTGGTAGAGGAATCTCTTGGGTGCTGTTTGATGATGTTCCTTATTCTTGCTTGGATGTGTGTTCCCATATCACTGGTGGTAACTGGAGAAGTTGTCTGGTGCAGGTGTCCTGTGCATCTCCACAGTGGGATTTTGTCACTTTTCCTCTGCAGGAGCCTTGTGCTGGGAGCAGAGGAGGGATCTCCTCAGGTGTTCAAGGCCATCAGTCTGGCTTGAGCTCTTTGTGTAGCTGCCTTCACCTCAGTGTTAACATAATTACAGGTGGTGGTCACTCATTTCTCCCAGTACCACCTGCCTGGGGGTGGCTTGGGGTCAGCAGAAGGAAACTTCCCCATCCCAGTGTGATCAGCTCACCAGTTCATCACCCACAAATTCCTAATTCCTGCTTTGCTGCTCAGCATAGCGTGTTATTTTTAAGCACTGGGAGAAAAAAAAAATGGAGGCCCTTTCAAGTCATTATTTCATGTTTTGTCAATTCAGCTCTTATCTCTTGGAATGTGTTTGGAATACTTCTGGGATTTACATTATCATATAGATGCCTTAAACCCAACGAATTTGGCCTGCATTGGGATAAACAAGCTTTTGTGTCTAAATTTGTATGTGGAATTTAGTATGTGCTAATGGGTCTTCATCTGTTAATTGGATGGATCTTTTCCAAGGCCAAACAGAATCTGTTGGAGAAACAATCACGAGTCCAACTCTGGCCTGAGCTGGGTCCTGCTCCTTTCTGCTCCCTCACTGTTCAGGAACCTGCTTGTGCTGAGGAAAGCTGTCCTGGGCACAACCAAAACAGGGTCTGTTGATGTTATTCCTGGTCTTTTGAGAAGATGACTTAGTGGTCACATGTGCTGCTATGAGGTCATTAGGAAGTCTCTCAAATACCCAATTTGAGAAGCAATGATGCTATTGCAGAAGTATGCTCCCTCTGCGATGTGAGATGCAAAACTCTCCCAAGCACTTGAGTTTGCAATAGCTCTGAGTGGGATCTGTTATTGTGCATATTTGGGCTCATTCCAGTAGAAAAAAAAAAAGACTGTTTTCTGCTTTGCTTTATCCCTCGATTGATTAGTGGATGTGTACTGTGGGATCAAGTTACATCTCAGAGGGCATCCAGCAGAGAGCCTTTTTCTGTGCTGAACTGCTCAAGTGAGTCTGACTGCAAGCTCAGCAGTTTTCCAGCAGTGTTTTGTGCCTCCACAGCAATGTCCTTCCCCTGGGAAAGGAGCTTCTCAGATCTGTTTGTGAGTTGAGCCATTGCTCTTCCCAGCACCACAGGGAAATCGGGAGCTTTTTCTAACCCCTTGATGTTGTTTGTGTGATATGCATCTGCTTTGATGCTTTTATTGATGCCACTCCTGGACTCCCTGTTCCTGGATGTCCAGCGTTTCCTGCTGCCACAATCTGCCCTGTGTCTTGTGAAGGGAATTGTTTGGTCCCAGTTTACCCCAGGGGCCTGTATCCAGCTCGGTTCCCATTGTGTCCTCGGGGCAGGCATCCTTGTTTTGGGAGGAGAGTGCCTTGGAGGGCATGATCAGAATGAGTAACACCCCTTTGGAGCAGGCAGAAAGGGATCTGATGTCTTCCACATCCACCCTCCTGCTGCTCATGTCCCAGTCATCCAGGAGCCTTAGGGACTGTCCCATCCCTCTGTGCTGATTAACTCACTGATGCATGGAAAAATTACCCTGGGGGGAAAAAAATAAGAGTTTTCTGTTCTCAGACCAGAGGTGGGTTGTGTGGCTGGGATGAGCTAGGGAGGAAAATGGGAGCAAGGTGGCACCTGACTGCATCTTCCAGTTGGGACTTTGTGTGGGCAGAGTGTGCTTCATGTCTGCTTCTTTCTTGCTTTGGGATACCCAAAATACCTGCTACTCTGTTGAGGCTTTGTTGGGGTTCCTGCAGGAAGCTGACATAGCCCGTGGGGTTCTGCAGGCTGGCTCTCCACCCTCCTGCTGTGGAGTCCCTGTGAGTGCTGTACAATGCTGGTATCTTCCCAGCCCTGCCCTGCTGGCTCTGGGAGGAGTCCTGCCCCTGCCAGGTGTGTGAGAGAGACATTGCAGCCCTTCCCTTGCTGAGCAGCTCCCTCTCAGCAGGCAGGCTGGCACCTGCATTTCCCAGCTGGCAGGGTCAGCACATTCCTGCTGCTCTCTGCTCTCCCTGTGCTGCCATGCTTCCTGCTGCCAGTGCCCTCAGAGGTTCCTCTCAAGCCCCAGTGCCCTTCTCAGCCATGTCAGCGTGTCCCCATCCTGCTGTGCCCCCAGGGCTCTCCAGTGGCCGGGGCAGTGCCCGTGTGGGCAGGGATGGCTGGGGGTGGAAGGGCTGTGCAGGGCTGTGCAGCCCAGGAGCAGCTCTGTAGCCCCTGTGCTGGGTTTGGGTGGTCTCACAGAGACCTGCTGACCCTGTTCCCTGCTGCAGTCCTGCTTGTCCTGTCACCATGGAACCACCTGCTCATGACAGTCCCACTGTCACCCTTGCTAATTATCTCCCCTGAAATGCCACAGCCTGGTTTGAGTTCTTTATTTTCCCTCATTTTCTGTATTTTTAGAGAAAGGGTACTGAATGTGATGTGCTGTTCTCAGACAGCTGCATTGGTGACCTCCACTGCCGTGGGGCCCTGACCTGAGGACAGCAATGGGGTGAGCAGTTGTGATGAGCACACAGAGAGCCCTGGTGTCACAGCTGGGCTCTCCCTCTTCCAGGAAAGGCTTTGGAAGCAGAAGTCTGAGAAGTGCCTGGGGTTATAATAATTCTGTTGGCTGGACTTGCTAATAAATGACTAGTTCTGTCTCTTTTTACCTTTCCTCGTGGATGGCACAGGATGAGGATGAGCAGAGGTGATGTTCCTGCCGGGATCCTGCTGCCCAGCACGGGCAGCTGTGCTCGACCAGAAGGTGCAGGCTGGCTCTGCAGCCTGGCCTGCCCCTGGGACTACACGGGCCCTGCTTCCTGAGCAGGAGAGCTGCTTTATGTTGTGGTTTTACTAAATGAATTCAAAGCTTGGCCTTCCTCCAGGCAAAGTCTGGGCCAGGTGCCAGCGGAGCAGCCCCCAGGGAGAGCACTGGAGCAAGGAGGGGCCAACAGCAGGGAAGAGCAGAGGAATCCAAGAAGGCAGATTTGCCTAGAAAACAGCTCTGTTTCCATCTGCTGGGTCAGGAGTTGCTATAGGAACTGGGATGATAGAGGCAGGGCCATCTCCTGGGCCTGTCTGTGTGTGCAGAGGGAGGGAGGAGGGAGGAGTCACTCAAGTTTGAACATATCATGTGTGTGCTGGTGGAAAGTTGCAAGGAATGTCGAAACTACAGCCTGGCTCAACCTGTGGAGCTCCAAAGAGCCATAGCAGTTGTTCCCTGTGCTCAGCAGGCCCTGGCAGAGGCAGGTAGGGTCCTTGCAGCTTAACCTGGCTCTCAGCTTGGTTCAGCTCTCTCTGTTCCCTCCCCTCCTGTTTCTGTCCTTGGATAAAGCCTTTGGAGGCTCGCTGGGAGTGGTGGAGGGGATTTGTGCTGGGAGCTGAAGGCTTTTCTGCCTGGGAGGGACAGGATGGCTCTCTGCAGCCTGTCTTCCCTCCCACAGCTCTGCGAGGGTTCCCAAATCGTGGCCATTCCCTCAGGGATGTGTTCCTGGGCACCTCTGGGGCACACAGGCTGTTCTGTGGGCACAAGGTGCTGCTGCCTGGGTTCTGAGCAGCATTTCTGGGGCTCTGGGGTGGCCATTCCCTCAGGGATGTGTTCCTGGGCACCTCTGGGGCACACAGGCTGTTCTGTGGGCACAAGGTGCTGCTGCCTGGGTTCTGAGCGGCATTTCTGGGGCTCTGGGGTGGCCATTCCCTCAGGGATGTGTTCCTGGGCACCTCTGGGGCACACAGGCTGTTCTGTGGGCACAAGGTGCTGCTGCCTGGGTTCTGAGCGGCATTTCTGGGGCTCTGGGGTGGCCATTCCCTCAGGGATGTGTTCCTGGGCACCTCTGGGGCACACAGGCTGTTCTGTGGGCACAGGGGTGCTGCTGCCTGGGTTCTGGGCAGCAGTGGGCTCTGAGATGGTTCCCAAATTGTGGCCATTGCCTCAGGAATGTGTTCCTGGGCACCCCAGGGCACACAGGCTGTTCTGTGGGCACAAAGGTGCTGCTGGCTGGGTTCTGGGCAGCATTTCTGGGGCTCTGGGCTGGCCATTCCCTCAGGGATGTGTTCCTGGGCACCTCTGGGGTACACAGGCTGTTCTGTGGGCACAAGGTGCTGCTGGCTGGGTTCTGGGCAGCATTTCTGGGGCTCTGGGGGGAGTGGGCAGTGTTCCAGCTCTAAGGGGTGCCAGGCTGGGACAGATGTGCAAAGCTGGAGCTGGCAGTGAGTTGTTGTGGGCAGTGGGAAGGTGAGGGAACGTGTTCCTGTGCCCTGAGCCCAGCAGCTCCTGTTGTGTGGGGGAGCATTGCTGTGTTCCCACCTCTTCTCTGGAGCAGAGGCAGACCCTGTCCCCTCCTGAAGCACCTACTGCAGTTCTGGTCACTGTTAAACTTTCTCAGGCTCCCATTTACCCTGAAACACGGGAGTATGAATATGCAGGAAGGTGCTCCTGAGAATCCTCGTTGTTAGGGTTAGCCATAGGGCTCTCTGGTAGCAGCCCCTCCAGATAAAATCTTATTTATTTCCTCAGTAAACCCATTTCTTCAGGCGCTGAGAACTTTTCAAAATAGTTGTGTTTCCAGTAAGAGTGTTCAGGGTTGCTCACTGCTCCACAGGTATTTCTTTAATAGGTTTGGCTGAAATTTCATCTGCTCTTTTTGTGTCACAGAGGATAATCTCTTTAAAAAAAAAAAGAAAAAAGGTGGGTAGTGTTGTTTCTCTGTTTGAGAAGCTGCACAATAAGCTGCTGAAAACTGAAATGTGATCTCTACCCAGAGAGGCAGAGCTTGCCAAACTGGCTGGGATCACAGCCCACCTACTCAGGCACCCATCTTATCACAGGCCAGGAGAGCCCCAGAGCTGAGCACAGCCAGCTGTGCAATAACCTGCCCGTGCAGGAGATAACCCCTGCTCACATCACTTACTGCTTTGCTTGTGCCTGGCTAGAGCAAAATTCATCTCCAGCGTGCTCTCTTTCACTCTGTTAATGGAATTGCAGATGTTCTTATTATGGAGATCTACTTCCAATATTTTATTGAATTACTCCCACATTGCTCTGTGGCAATATGTCCCAGAGGCTCAATGCACATGGTATGCTGTGGAATTTCATTTCCTGTTTTAATTTGTTGTTTTTTAATTTCAGTTCATTTTCAATATGGAAAAGAGGTAAATGGGGACCTTTTTTTTTTGGTTTAGGCATCATTGTTTTACAAATTTCTTTTTTCCCTTCTCATCTCTCCTGTTTCTCTTGCCTTTACCTCAAACAATACCACGATTTTCCTACTGCTACCTGCCTTATGCATAATTGCTAAATCTTATTACATCTCTGTGGGCTTCTGTTTTTTGCGTGTCTCAAGAAAATTTAATCAGAATTGGTCATTCTGCCTTGACAAAGCTGTGAAATGCTGCTCAAGATTTTTTCTGTGTTCTTGGCTTTTCCTTTGTTTATAAGCAGAACATTTACTTTGATTGCTTGAAATACATTGTGGTAAGCAAAGATCTTCTCTGAACTGTCTCTAATCATGGCAGATATTTTGCTGGAACGTTTAATTAATGGTACCTTCATCTCTGCACATGGGAAGTTAAATTTTATCTTGCAGAGCTGTACCAGTAAATAGCAAACCCAGTGCAACATGGTTGGAGCTGCCTGGAAATCCTCCCTGGAGTCTCCAGGCTTGGTGCTGTGTTTCAGGTGATGTGTGAGTGTCGCCACTCACTGCTCCCATCTCTGCCAGGCACTTCATAAATTAAACTTTAAAACCACTTTGGGTTGTAAACAAAGTTTGCTGAAGCCAAATGCAACAGCTGTGTGTACCCAGCCGGGGCTGCCTTGGCTGGAGGTTGTGCTCAGCCTCTGGAGGAGTGGTACCCACTGAGGTCACAGCCACAATTGTCCCCTCTGGCTCCTGGGGTGCTCTGGGGGGCCTGGAGCACTTCCCACTCACTGCACTTTGGTATTTGGAGTTATTGCAGTCTGTGGAATGCAGTGAGGGATGGTAAGTTAAGCTTCTTTCTGATATTGGAAAAGCTTCTTCAAGTCTGGTGTCTTCCTGTGGCTGTAGGGCATGGCTCTCCATTTTTATTAACATTTTTGGTGCCACTGGAGCAGAGCCCACAGTGCTCCTCAGGCAAAGGGCAGGGGCTTTCTGCCAGCTACAGGTGCTCTGAGTTTTGTTTTTACAAATATGAAAAGAAATTGCAAAACTCATAAAATGTAGCTTTTGATAATACCAGCATTTGTGGTGATGTGAGGGAGGCTAGAAGGGCTCAATTAGTAGATGTTCCAAAATCCTGTTTCTGGTTTGATTTTCACTGAACTGTCTCAGAATTTGGCTCCCACCCTTGCAAAAATCAGCAGTTCTCAGGTACTATGTGCAGCTCTATGCAAGGGTTTGCTTCTCTTCTGGTTTTGCAAAGAGCTTCCTCCAGTAATCATGTTTTAGCTTTTAAATAGGCTCAACTGTGAGCAATTTGCAAAACAAAGGTTGTAGATAAAGGCCTGTTACTGGTATTTTTGAAGGTAGGCAGTTGATAAGGATAGCTAAAGATGACTGAAAAAACACAGCAAATACATCATGGGGCAGTGAGAAATATTTTAATATCTGTAAAAACAAAATAAATTTCATCAGCGGTGCTTATATTGTTGGGAAAGGTTAAACCCAACTGACTGTTGATAACAATGCAGAGAAGTAAAACATTTCTTTTCCATTTTTATGGAGAAGCTGGATGATATTCTCTCAGAATACCTCTCATTGCACTGGTAACAAGGGAGGGTGTTAAACCCAAGATAACATTTCAGAGTATTTTGAAACTTGAGCAACACTGGAACCTGTTTGTTTAAAACAAATTGCCAAAGCAGCTTTCTGAATCCTGGCTGCCAATTTGTAATAAATCTGGAAAGACCAAAGGAGTTCCAGAAGTTTGGGAAAACATAAATGTTGTAGCAGTGTTTTAAGATGGAGAAGGGAGCAGGTAACCAGCGGGCAGTGCAGACCAACCTCTGCCACGCTAAAGAAGGAGCAGCTCAGCAATCCCTGTGCTCTGATGGAAAGCAGATCACGTCCAAAAAAACCCAAAAAAACCACCTCAAATTGTGGGTTTAATGAGATTTTTGCACTGGTTGCCAAGAGTAGCTGCATTGGCACCATAAACCTGGATCCTGAGGGATGCAGCCCTGCTGTGGAGCACAGGAGGCTTTGCTTTGGGAGCAGGACTGTGCTGGGTCCCCTGGGTGATCCCTGGCATGTCCTTCATGCTTTCCTGCTTGCCTCAGCACTGCTGGTGGGCTCTGAGCTGAGAAACACCCACTGGGCACTGTGGGGGCTCTGATCCTTCCCCCAGCCCTGCCCTGTGCCAGGGTGGCAGCCTCAGTGTCCCTGTTGCTGGCCAGTGCTGTGTTCAACGAGCTGATTTAGAAAGTGCCACCTGATACCCCTCAAAAATAGTCACCAGTGGGGAATGTGATCCCTGCAGTCTGTAAGCAGAGGGTGAGGAGCTCTGCTCTGACATAAGTGTGGGACAAACTCAGCTATTCCCTGGTTTGCCTGTGAACAGTGGGAATCATGGCAAAATCTGCCTGGAGGGAGCCTCTGTCTCACCAGGGAGAAGCTTGGGAGAAACTATTAATGAATTAATAGTGAATCTTGGTTCCCTGAGCAGGCTGGTGGAGTCAGGGGGGTTCAGCTGGGACAGAGGCAGCTCTGGAATACCCAAGAGCAGATTATCAAGGAGGTGCATAACAGGAGGATTGACAGTGCTTGTCAATGAGATAATAGGAGTTTCTGCTTTGGGATAAAGAGGGATAAAGTTTTCCTTCTTCAGACAGCTGAGCAGTGGGAGAGGTTGTCCAGAGAGGTGGGGGGAGCCTCCATCCTTGGGGGATTTTAAGACACAGCTGGACAAAGCCCCGTGCAGGCTGCTCTGAAATTGGTGCTAACCCTGCTTGGAGTAGGAGCTGGGATTAGATGCTCTCCTGGGGATCTCCTCCAGCCCAAATAATTCTGCAGCTCAGCAACCTGATCTCCTTGTGAGTGCAAGTTAGAGCACAGTTAAGTAAAAGGTTATGGTGGAGCCCCCTGAGAACGGGGAGGGAGGAAGGTGGTTTAGATTGAGTGCTCTTAATACCCCATCTGTCATCTCTGTGGTTAACATGTCCTGGGGATGGCTGCTATGTGAGACTTTGCAGTGGAAGATTGCAGGTCTTGAGAGAACTATTGCTGACTTTTAGTTGATGTATTTTAAGGATTGTTAAAAGAAAAAAAAAAAAAAAGCTGGAGAGAGATGCCAGTGTTTAGGAACAGTGAAAATGTCAGTGTGCTGAGTGCTCTTTGGGCCTGTCAGGGTGGGAAGGAATTTCTGGAAAGGGACAGTAAGGGACACAGCTTGGGCAGGGACAGGGGAGGTACTTGGAGCTGCTGCTTTGTGCACAGTCTTGTTTTTCTGCCACTTCTGTCCCACAGAAACAGTGGTACTGGAGCTGGGAACTGGAGCCTGTGCAGCTGAGGGATGTGTATTTTGGAGGGTGTGCTGGAGGCTGCCCTGCCCCTGCTGCTGGGAGGGGGCTCCTGGGGAATGGCCTGTCCTGAGCAGGGCCCTGGCAGGTCTGGCTGGGTCATGGGAAGCACTTCCAGGCTCCTTGGTTGAGATGGGCACAGAGTTCCTGTGCCCTGGCTTGAGGGGAAGGCTTTGGTTTTGGTTTAGCTGAGCTAAAACCCACCTTGTGGTGCACTGAATTTGCATTTCCTTATCTTTGGCTTTATCTTGCTAATGGTTTCTAATTTTGACCTTGTTACTTGGATGGATTAAATTACATTTAATGCACGTTCATTTATCTCCAAGTCTGGTTTTGTGACAGAAGTGCTCTGGGCAGTTTCACAAACTGAGGACACCCCACTCCTGTAGGACTGGCTGACAGGCAGTGGGAAAAAGCTGAAAGATTAATTGGCCTTGTGCAGAAACACCAGCATCTCTCTGGGCTGTGGGTGAGGCACTGCCTCATGGCACTCCATGGGCAGAAGCTCCTCCCATGCTGTGCTGTGGGGGACTGAAATGCTGTTCTGCTCCTAAAATCTAGCAGGAGTGAGGATTATGACCTTCTTCATAACCCCATTAAGATGTTTGGCTACAACATGGAAAACAAGGCTCAGACCCTCCTCAGCCTCAGGGCAGGCCTGTCCCCACCTCTCAAGAGGGTGACCATGAAGTACACCCAGTCCTTGGTGTTCTCATTCCTCTGCCACTGCCTCAGCTCTGTGGTGTCCCTGTCCCACCCCATTGCCACTCCTGAGTGCTGTCCTTTTGGTCCCACATTTGTGTCTCTTGTGACAGGTTTCTCAATGCCCCCTCAAAGATGATGCTGGAGCCTCTTCCTGTCTCAATTTCCCTGTTCCTGTGGCTTACTTCTCACATGTATCTTGATTAACCCAACCCTTTCCCCTAAAATCTGTTTGCTTTTATCTGTCCAGCCTTGTTGCTGCTCTGGGCATCACTTAGAGTTGTCACTATTTCTGCCCAATGTCCCCCACCATGTTCCAAACATTGCAATGGGTTTTCCTCTTTCTGACCACCTCTGCTGGTGCCTAAATCCCAAATCTCCTGTTCCAACCTTTTACTTCATGCCAGGATCTTGCTGGCCATGCCCAGCTCCCCTGTTATTCTGACACAATGAATTTTGCTGTCACTGTTGGCACTTGGTTTGTCCAGGTGTCACACAGAGACCTCTCCACTGCTGCCTGGCTGATTGAATCCAGAGAGACAGACACCACTCTGAGCTCACCTTTGGGGAAATTTGTTGCCCTGTTTTCACAGGGCTCCTGCACAAGCAGCATGGCTTGGTCCATCCTTCACCCTCCAGCAGCTCTGCTGGAGGGGGTGGCCATGCTCTCTGGCCAGCAGCCCTGCTCTGTTTTTCCAGTCTTGTGCCAGTATTTGAATTGTAAACTAAGCAGAACATTTAAAAAGTGATCAGAATTCTTTCTGCTGAGCGTTTTCATTACCAAATTCTGTTTGGTCCAAACCAGAGCTGCATGTGCTCCTGGGGAAGGCTGCTGGGGCTGAGGTCTCTCAGATTAACTCTGAGGCAAAGAGAAATGCTCTGCCATTGTTTTGGAGCCAGAAAAATGGAAATCACACTTCCCAGCCTCTTATTTCTTCAAGCATCAGATATTGCCCCAATTTTTGGCTTTGCTTCTTCCCCATGGAATTCCTTTAGGAATGCTAGGAGATGCCATCCCCTCCTCCTGCTTGTTCCTGGACCTCTTCTGAGGATGCTGTGATTCAGGATAGCCTCTCCTGTTGTACACAGAGCTCTGTGTGTGATGCTCCCTGTGTCCTGTGGAGTTTCTTGGTGTGGCTCTGGGCATCTGGAGTGGGATTCCTGCAGCAAACCCTCAGTCCCACTCCGGGATAATGATCTGCAAAGGAACCAGTTAAAACAAATGCCTGTTTCAGTTGGGATCTAGAGGGGCTTGCAAACATGCCAGACCTCTGTAATGGATCTCTGGAGGGAGAGCAGGGCCTGGAGGATCTCCAAGTCCCACCTTCCTCATGCACATCACTGAGGAACAGCTCCCTCCTGTGCTCGCTGAGCCTTTGCTGAGCCCTGGGTCACAGCCAGCTGCTCCTCTGTGGAGGCATGGACTGGCTTTTCAGGCATGCTATCTGCTGGCTTTATTGGGGAAAAGTGCCCTCTTTTGCATTTCTTGGTGAGTTTTTCAACAAGTAGATTTTTTTTTTCCATTCTCCCAATGATTGTAACAGGATTTTATTCTCCTGCAGCCAGCTGTTAGCAATTAGCAACTTGATCCAGTCGGGCCTGGGAACAGAGTTTAACACTTTCTTGCCTCTCAGAGGATGTTGCTAATCCTGTTTTTACTGGTTTCAGGCTTGTGCTGTAGTTTTGGCACTTGGTGTGAATGTGTGGGCGGGGTGGGAAGATAGGCATGAGTACAGCAAAGGACTAATGGAGCTGAAAGAAAAGTATTGAGCCATTTACACAGGAAAAGTCCTTAGTAAGATGATTCCCAAGCAGTCTGTACAGAGGGTTGTATTTAGTAGTAATTCCAGTGTGTCCTAGCTCTGGGAAATGTGCAACTTGGGAATCCAATCTGCTCCTGGATGAGATTGGGACTCGGCACCAACCAACATCAGTAATTCTTCAAACAGTGATTTCTGCAGCTCCTCAGTGGGGCTGAACCTCCTTCAAAATGTTTCACCCTCTGGAGGGTGAAAACCACTCCTGCTGACCCTGCTTAGCACTGCAGCTGCTGTGGGAGAGCTGAGAAATGGCAATGTCTGCTCCCTCTGTCCATCTGCTCTCCCAGGACTCAGACAGGCACTGGTGATCCAGCACTGGGAACCAAATGTGGTGGGAAAAGCAAACCCAGCAGAGCCTGAGCAGCTGCTGAGGTGCCTGGGCAGGGCTGCACTGCTGGAAATGTTCACCTCTGCCACACACAAAGGTGAGAATTCATGGTGGCAAACACAGGGCTAGTCCAGAGCAGCCTTTTCTTCTGTCAGCAATGGAGACACATCCAGAGAGGATTCATCCTGCTTGCCTTGGATACCCTTTAGGCAAAGGCCTGATTCAAAGCCAGGTTTTGTAGGCATAGAGCTGCTGGCAGGTGAGCTCTGGATCAGCTCTGGAGCTTTCCTCTCCTCTCCTGGACGCCAGACTGGCCTCTATGGCCACATCTTCCAGTTCTGGCCTGCAGTTCCCCCAGGCCATGCTATTTTTGTGGACCTGCACAGGTCCATGTGCCCATTAAGTCCTGAGAAGCCCCTGGTTCTCAGGGTGGCACTGCACCTGTCTGTGCCCCCCAGTTTGTACCTTTTCTCCAGTGCTGGTTGCTGGCTGGTTGGGCATTGCTGTGTGATCTCCCTTGTCCCCACACCTCATTCCTTCCTTCCTCCTGATTTTTACATCCTTGTTTAACCACCTGAATGTGGTGCTGATGTGACTGGCTCTGTGGCAGTACAAAAGGTGCCATAAAACAAATGGGCCCTTACCTTATGGTGCTTGTTCAGATGAGATAATGGAGCTGTTTGTGGTGCATTTATTCAGTGGCTGTGACACTGGTGGCTGTTGTGATGTTGAGAGGACAAGGAGGCACAGCACAGCTATTATTATCAAAGGAAAGTGCTCATGTTAAGTGTCAAGGTGAGCCCCAGCTGGGCTGTGAGGGCTGTGCTGATGCAGAGGGTGGATGATGCTCTGCTCTTGATCCTTCTCTGCTGGGCTTTTGGACCAGATGGGAAATGGAGGCATTTGAACTCTTACTGCTGTCTGGGGCTGCTCTCATTTCTTTCTTATTCCAGCAGTGGGGCTTGGGCCCTCAGCCTAGCCACAGCCCCTATTTCAGTGCTGTCCAGGCATCCTTGCCCTTATTGCTGGACAGGTTAGAGAGAAATCCCTGTGTGCTTTGGTGGAACCATCCTGAGTCTTGGGGCTCACACAGTTTGCCAGGCTCTGGAGGGAGGGTGAGGATGTGCAGTCTGTGTGTGGTGTCATTGGCCATTGGAGGGCTCCTTCTTGGGAAATTTTAAACATGCAGCTCAGAAGTCACCCCTCTGACCACCAAAAACAGCCTGGGACACGTCTCCAAGCTGCTCTTCTCCTTCCAGGGCCTCCTCCACCAGCTGCAGCTCTGGTCAGTGGCTGTGAGGAATGAATTTGTAGAAAATTCTTAAAACCTGATAGAAAGTTTACATAGTATGTAGACTTTGAGATAAGAAATATTAATATAAAAATACTATAGACTAAGATACTGTTGAGAGAGAAATGGAACTAGAAACAAGTTTCAAAGGGTGGCTTTGTAAATAAGACTAGATACTTTAGAGAAATAGAATTATGAAAGATGTATTGTAGTAGGACTCACTAGTAGGGGTAATTTTAGATGATTGGTTTTAAGGTATTTATAGCATAGTGTGATTAAAACTGATGGGTTAAGAAATGTTTATAATATATAATAATTACAAAATAATTAACTTCTGATTGTTATAGCGTGACTTATAACATCTGTATTGTATCACCCTTCACATGAGGCTAAAAATAGAATAAAAGTTTTTAAAACACCTCTCAGTTGCCCCATCTCTAGGCCAAAAAAACCCTTAATCCAACAAGTGGCTGGTGCAGCTTGGGCACCCACAGGAAGGATCTATGCCAGATTTGACCTCTGAGGTGCAGCTGATCTGGGTCAGGGCCAGGGCACCAGCACAGGTCTGTGCTGAGCTCCCATCACCTCCTGCAGGAAGGTGGCTCATGTCAAAGCCTTGGTGTTGGTGACAGGTCCCTTCCTCAGGTCCTGCCACAGGACTGTCTCCCCCAGGGCTGAATTCTCTGCAGTTCCCTTTGCAGCTTCTGCTTTGGGGGCTCCCAGGACACTTCAGCAAATCACCTGCAGAAATTAACACCCACCAGGCCTGTCTTCAAACTCTGCCCCAAAACTTCTCTACAGAGTCTCCTTCCAGTTGAGCACACAAAGTCTCCTCTCTGTGGGGTTTGCAGTCTGCCCTGGGATGCTGGGAATCAATGTGTTTTCAGCAGCAATTCTTTCTGCTCAGCTTTCCATCACCAAATTCTGTTTGGTCCAAACCAGAGCTGCATGTGCTCCTGGGGAAGGCTGCTGGGCCTGAGGTCTCTCAGATGAACTCTGAGGCAAAGAGAAATGCTCTGCCATTGTTTTGGACCCAGAAAAATGGAAATCACACTTCCCAGCCTCTTATTTCTTCAAGCATCAGAGAAATATTGGTTTTAAATTTTTGGTTTTGCTTCTTCCCCATGGAATTCCTTTAGGAATGCTAGGAGATGCCATCCACTCCTCCTGCTTGTTCCTGGACCCCTTCTGAGGATGCTTTGATTCACTTTGATTCACCTCCTTCCATTCCAGGAGGAAAGGATGGCCTGGCATGCCCACACAGCTGCAGGGTGCTTGGTCAAAACCTCATCTGTGGTCACCAGACCCTGCTGCTGAGCTCTGGGCTTGTGCTTTGCTTTTGCAGGCTCAGCACAGGGGATACCACAGCCCCTTGCCAGCCCTGGCCAGGGTGCTGGTGCAGGGAGCCAGCAGGAGGCTGGGGCAGCAGGACCTGGTGAATTTAAGGAGTTTTTGGGTTGCCTGGCTGGGCACAGCCACCCAGCATGAGCTCCCCCTCCTGCCTGTGTGTTTGGCTCCCTTCCCAAGAGGGCCCTCAGTTGTTTTTCAGGCTCAGAGCCATCTTTTCTGATGGAATCCAGCAGGGACAATGGCCAGGAGCATATCCTTAGGAAAGAGAATAAAAACAGGGCAAGCCCCAGTGATTCTAACCCTGATTTAGCTTCTGGGTGTCCAGCAATCTGCAGCTGGGGGACTTCCCAAGCCAAAGGTTTTACCTTTGGGTTTAAGGAGCTGTGTTCCTTGGGTATCCAGGGCAGCTCAGGGCTGTGACTTGCACAGTTGAATTATGTTGAGTGGAAAAAAGAGCCTTTTGTTACCAATCTCTGAGCTAATGGCATCTGATGCTCCTGCATGCATGCATGCACTGCCACAATGGTGGAACCTTTTATAGCCTCTCCTTCACTAACAAATCCCAACATTCAGTGTTGCCTTTTTACTAAAACTCCAAGGATTCTTGAGCAAACAGCTTTGGGTCCTGGCAACTTTACATTTATTGATTTGTTCTGTTTTCTTTTCTCCTGGCATTCCATTATGAGACAGAGCCTCTAACCTGCCTTCTCTAAAATTATCCTCCGGGATGGAACCTCCCAAGGCTCTTTGTAGTGAATGTGGGCACAAAGAATTCACAAAACTGCTGATCTGACCTCCTGTTCCTTTAGGTGTTATCATGGCTTTCCAATGAAATTGCCAATTTAGGCCTTTGCTATTTTCCTTGTTTCCAAGCAGGAAATGAAGTGTGCTCACTTGTGTGAGTGCACATGCATGTTTGGCAGCAGTGTGGATGTGCAGGGAGAGATTATTTTACCCTGCTCTGGACCTTTGTGTGGCAAGTTCCAAAGTGCCTGCTTGGCTACGTGGTGCCAAGGTTTATGTGGATAAAACCTGGTTGGACTGCCCAGGTTCATTTGTAGCTATTGTTTAATTTAGTAAGGAAAGTGAAGTGTTGATGAGGGAGAGATTACTTTGAGGGAGAGATTACTTTGCAGTGGACTTGTTTAATTGCAGTTAAAAGGGTGCATCCATCCTCCCAGGAGCCATGGCAGCTGAGGGCCTGGCAGATGGATTGCTCTGGGAGCTTTAGGGGTGGTGTGGACAGTCAAGTGATCATTGGTTCCTCTCTAAGCCTCTGATCTGGTGATGAGCAGGGCTGAGGTCAAAGGCACTGTTGGAGGCAGGGAAGATTGCCCAGCCCATCACGAGGCAATGACACAGAGCAGCCCTGTCTCTGGAGGACTCATCCTCTCTCTTTGCTTTGTCTTTCAGAGATGTAGATGGCAGCTGCTGCCCTTGAAGGACTCGTCTGACCCTGTGCAGCACCTCCAATTGCTACCATGATCTTCTGCATGCTGCTGCTGGCCTCCCTGCCTGAGCCCTCTGGCACCGAAGTCAACCCTGGTAGGAGCTGCCAGGCTGGGAGGGGACCCCTCTCCCACCTTCTGTGGGCTCCTTCTCTCCTTTCTTTGCCTCTCCTGGGGGTTGAGTGTGAGGGCTGCATGAGATAATCACTGATGCAGTTCCCAAATGTCCTGAGATACTGGATATGGACTGGGATATGGACTGAGATATTCCTGGGCAGCTGTGCTGGGGTGGGACACTCCTGTCATTCCCAGGAAGGCCAAGGCACTGGACATTGTCCTTTGTCTGCCACCCAGGCCTGTCCTGGGCTCTGAACCTTCCACCTCTCTCACCTTCTGGCTCTCCCACCTTCTGTGGGCGCCTTCTCTCCTTTCTTTGCCTCTCCTGGGGATTAGTATGTAGAGGTAAACACTGACATATTTCCCAAATGTCCTCTACACTGAGATATTCCTGGGCAGCTGTGCTGGGGTAGGACACTCCTGCCAGTCCCAGGAAGGCCCAGGCACTGGACATTGTCCTTTCTCTGCCACCCAGGCCTGTCCTGGGCTCTGAACCTTCCACCTCTCTCACCTTCTGGCTCTCCCATCTTCTGTGGGCTCCTTCTCTCCTTTCTTTGCCTCTCCTGGGGGTTGAGTGTGAGGGAGGGCTGCATGTAGAGATAATCACTGCCATATTTCCCAAATGTCCTCTACAGTGAGCTATTCCTGGGCAGCTGTGCTGGGGTAGGGCACTCCTGTCAGTCCCAGGAAGGCCCAGGCATTGGACACTGTCCTTTCTCTGCAACCCAGGCCTGTCTTGGGCTCTGAATTTCCCTCCAGTACTTTGGCTGTGGGTCCTGCAGAGCAAACCTCACTCCAGAGTGGCTCAGAGGTTCTCTGCTTGCTGTGGAAAACAAATTTCCAGTTAGCAAAGCATCAGCACCAGCTGTCCAAGCAGCAAGGGGCATTCTGGAGAGACAAGTGTGGAAGGACAGATGTAAACCTTGCCTGGCACAAAGATGGGGTGGGGATAGGGATATGAG
The DNA here is from genome assembly GCA_024362935.1 of Setophaga petechia. Classification (NCBI taxonomy): domain Eukaryota; kingdom Metazoa; phylum Chordata; class Aves; order Passeriformes; family Parulidae; genus Setophaga; species Setophaga petechia. The sequence goes on from JANCRA010000030.1 coordinate 3,348,756, forward strand.
CCTGAGTCCCTGTGGAGGGCAGGACCTCTTATCCTACAGCAGTTGACAGGATACAGCCATGATGGAGATGAGTAAGATAATGGTCTGCAATGTGTTGCAAAAATTCCTGTAATGAGGTGTTTTGAGCTGGAGACAGTGTGAAACAAATGAGTTTAATCCTTTTCCAGCTTGGCTGAAGGTGTGGTGAGGCAGCAGTGCTACCCTGAGGGCCTGGGCTGGCCCTGCTGGGGCTGCCTCTGTTTGTCTGGAGCCCTTTGTGGCTGGCTCTGACCCTGCTCTGGCCTGTGGATGTTTGCAGAGGTTTGAGGTTGTGCTGCAAGCAGCCAGCAGTGAAGTGAGGGTTGTGTGGGAGCTCAGCAGCATTCCTGTGCTCCCTGTTGCACAGCATTCCCTGCACCACACACACCCCCAGCCTGGACTGGGGCTGCCATCTGTGTCAAACCTCACAGAGGAGAGGGAAGGCAGCAGGGCCACTGCTGTGCAGGTTCCTGTGGGTGGAGGTTGGTGCAGGAGCAGCTCTTCCACAGCAGCTCCAGGGAGGTGGCTGGGCTCTGAGCACAGCTCTGTGATTGCTGCAGGAATCTTCCATCCAGAAATAACCCTCACACCCCTCAGCTCTGCCTGGGACATCCTCAGGCAGCTTTGCTTCCTCAGCTCCCCCAGCTGCTCTGGTGCCTCTGCCTGGGGCTGGCCCTGCTCTTCCCAGACAGATTCCAGCACTGTGGCCCAGCTGCTGCTCCTGGCTCTGATGCCACAGGCTCCATGGCTTATCCTGCCCTCCTGGTGTGCTGCAGGAGCAGCCTGAAGCACATCCTGCACTGCCTTATAACCCACAGGGGCTGTTTGGGGTCCTGCTGAGCCTCTTGTCTTGCTCCCCTGACAGGCTGGGCCACCTCTCTGAGCCCCAGGCTCTCCTGAGTGCCCAGTGAAGGGTCCTGGTGCCACCTGAGCAGAACCCAAGGGTGGTTTTGCTCACAATAAGTGCATTTGGTGAGAGCCTCATGCTGCTGGTGTTGGTGAGAGCTGTGGCCACCCTCAATGCCAAGGGCACTGTGGGTTCTGCTGCCATCCCTGGGGTTGTGAACAAATGGGTTTTGTGCAGGGTTGCATGAAGTCCCAGTCCCCCAGAGTCCTCCCCAAGCAGCTCTCCATCTGGCACTGCTGGCCAGTGTGTGTCTGACCTTTAAACAAGGTGTGAGCTCTCAGGACTGCCTCTGCAGCAGCACAAAAAGCACTTTCTGCTCTCAGATGCTGACCCCACTCTTTTGGAACATCTCTGCATTTACCCAGAGCTCAGCAGCAGGTCAGGGTGTGCTGGGCTGTGCTGGGACAGGTGAGATGAAGACAGCCAGGGCTGCTTTGGCTCTCAGATAACCTGGATGTGCAGGGTGGGAGCTGTGCCTGGGGCTCCTGGCTGGATGCCAGCAGGCACCATTGCCATTGCTCTGGATGCCAGCAGGCACCATTGCCATTGCTGTCGATGCCAGCAGGGCACCATTGCCATTGCTGTCGATGCCAGCAGGCACCATTGCCATTGCTCTGGTTGCCAGCAGGCACCATTGCTGTGGATGCCAGCAGGCACCATTGCCATTGCTGTCGATGCCAGCAGGCACCATTGGCATTGCTCTGGATGCCAGCAGGCACCATTGCCATTGCTCTGGATGCCAGCAGGCACCATTGCCATTGCTGTGGATGCCAGCAGGCACCATTGCCATTGCTCTGGATCCCAGCAGGCACCATTGCCATTGCTCTGGATGCCAGCAGGCACCATTGCCATTGCTGTGGATGCCAGCAGGCACCATTGCCATTGCTGTGGATGCCAGCAGGCACCATTGCCATTGCTCTGGATCCCAGCAGGCACCATTGCCATTGCTGTGGATGCCAGCAGGCACCATTGCCATTGCTGTGGATGCCAGCAGGCACCATTGCCATTGCTCTGGATCCCAGCAGGCACCATTGCCATTGCTGTGGATGCCAGCAGGCACCATTGCTCTGGATGCCAGCAGGCACCATTGCTCTGGATGCCAGCAGGCACCATTGCCATTGCTCTGGATGCCAGCAGGCACCATTGCCATTGCTGTGGATGCCAGCAGGCACCATTGCCATTGCTGTGGATGCCAGCAGGCACCATTGCTCTGGATGCCAGCAGGCACCATTGCTCTGGATGCCAGCAGGCACCATTACCATTGCTCTGGATCCCAGCAGGCACCATTGCCATTGCTGTGGATGCCAGCAGGCACAGGTTTCCTGCAGGGAGTTCAGGCCCCCTGACCAACCCCAGGCTGAATGTTGGTTTGTCCAGGTGCCATCCAGGTGTCACATAGAGACCTCTCCACTGCTGCCTGGTTGATTGAATCCAGGGAGAGGGACACCACACACTGAGCTCACCTGAGGGGAAGCTGCTGTCACCCCATGGGTGGTACCAGGGCCCCCCATCCCTCTGGCTCTGGCTGGGCTGGCACTCACCAGAGCTTTACCCCAGGGACACCCTCAGCTCACTGCAGCTTCCAGAGCCACAGCTTGGGTATTTGTTTGCTTGTGGTGGCTGGGAATTTCTTCAGCTGGTTTTTGAACTCATGGGAAACTGTGGCATTGGAGGGTTTAATAGGTAAAGGATTTATGTTCTATTTTTGAACTCTCCTACCTGACCTTTTGATGCATCCTGGTTCTTGTGTTCTGAGAGGCAGCAAGGATATCTATTGTTCAATATAAATTATCTTTGTCATATTTCAGTAATCCCTTTTGTATAGATGAGGCTGCAGATCCTTCTTTGATCATCTGTGTTGCCTTCTCTGCCTTTTGATGGAAGGAAGGAGCAAGAGCTCTATTCCTTATCTGCCTGGCATCTGGCCATGAATACAGGCAGTGCTGTGATGCTAATTCTAGTTTGTTTTATAGGTATTCCCACGATTAAAAAATAGTAAATTAATATAAAAGCATTAAAATATACTAATTTTAATATTTAACAATATGAAATATTAAATTTATTAAACAAATATTTGATTTTTATTACTATTTAAATATTGAATTTTAAAAATATTGAATATTTTAAGTATTAAATAACCTGCTATCATTAGTGAATGTTGTCACCTCACCAGCCATCTCCTTTACCCCATGATTTAGGACTGCTTAGCACATCACACATTCACTGATCCAGTGCCTGACAGGCAAACCCTGTTGAAGCTCCACCCTCTGTTTGCAAACATTTCTACATCAGATCTGTCAGGCAGTGATGCAGCCTGAGGTGCTTTATCCTGTGTAGTGATAACAGCATTCAGGGTTTCATCCCTCTATCTTGTCTTGTAGTTTCTGAACCTGCTGAATGGATTTCCTGGAATGCCAGAGTTGGAAGGGACCCAGGAGGACCCTTGAGGTGCAGCTCCTGTTGAGCTGTGTCCAGGTTTGGTACAAGGGTGGCAGGAGATCATCTCCTGGGTCCCTTCCAACCCAGCCCATGTGGGTTTTTGGGAGCCCAGGAGGACACCTGTAGTAAATGCCACAAGCCTTGCCAAGGCACCGTGGAGGCTTTAACGCTAAGAATGCTGACACAGCAGCAGAGAGGGTTCTCTGCTCACTACGTATCTTTGTACCCTTATAAGGAAAAGGTCTTGTTAACCCTACTCTTGGTCACTTGTAAACCCTCTGACCTTCGCCCATTGGTCAAGGTTGGAGCCTGGCCAAGGGTATAAAGTAGCTCACTGTACCCTACTGACTCAGAAGAAGAAGAACCGGGTCCTTTCACGTCCTCCTGAATAAACCATCCCGTGGAACAGCCGGTGTCTCCCTTCTCCTCTCTCTCTGTCTCCTGAAGCCATGCCCGGGGAAGCCAAGCCTGCAGCAGCTGAAATCCCAAAGAGCTGATATCACTCTAAGAGCTGTTATCACTCTGCAGGCTGGAAGGCTCCCCCGTGGCTCAGTCCAAGCGAGCTGGACCCCGGGACTCTGTCCCTTCCTGGGATAGAGGTCTCAAACCAACACTTGCTACTAAGACCCCCCTGAGGCCTCAATAGACACCCAGGGCAGCCCTGCCTGAGGAGAGGCAGCCAGAGCTGCTCCTGTGGCTGGCAGAGTATGCATTCAGATTTAGAGTTTGCCCAACCATCTCTGATATTCCAGAACATGTTTAAAGGCTGTCAGGAGAGAGAGAACCTCGAGGCCAGCTGGGACTTGTCAGCTGCATCTGCAGGGAACTGGTGTGGGGAGCTGTGGGGATGCATGGCCTGAGCCAGGTGTGTCTGTGCTCCTTGGAGACCCCAGGTGTGAGAGCATTCCCAGGCTGGGGGAAATGCTGGCTCCAGGTGGGGCAGGAACAGGCTGGGATGAGGCAGGATGGATGGACAGGGGCCCAGGGTCAGAGGGAACTGCAGCCTGCTGTGGCAGGACAGAGCAGATGTCTCCATGACTTGTCCTCTGTAGTAGATGTTTAACTTCTCTCCTGTATCTGAACTGCTGAAGGTAATGACTGTTCCCATTTGAGCACAAGTCAAGGATCCACTTAGTTCCAAGGGAAGAAAAGTCTTGGTCAAAAGCTTCCTTTTAATGTCACATCATTATTGATGAATAATTTCCCATTGTAAAATGGGCCCATTCAACTGTAACAATAATATAATTTTGGGATTTCATGCTCTTAAAATATTTATTTGTAAAGTTTTTGCCTTGCTTGGACTCTGAATGATACTGTTAGTCTAATGCATTACTTATAATTTCAAATTGTGATAATTATGATGTATTTAATCCTTTTTTTTCCCATTCTTTTGCATTCAATTTTTTTTTGCATTCTTCTTAAATTTAGCATTACCATATTTATTCTCTGTATGGGATAGCCTTTTAATTACACTTGCCTGGTGATTCTAAGAGGGATGAGTGCTGACCTTTGTTGTTTGCTTGCCTGTGTTGCCCTTTGCAGCCATCTGTCGTTACCCCCTGGGGATGCACGAGGGCACCATCAGGGACGAGGACATCACAGCTTCCAGCCAGTGGTACGACTCCACAGGGCCCCAGTATGCACGGTGGGTTCACCTCTCACTCCTCATCTCATCCTTTTTTGACACAAGGGTCTCCTCAAGCCAGGTCTTGTAAGCTTTTGGAGATCTATTTCACACCCAAGATAGCTCAGCTACTTTAGAAGGCATCAAATTAACAGGATGGCTTTTGTGGTAGTGTTTGAAACAGAAAGGTTTTAATAAAAGGCAGAATAACAAAACTCTTTACACAGAAAAACTGAGCTAGGTGCAAGAGGTTTTTGCTCCTAGTAAAACTCTTCACAAAAGTGATTAGTTTTATTGTTCTCTTTTTTTTTTTCTAGTATGTTGCTCAGGCAAAACTTTTTAGCTCCTGTCTGATTAGCTATCCTGAAGTTTAAAGTGAAGTCCCTAAAGTCCTATGAGGTGTCTTTTTCACTAATTAAAGAGAAGAACTTTTGAGCTTTTTTCCTTTTTAAGAAGACAAAAGATAGTTTTGTCACTCTGTCAACAAAGAGCACATTCTTACTCTTTTTTCCCCTAGATACCCAAGATGTGGTGGAGGAAGAAGATCCTCCACCCTTAAAGCCTTGTTTGCTGCTTTTTGTGTTCAATCTGGGTAGTGCACAGTGAAAGGCCAGGAGGCCATGGCAATGGTCACAGCTGTGATACAGGAAATTCTGGTTGAATATTAAGGGGAAAAATCCTTTTCCATGAGGATGAAGTGGTGGGAGGGGGACCCAGAGAGGTGGTGATGTCTCAGTGTTTGGGGACTTGGCTGTACCAGGCCTTGAGGAACACAGGAACTGCCCTGCTGTGAGCAGGGGATGGGACTGCAGGCTCAGGCTTGCCTCTGAGCCCATCTTTCAGTCACTCTGAATAAATCTCTAAAGGATTTGTGACTTACAGGTCAGCCAGGGACAGGGCCCCTGGGATTCTCATGGAGTGCTTTAAACTAAATCATAGGAAATCCTTTACAAGGATGAACTTTTCAACAGCATCCTATTGAGGAAATGGGCTGTGCTCACTCTGCCTCAAAACCCTTGGAAATGCAGAGTTAAGGAATTACTAAGCAAGCAGCTCAGTTATTTTCTTCACTGTCAAGGAGGCCTACAGTTTTTATCATAAGCTTTTCTTTTCTTTTCTTTTTTTTGGGGGGGTCATTTTATTTCTCTGAAAGCTGTTAACTGATGTTTCATAAAAGAGTTGTAAAAGTGAGTTTCCTTGGAATGATTTGTTGTGGTGATATCAAACATTCTTACAGCTTTGGTGCAAGTCAGACAGAAATTTCAGGTTGACTATGATACTTATATTTTTATGATGAATTCAGGCACTCCAAAATCATAAAATTCTCCTAGTGCTCAAATATTATTTTTTCTTAGTCTGTAGTAGAGCAGTGCTGTGTTTTTAACAGTGTTTGAGCTGGTCTGAAAGCTGGGAGATTTTTTCCTCTGAGTGTGGCTTATTCTCAGTGCTGCAAACCCTTTGGGCATCACTTACCATCTGTTACCATCCTGTCCTTGCTGGATGTCCACAGGGTGAAGGCATGAAGCTGACCTCATGTGGTGAGAGGTCAGAGCTGTCCCATGCAGATGTCTGTCCCTGTCACTCCAGTCACCCTTCCTGTCTTTTTTAGAGCTTTATTTGTTATTCCAGTGTAAGAAAGTCCTGCACAAACAGCTGGCCAGCCAGAGATTAAAATCTTCTCTGGCCTGAGCCTTGACCTTCAGTGTCTCCTCCTGGGTACCACCTTCCCTGGTGCCCTCACTGATCCCATCAGCTGGAGATGAGGTTGCTCTCTGAAAGCCAAGGGCACTTCAGGGGCTTGCTGTTGGCTAAGAAATCCCTGTGCTAAAAACCCCACACATTTTTGGTGTGCAGATAAATTTGTCACAACTACAGGTCTCACAATGTTCAGCTAATTGGAGCCTATGCTTAGGAGCAGAGACCTTCCCCTCACTCTCCTAGCAGCATCCTACACCAGCAGCTCTGATGAGTGCAGGAAATGTGAAATATGCATTGAAATGACCCAGAGTAATTTCAAACAGATCTTTTCTTGCTAAAATGTATTTTTAAGATGGCTCATCTTTGAGCTTTGTAGAGCTGCAGGAGGTGGTCAAGCAGAAGTTCAGGCCTTACCATGTGGGGTTTAGGAGCAGTGAGGATACACTTGAGCAGCAAGATACTACAGAGCAGCCAGGAGTTCCCTGCTGAGCAGCAGGGTTGTTTCTGATCAATATTAAGGGGAAAAATCCTTTTCCATGAGAATGAAATGGTGGGAGGGGGACCCAGAGAGCTGGTGATGTCTCAGTGATGTCTCATTGATCAGATGTCTGACCAATGTGGAAATTCATGTCTGGGGGAAAAACTGCTCTGAGTAGTTAATGAAAGGTATTTGGGACTGAGGAGCTGTTCTGTATAGGGCAAACCTGTAGGATTTGAGTCTCAGCTGACCTCATCCCAAAGAGCAGAGGTATTTGGAAGGCACTGCTGGTTTTGTTTCTTCCTCCCAATCCTCAGAGTTCCTGGTGTCCCCTCAATCAATCATTGGAAATCTGACTCCTTTAAACATGTGCCATTTTCCCCTCAGGTTACAGAGGGAAGAGGGGGATGGAGCCTGGTGCCCAGCTGGTTTGCTGGAACCTGAAGATGTGCAGTTCCTGCAGATTGACCTGCACAAGCTGTTCTTCATCACCCTGGTGGGCACCCAGGGCCGGCACGCCCGTGCCACGGGCAAGGAGTTTGCGCGCGCGTACCGGATCGACTACAGCCGGAACGGGGAGCGCTGGATCTCCTGGAGGAACCGCCAGGGAGGGAGGGTGAGTGAGCCTGGGCTGCAGGGCACATCCTCCCCATCCTGCTGATTGTCTGCTTTGAACAGCCAGGTGTCTGCTAAGGAAGGCAGGAGCCTCCTCTGAAATGGAAAATGTAAATCCCCTCCCTCTGAATTGTTATAATTTTGAAGTTAAGGGGCTCTCAGGTAAAGATATGGGAATAGGAATAACAGTTCTGTACTAGGGAACACCTCAGTCCAAGGTTCCTCCTGTGCTGCACCAAACACTGCAGCACCTCTGGAACTGTGGTGGCTTGTGCAGAAAGGACATCAGGACCCTGCACCAGGGGATGGGGGCAGGCTCTGCTCCTGTTGCTGGAACCCATGGATGCCTTGAGGGAAGGGGTTTCATCCAGTAACCAGAACTCTCTGCAGCATCCACTCCTTCATCCCCAGCTGCCTCTCTCTCCTCCCTCAGTGCTGCCTGGGGGGTCTGCAGTGGGCAGGAGGTGAAATGGCAGCACCCCTCACACCCCAGCAGCCCCAGGAGGAGCAGCAGCAGCTCCCACCTGCAGATCCCACCTGGGGAACTCCCCAGTCCCAAAAAAGGGAGTGCAGGAGCATCACTCTGCTGCCCAACACTACAACAGGGAGTGTGGGAAATGGAAAGATAAAAACTTCCACAGACACTGAAGGGTTTGATCTGCAGCCTTGGAAGAAGCTTGGATTGATACAAAAATAAAGTACACAGACATTAAGTAGAAAAATCATAAACTTATATTTTTAAAATTATGACTATGTAGTTACAGTAAGTAAGAATATGCCTTAAGTAAGTGAGAAACTGTATTAATAAGATGGTGAAGGGTTTATAATGTAGGCAACTGTATTGACAAGATGGTGAAGGGTTTATAATGTAGGCAACTGTATTGACAAGATGGTGAAGGGTTTATAATGTAGGCAATTGTATTGACAAGATGGTGAAGGGTTTATAAGGTAGGGATGTAATTGTATAGGGTAAGCTAAGAGTTTAGATATTATAATAGAAGGGTGTTTGTGTACATGTGATAATAGCCCACTGGATAAAAGTATCCACAGTGCAGTAGAAGTAAGTAAAGGTGATAGGTTAGAAAAGCAAAATAAACTTTGTGGCAGTTGTCCATTGGGTTAGAAAGTTACATATTGTCTTGTAATGAAGAACTTTTGAGCACTTTGAGCTGTGGCCCAACTGCTTGCTCTTGTAAGTCTCACAGCCTCTGAGACAGAGATTTATCTCAGCAATAAATCATTATTAGGCTGTGGAGCCATCCCTTCAATAATAAAAGGAGAGGTCTCAAAGTCTCTGTGGTTGAGATGACCCCAAGGTTTTAGAAAGTCTCTTTTTCCCAGCCCCGCAATTGAAGGAGTCAGGATTCCTCAGCTGTGCTTTTCAAGGTTGTTTATTTTCTGTTATCTATACAGAAAATAAACATAATAAAATAAATATTCTTTTTCTGACCTGCTGAGGTCTGTCTGTCAGGTTGGTCTGTGGCACACTGACCGCCTTCAGGGCAGTGTTAGTGTTTTATACTAAGAACTACGTGTACTTTATTTGCAATAATTTTCCAATACCTATCACCTATGTTAGACAGTCTGTTTCTACTCCAAACCAATCCAAAAGTGTCACCATCCCACAGAAGATGGAGGCTAAGAGGAAGGACAAGGCATGCCCAGATTCCTCCATCTTGGCTTCTGAACCCCCATTCTAAAAACCCCAAAATTCTACTTTTCCATCTTGTGACAAACTAACTATTATTGGAATAATTACCAATATAGCCAGACAGGACGTGCCTGAGCCTGTCTGGCCCTTGGTGCTGAACCAAACAGCAGCACTGTTGTGTTTCACCCCAGAGACACCTTTGGTTAGCTGGGGCACGTGGAGACAAGTCCAGGCTTGCAGGAGCTCTGGTGGTCCTTAGGTTTCCCTTTGTGGAGAAGCTTTAAGGCAATGGTGAAGGAAAGGAGTCGGTTCTGAGGGAGGGTTTGGATCCAGAGCTTCATTCTTGCCCACAGGCCTCTGAATGCAGCGGCAGCTCCAACAGAACTCTTGGAACTGTTCCTTTGAACCCCGGGGAGAGGGGCAGGGAAGAGGCACAGGGGACCACCAACCCGGGGGGGGAAGTCTCAAGGGACAGAGGACACCTGGATGGCCAAATGTCCCTCCAGGGGTGGAGGGCATCTTTTGAATTCTGCCAATCACTGGACGCCCTTCTGGAATGCCAGGATTGACAGACAGTGCTCAGCAAGAGTCAGGGTATGGGAAGGAGAGGTGGGGAAGGAATCTTCAGGGAGAAACCCGGGCTGTCTGAGGCAAACCATGACATCACACCTCAGCAAACTATCATTCTACTTAAACTCTTGTGGCTTGTAAATCTTCACATAAAGTGTGGGAAGGAGAGGTGACTGACACACCTGGGGAAGGAATCTTCAGGAAGAAACCTGGAGGTATCTGAGGCAAACCATGACATCACACTGCAACAAACTATCATTCTACTTAAACTCTCATAAATCTTCACATAAAGTAAATCTTCACCCAAAGTTGGTGATTTTCCCCATGGGTTAAAATCCAAGGCACAGGTGTCTTTGGCTCTGTGCTAAGGTCTCTGAGCTCCCTGAGAGGAGCTTGAGCCATCCAGGGCAGGCAGAGGGATGGGTTCCAGCAGAGAGGTTGCAGCTCAGGCTCTGTGTCCTGCAGGTGATAGAAGGGAACACTGACACCTACGACGTGGTGCTGAAGGACCTGCGGCCGCCCATCATCGCGCGCTTCGTGCGCCTCATCCCCGTCACCAAGGCGCCCATGACCGTGTGCATGAGGGTGGAGCTCTATGGCTGCGTCTGGCACGGTGAGCCCCTCCTGTTAGCCTTCAAAACACATCATCATGGAGTGAATATATGTGGTGCTTTTTATTAAGAGCTCTGGGAATTGGGGTATTACAACCCAAATCTAATTCCGACCATACATTGGAGGTGAAGGTGTTTTATACTCTATCGTTACATAACTTTCATGTTAATTATTAAACTTACATTGTTCTATTGTATACATAGATTTCAGCTAAACATAGCCCCTGTTAAATTTCCAGCATACTTTCTCATGATTCTTCTTATGGTTATATAATAATTATACTTAATTACTAAACAATCATCACATCTAACAATTATATCATTTATCATACTGCTTATGCAGGTGCAGTGATATGAGAAAACACAAAGCCTAGCATTTTAGAGTTCTATCTTTAACATTTTCCAGGGTTCCACTATCACTCCCTGCTGCCACCTTTCTCTCCACAGAGAAAAGCAAGGCACAATTCCTCCCAAGGATTTCTGAGATTCACGTTCTCTGAACCTCGGAGAAAGGGAAGACACAATTCTTAACATGTGCTGTGCCTGTGCTGTGACAAAGTAGAGTGAAATATGGAGGTTGTTTATCTAAAGTGAAGATGTTTTGTTTCCTTGGCCTATCGGGGCCAGGTGTGTGTGTGTGTGTGTGTGTGTGTGTCAGGAGATACAGTGCAGTGTGAGCAGGTGTGTGCGGAGTGAGTGCAGGGCAGATTCAGTTTAGATGAAATGTATATAGTATAGTATAATAAAGTAATTCATTAGCCTTCTGATATCCCTAGAGTCTCCTCACTCTGTCCCCTTTGTCAGAGTTGCCTTTGGTTGACAATCCCTCCCCAGCCTGGCACTGCCCAGCAGCCCTGCCTGGGGCTCCCCTGTACCCCCAGGTGTGCAGAGGGGATCCCTGGCACTGCTGCTGTTGGTCTGTGTCACATACAGAAATGTCACACGGACACAGGTGATGGGAGGCTGCTGCTGCTGCATTTCTGAGGTGCATGGCCTTTTTTTTCAGATGGTTTGGCATCCTACAGCATCCCAGAAGGAGGGACAATAGCAGCTCCTGGCTTCCCCATCGTTTATCTGAATGACTCGACCTACGATGGCTACCAGGAACGCAGGTGGGAGAAGCTGTCCTGGTCTCTCTGTCACTGTGCAAATTCTCTCCTACTCACCCTGTCACTGGTACCTTGTATCCCAAATATTGGAATAAATCACGTGGGACTCAATTTTTTTCATGGTGCAACAAGCCTATTCTGTATTACATAACTCCTTTTTATACAGTTTTACAGACCTCGTGTGTCTCTCACATTGGTCAGGAGCTTTCTTGCCAATTACTTTATTGGTTATTAGCAAGTTGTTATTCTGTATTGGTTGGTCACTCAAACCCCTGGTGTGTACCTGCAGGAAAAGTTGTTTCTGAGAGATAGTTTCCATTTTTCTATCTAACAGTGTAAAAACAGTTTATACAGGTGTAAGTTGTTTTTCACCCAGGAATAAATTGTTATGCCAATGAGCTGCTCTCACTAAGATTGCTTTCACACAGGGACTTAGAAAGGGCTAGCCTGACAAGGAGAGCAGGTTTGATTTTATGAAGCCTTTCTGTATGATTTTCCTACCTTATGGCAACACCCAAACAGTTCTTCATACTTGTAGGACATTGGAAAATGCTGGGTAACAATGTCTTGATATATAAATATCTGTTGGTTTCAAGCTGGGCTGACACAGTAGAGCTTGGTTATTTAAAAAAAAAAAGGTTTTTATGTACAGAATAGGTGTTGCATGTTCAGCACTAACTTAGGAGCCTGGGTCTGGTGGGTAGCTGGTCTCTGGGGCTGTCAGGGAGTTGCAGATGTAAGCACAAAACCCAACCTGCTAAACCAGGACTCCTTGAAACTACTTAACCTGTAGTTCACATGCCTAACTGGCCTGGAAGTAGGAATCTGCCTCTTCCAGCTGTTAATCCTGGCTTGCAGTTCAAAGGCACCTGTACCTGTGCTCTAGTGACAGGAGGGCTCAGCTGGGGTGGACTGTAGAGCCAAGGACTTGCAGAGGGGTCAGAATAGTGCCACACTGGCATCTTCTACTCTGGAACAGTACTGGGAAACTCAGAGGGGCTCTGCACCCTCACACAGGAGTGGGGTGAGGCAGGGTCCTGGCAAAAGAGCCCAGTCAGCCTTGGGGAGATCCAGTAACTCCTCTCTTAGGAGCAATGCCAGAAATGATCCTGGTTAGGCCTGGCTGTGGCTCATGAGCTGCCCATGGTCTCACTTCCCACTTTCCTGCCCTTCTGTGCCTGCCTGCAGGAAGTTCTGCAGCAGAAGATGGAGCAGTGTTCCTGCTCCATCTTCCCATGGTGAGATGCTGCAGCTCCAGCTCTGTTGGCAGCACCCACAGTGTCATTTTCCAGTGTCTTTGCTCTCCAGAGGCTCTGCCTGTAGCTCAGCTTTCCTGTTGGTCCTTCACAGCAGTGCAAAACCTTCTGCCTTTTTCCAAGCTGGGAATGATGCTAAAATCCCAGCCCAAACAACATCCAGGTGGTGCTGCCTATGAACAGTGAGCGAGTTCTTGCCCAGGATGGGTCAAGAGCAGGAAAATGGAAGTTTTGGAACTTCCAACGGAACCAGTTGAAAGATGCACGTGGTTTCCCACTGGAGCTCTGGCTGACTGTTGGTTCTCCCTGGCCAGGCACCTGTATGGAGGGCTGGGCCAGCTCACAGATGGAGTGCTGGGGCTGGATGACTTCACCCAGAGCCACCAGTACCGCGTGTGGCCGGGCTATGACTACGTGGGCTGGAGGAACGAGAGCTTCAGCACGGGCGCCGTGCAGATGGAGTTCCAGTTTGACCGCCCAAGGAACTTCACCTCCATGAAGGTAACTCAGCCTGCTCCCTCTCCAGGGGACAGCCTGTGGGTCTGGGGGCTCCCAGCTTGCCCCTTTGGAGCATTGAATGGGTTGGAAGGGACTTTGAAGCTCCACCCTCTTCCACAGGCAGGAACATCTTCCACTAGACCAGGTTGCTGCAAGCCCCATCCAACCTGGCCTTGAGAACTCTTCCCAAAGCAGAAGAGGACTTTGAAGCTCCACCCTCTTCCACAGGCAGGGACATCTTCCACTAGACCAGGTTGCTCCAAGCCCCATCCAACCTGGCCTTGAGAACTCTCCCTGTATCCTCCTGAATCCAGAATCTGAGCAGGAGAGAGATCCCAGGTTTTCCAGTGTAGACAGGTGAAGCAGGTGAACACTTGCTTCTTCAGAGCTCAGGCTCTTCTCCCAGTATTTGGCTTGAAGGAATAAAAAGCAGACACCTGAAGCAGTTTCTAGGCAGCTGAGATGGATTTAGGATGTAGGATTTACTGACCCTTGAGGTAAAGGAACGTGGCTGTGCTTCCATTTTGACCAAACATTTCTGTGGGTGCCTCAGCCTGTGCTTGTGCTGTGGGAAATTATTTAAACGCACAGGAAAAGCACGAGTTGAACTTTGAGTCTGTAGTAAACAGCAGGATCTTTTAAAAAGGATTGGTGGCTTTTCTTGTAGAGATTTCAAATGAAGGAGAACCCACCACATCCTTAAGTAAATTGTTTTGGTGGTTACTTACTCTGGTTTTATTTTGTCTATTTTTAACTTGCAACCCTTGGCTGTTTGCCTGCTTTTGCTGGCAAAAAAAGAGCCCTGCCTTCTCAGGAACCTTCTGCTTCTAAACCATGATTAAACCACTCTTTTAATCTTTGCTTCAGTAAACTAAGTTGGCAGATTTCTCAATGCCTTCCTGGTGAGACCAAGGGTCATTTTTGGAGCAGTCACCCAGTCCTTTCTTTCTTTGCTGATTACTCTTCTTGGTACAGAATCTGGATCTGGATGCAGGCTTTCCATCAAATTGCACAAAAGAATGGTACCAATTTCCTGCTTTTGGACGATTCCTCTTTGTTTGTGAATCTTGTGATATTAATCCTCCAAGCCAAGAGAGAGGGAGCCAGTGGTCATTAAGGCTTTGGGATCATGCTAAAAATCAGTTCCAAGTTATTAGTGTCCAGGATAAAAGTCCAGTGTGGAAAGCATCACTTAGATTTTGTCCCTGAGTTCACTGCCCTGACATGAGTCAGTCCTTGAGATTATTTTAGGAAACTCCCTCCCTCCTATTTAGTTTATTTTATTGCTGGTGATTCTGTTGTCTCCCTCAGGTCATTGAAAAAAAGCAATAAATAATTTTGATTTAGAAATGCATTCCTCTTAGAAAAACAGAGAAGAATTTGTGCCTTAAAATTTGTAAGACTTACAAGTTAATAATGTTTAATCAAATTAATATAATACACAAGCCCACACTATGCTAATTGGAGACAGATGCCTTCCAAAAATCTGTCTCATAAACACAACCATCCTGATAAACCAAACACATCAGATCATAAGAACAGCTACTTCATCTAGCATCTAATTAAAAAGCGGTTCTGATTAGCATAAATTAATCTTCATTATTTATTGAATGTTGCTCCTTCAGCTTTGCATTTCTTTTGTACAGGCCAAGTGGTCTGTGGATAATTTTTGCATCTTCTTATCTGATAGCTTTATCCCAGTCCTCTGAGCTTTCCTAGTATTCAAGAAACTATTAAAAATTAATGTCAGTAACATTGCAACTGCATTGCATAGGCTTGCAGGCTGTAAAATTGGACTTTAGTAGGAGATGTTTGCAATAGAAAATGTCTCTGTATCAGTCCAGGATGGAAACAGATCCAACTCCTGTCCAAATATGGCACAAATTGTATATTCCAGGCATCAGGCTTTCCTGCCTGCTTATGAATGACTGTTTCTCCTTATTGAATAATGTTGTCTAAGCTTCATCTGGTCTTAATTACATGCAAATACCCTCCTTTTGTCTTTTTGCTGCTCATCAGGCCTGTTGTCCTCATTAGTGCTTCACTGCAGGACCTTGCAGAGGCCAAGCAATTAACAGGGTTCAAGGCTGTTGGGGATTTGGGAACTGCTGCTGTCACAGTGGCAAATACTCCACAGTCACCAGGAAATCATTCCTGGGGTCTCTGGGAGGGGTTGGACCACTGTGGCTGTGGAATGGAGCAGGCTGAGGGATGCTGAAGGCTTTGAGTCACCTTATTTCTTCTGGTTGCTGGTCAGTGCCCACAGTGCTGAGATCTGGTGGTCCTGAGCTTTGGGTCTGCTTAACAGAACTCCACCTGATGCTGAGCCACCAGGAGAATGGGATGGATGCACACTTAGGTGATGGTTTCCCTAAAAATCAGACCCTTAGTTGTCTTCAAGGTGTGCAACCAGAGCAGGGGTATGTCAGAGGAATACCTGCTTGGGTTTGTCCTGATTTGAGGCTTTTGGAAGGAATTAGCTTAGGCTGCAGCTGCTAAAAGTTTCTAAATGCAAAGAAATTTGGGACACAATTCTCATCTAATGGCAGAGATCAATTGTGATATGTCACAGCTTGAGCTGGTCCCTCAAAAGAGGGACCAAGGACAGAGAAATCCATGGGATCCCTCATGCCAGGAGGGACAGAAGAAGAATCCCAGAGCAGTATCAGGGTCTGGAATTCTCCATGCTCTTCTCTGTGTCATCACCAAGTGGCCCCTGTGCCATTGTTTCCACACTGGCCTCTCAGACTGGTTTCTGTGGGGGATTTGTGGGGTTCACTAGTTCATTTTTTTAACATGGCTGTTCCAGTTCACAGACCAGAATCTATGGGCTGTCCACCCCAGCTATTGATCTTTGGGTAATATTTAAGCTGCAGCTTTGTTATTCTAACTATTATAAATGATCAGATTGTTACATACAAGTTTCACTACAATCCATCTTTACTATTATTAATGATCACATTATTAGCTCCAGGGCTCATTCCAATCCATCTTTTACTTGCAGAACAGAGCCATGTAGTTCAGATAAAGTTCAATTGTTGTGGCCTAACAATTTCAGTTACTTATGTCAAGTAATTCAAGTAATACCAAATTTTTAACACTAAGAGTTTAGGTGTGTGTTTTCCTTCCCTTCTTAGGTTAAATGTTCAAAGAGAATTGATCTGCAAGGCTTTAGACCAGTACAGTTAATCAACTTTGGGTAACCCTTGATTAAGGGTTACCCAAAATTGATTAATTGTACTAATCTAAAGTTAACCATTGATTAATTAGTCAAAGGTTTGCTTGATTGATTTTTATATGGGCCTTTTGAAGAGCCTGCCAGGATCTGACCATTAATGTAGCTTTTGCAGGTAAATTCAGAGCTGTTTCAGAACAGCTTTTTGCCCAGAGTTCTCATTGCACACTGGAAGAAGTCACTCATTCTGCATTCATACTGGGACATACTGGGAATGGAAAATTTTCCTGACTGGAACACCCTTGGGGCTTGATTTAGCTGCCAGCAAATCTCCTGTCTGATGGATCCCTTCTCCTCTTCCCAGGTGCACTGCAACAACATGTTCTCCAAGGGGGTGAAGATCTTCCAGAGGGTGGAGTGCCTGTTCAAGCCCAGGCTGATCGCAGACTGGGAGCCTGAGCCCGTGGGGGTGGCCACGGTGCTGGATGACAAAAACCCCAGTGCCAGGTTTGTCACCGTGCCCCTGCAGCAGCGCGTGGGCAAGGCCATCCTGTGCCGCTTCTACTTCGCTGACACCTGGATGATGATGAGTGAGATTTCCTTCCAGTCAGGTGAGGCTCCCACAGCCAGGCACTCCTGGAGAGCACAGGAGTGCTGGGGCAGTGCAGGGTGTGTGGGGTTGATGGGACAGTGGCTGCACAGGGGCAGGAGGAGAGTGTCACCCTGGTTTTTAAGGTTCTCAAGGCCTTCTGATGTTGACATTCTTCTAAGGAACTTTATCACACACTTTCTTGTAAATAACTTATTGTTTACATTCCTTCGATGGAGTAGGAGAGAGTTGATGGACTGTTGGTGTGACCAGTGTCATTGGAGAGGTGTCACTGTCACACTCCAATCCGCTGTCACCTTTGTAAAACTATAAATATAGGAGTCAGAAAAATAAATGTCCCTTCTTTCCTTCACCTTGAGAGCGGTGTGCTCGTGTTCCTTCATGTCCCATAGCAACAGGAGAGGTTGTATCTCGGGGTCTCAGCTGCTCAGTGACCCTCTGAGGGTACTCAGCAGTAGTTAATATTAAGCAATGAGTGTAAAATTGACTTAGCTATAGCAAATCTAGGGTTGGTAAATCCTGTGCCAGCCACCATGGTCATATAGGAGACCCAAATTAACCTTAGAATGGAGTAAAGAGTGGTCACATGTTATCCAGGTAGATAAGATTAAAAAGCAGCTGAGCTGTCCCAAGCCCTAGGTGCCAATAAGGCCTCCCCATCAAAGAAAATCTTAGAACAATGATTGATTGAACTCCATGAAAGCCAGGGCCCAGACTGGGATTAGATACCCCACTGTGCCTGGCCCTAAATCTTGATGCTTACCCCTACTAAAGCATCTGCCCAAGAAAAGTTGAAAAGTCTCTTTTTCCCAGCCTGGCACTTGAAGAAGGAGTCAGAACTCTTAATTTCTCAGTCTCAAGGTTGTTTATTGTTCCTTATCTATAAAATTCTTTCTCCTGTCCAGCTGAGGTCCATCCAGCAGGACAGTTCCAGGCACTCTGCCTGCCCCCAGGGCAGTGTTTTATCTTTACACTAAAACTACATGTACAAAGTTACAATTACTTTCCAATACCTATCACCTATGTTAGACAGTGAGCTTCTACTCTAAACCAATCTCAAAGTGCCAACATCACAGCAGAAGATTGAGGCCAAAAAGTAGAAGGAGAAAGGCTGGACATGCCCAGATTCCTCCATCTTGCCTCCTGAACCCCCATTCTAAAAACTCCAAAATCTACTTTTTCCCTTAAATGACAGTGAATTTGTCATTTAAGTTGAATGATAAATTCATTGTCATTCTACTTAAACTGTTGTGGCTTGTAATCCTTCATATAAAGGTTGGTAATTGTTTTTTCCAAGGGCTAAATCAAAGGCGCAGGGGTCCTGGGCTCTGTGCCAAGGTCTCTGAGCCCCATGGGCAGGGTCTGGAGCCCTCCAGGGCAGCCAGAGGAATGTCCTGGGTTCCCACAGTTGTACAGGCACTGAAGGGGCTGAAAGGTGCAGTGGGTGCTTTCCAGGCTGATGCTGATGCATGTGAGCAGAAGCACAACCAGGGCAACCAAAACTTGGACTGTAGAGCAGTTGATTTTTTTGAAGCAGATCATAGAGTCATGGGGAATTTGCAGGTAACTTCAACAAGGGAAGAGATGAGAATCTTGACTCTATGTTTCAGAAGGCTGATTTATTATTTTATTATATATATTGTATTAAAGGAAAATGATACATTAAAACTGTACTAAAGAAAGAGAAAGGAGACATCAGAAAGCTAGAAAGGAAGGAATAATAAAATCTTATGACTGCCCACAGCCTCAACACAGGTGGCTGTCATTGGTCATCAAGTAAAAACAATTCACATTCTGGGTAAACAATTCTCCAAATCACATTCTAAAGTGACAGAACATGGAGAAGCTGAAGCTTCCCAGCTTCTCAGGACAAAAGATCCTAGCAAAAGGACTTTTCAGAAAATGTGTCTGTGACAGAATCACAGAGTATCCTGAACTGGAAGGGACCCACCAGGATCATCCAGTTCAGGCCCTGTCCTGCACAAACCAAAGGAAAAGGAAACTGAGGTTGTTCTGTACCTGAGAAATCCGTATGAGCTCCTTTTTGTCATGCTGGGGTTTGCAAACTGATTGATTCTGAAAGGCTGCACAGTGAAGCACAAAATGAAAAGCCAGGAGAGCCCAGTGCTTCTGATTTGAGGAAATATCCACATTTCCAGCTCAGGCTCCTGGGGAGTGGCTGCCTGCACAATTGGCCTGTGCCACAAGCAGTTGCAGCATGGATGATGGATAATTCAGCACATCCCTGGCTGATCTTATGGAATCACAGAATATCCTGAGCAGGAAGGGACCCACAGGGATTGTCCAGTTCAAATCCTGTCCCTGCCCAGGCCCCCAACAACCCCACCCTGTCCATCCCTGGCAGCGCTGCCCAAAGGCTCCTGGAGCTCTGGCAGCCTCGGGGCCGTGCCCATTCCCTGGGCAGCCTGGGCAGTGCCAGCACCCTCTGGGGGAAGGACCTTGCCCTGAGCTCCAGCCTGAGCTGCCCTGGCCCAGCTGTTCCCCTGAGTGCTGTCACTACTCAGCTGAAGAGACCAGTACCTGCCTCCACTTCCCCAGCTACCTGCTGGTTATGACATTGATTTTTGCTTCTTCTGTTTACCAAATATTTTGTCAGGAATAATTTAAGTATATCTAGAGATTATGAGACCAAGTTTAGCAGATTAAAAATTATTAAAAAAATATTATTAAAAAACAGAGGCTGACATTTTTTTCCTCAAGTCTTAAGTCAATGCAGGGAGGTGCTTCAAAAAGCTCTGGAGGGAAAAGGACAAAAATTTTGGAGAAAATCACCAGGACTGACAGGGAAAGGTGTGGCTGTAGCTTTCTACTCCGAAGTCTTTAATCAGCTGCAGTGAGAGGACATTCCTGAGGGAGGAATTCCCTGGGTGCTGCTTGCTGCTTACCTTGCAGAAGCAGCCCCTCCTGTTCCTGCTCTGCTCCCTTAACAGCAGCCCCCTCCTGTGGGGCTGGGATTGCAGGGGCTGCTGGCAGAGCAGGGGGGGTTTGTTGGGCTGACACTCTGCCCTTCCTTCCACAGACATGGAGAGTGTGAACCCCAGTTTTGTCACGGCAGCCACGAGCACCACGGAGCTCCTGGAAACGGAGCACAACGCTACTGAGGGCACCTGGGGTAAGGACTTCTGCCTCTTGGCCATGCCAGGGGCTCAGGGGTTGGGGAATTCCACAGGAATATCCATTTCTGGAGGTCTGGGGATGGCCTGATCAGTGTCTGGTGCACAGGGCAGCATGTGGCAGTCCCTGAGCCTCAGCTGGCCAGGGCTGCCCCAGAACCTGGGCTGGGGACTTGTGTGGAACCAGTGAAACTCTGAGCACTGTCTGCTCGAGGATGGATCCACTGCAGGAATCTGTTCTGCTCACAGCAATCTTTGATTGCAGAAGTTCTCTGCACATTTCTTAGCTCTTTGAGCCCCCAAAATGAGAATTTCTGCTAAGAGCAAATGTGATTACAGCTGGTGTTCAGGGAGCTGCCCAAGATCTTTTCTCTACCAGGCTGTAGGGAGTTGCCTGGCACAGAAAACCTCTGGTGCTTTAACCCCAGATTCTCCTTCTCTGTGATTGCAGGAACCACATCTTCTGTAACCAGCACCTGGATAGGGGAGAAGGCAGATGACTCCAACACCTCCATCCTCGTGGGCTGCCTTGTGGCTATTATTCTGCTGCTCCTGATGATTATAATCATCATTCTTTGGAAGCAGTATGTTCAAAAAAGGTTGGAAAAGGTAATACAATGGGGCTATTTTGTAGACACAAGCTCAGAACTAATCATTAACCCTAATGAGCTCAGAACTGTGTGAAAAGCACAGCTCCATGGAGTGGCTAAAGCTGCTCTCACAGCAGGGGAGGATGCCAGCCCTGTCCAAGATATTACTGGAAGTTGCTGTGGTTGCAGCCAAGGCATTACTTAACAGCTGAGCATTGCCTCAGTGCTTTGGTTTGGTTTTCCCCTCTCCTCTGCAGGCCCCACGGCGAATCCTGGAGGAGGACGCCACTGTTCGCCTGTCCTTCTACAGCTACACCATTGCCAACAACCAGACCCAGATCCACCAGTCAAACCCCACCTATGAACGTGCTTTCCCACTGGATTTGGAATACCACCAGCCAGCTACACTGCTCCAGAAGCTTCCAGAGCTCTCCCAAAGTGCAGAGGATTCAGGTAACATCATCAGTCTCCGGAAGCTGCATGTTTCTTCTTTTATTATTTCTGTCAGATTGTAAAATGTGCCACTTGTCAGTGTCCAAGTTGCCATCTTTGGCTTCTGTGCAATGCAGTAATCCAGGGAGCTCAGGCAGGGTTGTGGAACACTGGCACTTCTTGGCATGGAGCTGTGACAGCTGGAGCAGCAGTCCCACTAGAGGATCTGGCCTTTTATTGTTTTATTTGAAGACTGTTTATTTATTACCCAGGTCATCTTTGAGCAGCTGTTTTGGGCAGTCAGAGCAATCACACATCATTTGTGGAGATGCTGCCTGCAGCACTCTTGGGAGAAGACCTTTAACACCTTTTCCTTCATCCAGGGCTCTTTAAAATTCCTATAGAAAAACCAGAAGGAAATAGAGCAGGGAATTGTCTGTGGTGTCTTGGCTTCCAGCCCCCGGGGAGCTTTTGGACCCCCACAGAAGGGAATGTTTCCAGCAGTGTTTAGTGCTCAGTGAATGGAAGGGCAGTGCTGCATTCCTCACACTGACAGGTTGCTAAGATCCAGCATTATTCTACCCAGGGAGACTGATTGGATGGAGCCAGGGTGTGAATTTGAAACAGAACAAATGTTCTGGGTAATACTGACCCTGCAGGGAGTTAATTCCTTTGCATTGCCCCATATTTATGTGGATAAGCTGTAAGAGGGAGAGCAGTTTGCTACCAGGGACATGAGAAATGGAAACCTCCATCAGTTCTTGTTGCAGGAGGGAATCCAGAGCAAGTTTGACATTGCAAACAACATCCCTGCACCAGGTAATGGGAACTGATTGTACTCAGGATAAATCAGAAACCAAAATCACTTCAGGCTTGCCTCCCTGTCTGGGCAGGACTGTAGCTCCCATGGCTGGCTAGAACAGGCTGTGTTGAGCAGGAATTTGCTGGCAGCTCACAGGAATTGTTCTGGGTAAAACAGAGCAGTGTGTCCCTGTTGGATTAAGCCCTTTTTTGACCTAGAGATGGGACAACTGAGAGGTGCTTTAAAAACTCTTATTTTATTTTTAGTTTTATGTGAAGGGTGAGACAATATAGATGTTATCGTTATAATTAGAAGGTAACTATTTCCTAATTACAATACATAAATGTATTTTGTTTATTAGCTTTTGCTCTGCTATGTTGTAAATGCTTTAGAGCTAATCATTTAAAATTACTCTTGGTGGGTCTTAGTACAATGTATTTTAAATTTTTTTTAAGTAACTAGTTTTATTTCTTTATTATATATTTCTTTATTATTTTTATTTCTTTATTATATTTATTTTCTTTTTCTATATTCTATTTCTTTATTGCATTTCTTTCTTTCTTTCTTTATTATATATTTATTTCTTTATTATATTTTTTATTTCTTTATTATATATTTATTCCTTTATTATATATTCCAAAACTTTTTTCTACTTCTATTTCTCTTTTAAATAATATCTGTTTTATTTTTTATGGTGTTTTTAATGAGTATTTTTTATTTCAAAGTTTGCATACAGATGCATACTATGTGAGATACTATGCATACTATATATATGTGTATATATATACACACATATATATGTGTATATATTTGTACACACACACACATACTATATACATATATATGTGTATATATATGTACACACACACACGTACTATATACATATATATGTGTATATATATGTACACACACACATACTATATACACATACATATACACATATATATGTATATATATGTATACACACACACATACTATATACATATATATATACACATATATATATATATGTACACACACACATACTATATACACATATATACACACATATATATGCATATATATATGTACACACACACTATATACATATATATACACATATGTATATGTATATATATGTACACACACATACTATATACATATATATACACATATATATGTATATATATGTATACACACACACACATACTATATACATATATATATATATACACACATATATATATGTATATATATATGTACACACACACACATACTATATACATATGAGGCTTTGAGAATTCTCTACAAGTGTATTTCCCACATGTCCCGTGTAGGTGTCCCTCAGCACAAAGCAGCAAATTCCCAGAGCTGTGGGGCTGGGAGGGGAGGGAGCTGTCCCACACTGGTTGTGAGGGCGGGAGGTGTGACTGCGCTGTCTCTGCTCCCCTCAGTGTGCAGCGGGGACTACGCTGAGCCCGACCTGACCAAGTCCACCCCTCACCAAGGCTTCCAGAACAACGTGCCCCACTACGCTGAGACCGACATCGTGCACCTGCAGGGCGTCACCGGCAACAACATGTACGCAGTGCCCGCCCTGACCGTGGACTCCCTGACCAAGAAGGACATTTCCGTGGGGGAGTTCCCCCGGCAGCAGCTGCGCCTCAAGGAGAAGCTGGGGGAAGGACAGTTTGGAGAGGTACAGCCACTCTGCTGCTGGTTCTCCTGCAGGGAGGAGGTGTCTGGCACAGAGGTGTTGCTCAGTGGGACCCAGGGTTCTGCATTCCAGTGTTTTAGTTAAAATTAAAATGTGTGTTTGCCTGTTGTCATCTTATTGCAGGGGTTCCATATTGTTGTTTCCTTATCACAAAAGTTTCACACCTTCTTGGTGTTTCTTGTGGGCAGCTCCTCAGAGCACTGACTCTTTCTTCTTCACAAAGCAGCCACCCCACTCTTTTATAGCATCTTCTCCTCATTGCTTACAGCTGTGGCCTGTTAAAGTCAGGCCTATTCCTAGTCTTTGATAATTGGCCCAGCTGCAACTCCTTAGGGGTGAGATTACTTTCTATACTATCTTTATTTTCTTATATTCTGTCCCCTTACATACAGCCACTCTGCTGCTTGTCCTCCAGCAGGAAGGAGGTGCTTGGCACAGAGGAGTCTTCTGAGGTGTTGCTCAGTGGGACTTAAGGGTTCTGCATTCCAGTGTTTAGTTAAAATTAAAATGTGTGTTTGCCCTTTTAGTTAAAATTACAATCGCCATTGGGGAAAGCTGATATCTCCCAGGCCAAGCCACTGAGCAGCTGTGAGGCTGTGCTTGGTACCACTGGGGTCTTCATCGATAGAGGAACTTGCAAACTTTTTCTGTTTGCTGTCTAGATCTCTGTAAATTCCCACTTAGGGTTGGGAACTCAGACTTCCACATTGTTTATGGACATCTGATGGTTGCCACCCACCTTTAGACATGTGGGTTTGGAAACTCTCCACAGTGCAGCTAGCTGGATCCTGGCTGCTAGAACAGCTCTCCCAGTGCAGCTGTGAGACTCTGCTTGGTACCACTGGGGTCTTCATCAATAGAGGAACTTGCAAACTTTTTCTGTTTGCTATCCATATCTCTGTAAATTCCCACCTAGAGTTGGGAATTCAGACTTTCACATCTTCCATGGACATCTCAAATGTGATGGCTGCCACCCACCTTTAGACATGTGGGTTTGGAAACTCTCCACAGTGCAGCTAACTCTGATCCTGGCTGCTGGAACAGCTCTCCCAGTCACTGATGGAGGTTCTGGGGTGCTCTGCACACTGACCCAAGCAAAGACAGACATTTCCCAAGCACTGTGGCACCCTCATATTTTCTGGCATTGCTGCTTGTCAAGCCCCAGTTTGTCAGCAGCCTCAGGCAGGATGATGCACTCATCTGTCATCTGCCAAACTTTCCCTTGGCTCCTTGAGCTCCTTTCAAGCTTTTAACGTTTTTCACCTCCCCTTTCCTTCTCTCTCTGCTTCATTTTCACACCATCTGTAGCTCCATCCTGAGCAGGTCTTTCCCTCTCCTGCTCTCACTTTTCCACTGTCTTTTTTCTTCCCAGCTTTTGTTCACTCACAGCCCTAAAGTCTACTTCTCTATTACATTTTGGCAAGCATAGCCCTTCTCTGACTGCTTCCTGCTCTGTGATGTGCCCTTCTTTGTGGTTCCTCCATTCTGACACCCCACTTTCCCTACCCCAGCCCCTTTCCTCTTACTGTTTTCTTCCTGGTTCACTTTTCTGCCATCTTCAGCCTCCTCATCTGGCTGTCAGTGCAGCCTTTTCTGCTGTTGTCTGCTCTGTGCTCCAAAAGTGGGACAGAGAGGATTTTCTCATTGGTTTGTTTCTGGTTTCTCCTTCCCTCTCATGCTGTCCTTCTAATAACTGCAATAACTCCTCCTCTGTATTGCCTGGCCATGGCTCTCCCATCTCCATTTTCCTTGAGGATGGATTCAGAGCCTGTTCCTTTCCATGTATCACAGGCTCTTTTGCAAATGTGCTGCACCACATTTTCCTGTCTCTCCTTGTCCTTAGTCTTTCCCAAACTGGCCATCACTTGCTCTGCTCCACTGCTCTGGCTCTGTGTGCTCCTAAAACAGGGCTCACTGCTGCTTTCAGGTCTCCACTTTTCCTTCCTTCCAGTCTTTTGTTTTCCCTGCTCCCAAGGGAGCAGCAGCACCCCTCCCTGGTGACACATCACCTTGGAATTACCTGTGCTTAGTCCTGTGGCTCTGACCTGTCCCAGGTCTCATGGTTGTGCTTTCCCACAGCAGATTCATTCTCTGTGGGACTGCAGCAGCATCTTTGTACCCTCATTCCTGTTCTGCAGGTTTGTCCCATTTTCTCTGCTGTCTCATTTTCCCCCTCACCATGCTTGTGACATCAGTTCTTGCTGCTCTCTTCATACAAAATTCATCATGCTCCCATTACATTCCCTTACTGCTGCAAGTCTCTGACTGACACATCCAGTCTGCTCCTCTTTCCCAGTCCTTTTTCCTATCCACACCCTCGAGTCTGTCTGCTTTCCCCACCCAGTTCTCCATTTGGATGCACATTCTGGTAACTTCTTAAGAAAGTGTCTTGTCACCCCTTTTTGTACAACCCTGGCTGTAATTTTATATCACTAACCATTAATTTATTAGAAGAAATTTGGAATTGTGTGTACTCACTGGAGTATTTATCTCTGGGTATACCTACAGGTGAGGTGCTCATATCAGGGACACATATGCACACACTTTTCTCCTTTTTTTTTCCCTCTGGAATTTGAGGATTTTGGAAACTGGCTGTAGTTCTTGGATGCCCCTTGGTGAAGTCTGAGCAATGCCTCGAGCCAGGCCATGGTTTGATGGTTCTGGGGTTGTGTGAGGGGCTTTAGTGCAGAGCAGGCACATCCAGGCTCAGGAGCCAGCCTGGACATCCCCAGTGGGGCTGGGTGAGCTGGGCTGGCCCAGGCTGCTGCAGCAGTGCAGTAAACCCAGTGCGTGGGGACTCTCCTGGCTTTGGTCCCTGTGGGCTCCTGGGCCATGGGCTGTGTTATGTCAGGTTCTAGGGCCAGCCCTTGGGTCATTCCTGATCACAGCTGTGTCACCATCACTGGATCATTCCCTGGTTCATTCTGCCAGCAGTGACCTGGCTGTGATGTTGTTTTCCTCTGGATTTCTGCCTGTGTGTGCTCTTACAGCTGCCTCTGCCCTGCAGGTGCACCTCTGTGAAGCTGATGGCCTGCTGGAATTCCTGGGAGTCTCATCCTCAGAATTCACTCACCAGCCTGTTCTTGTGGCAGTGAAAATGCTGAGATCAGATGTCAACAAAACAGCCAGGTGAGTGCACCTGCAGTGCCAACAGCTGGGGAGGAAACAAACAGCCCCCAAGCACAGGGCAGCCCTGGGGACTGCTGTGGGAGGGTGTCATGGAGTGTTCCTGGGAGGAGCAGGACACAGCAGGGAGTTGGGGGTAGGGGAAGCTGCAATGCCAGCCTGAAATGCTGCAATAATTCTGTTTGTGGGGGAGCTCAGAACCAGTTTCACACTCGTGCGTGCAGAGTGTAAATTACTCTGAACTCACAGCACAGCCCTTGTGCTGTCCTCAGGCAAAGGAACAGCTTCAGGGGTTTTCAAGGTGATTCAGAGGTGTTTTCTGTTTTACAAGGAATGATTTCCTGAAGGAGATCAAGATCATGTCCAGGCTGAAGAACCCCAACATCATCCGGCTGCTGGGCGTGTGCGTGCGGGAGGACCCGCTGTGCATGATCACAGAGTACATGGAGAACGGGGACCTCAACCAGTTCCTGTCCCACAGGGAGATCTACAGCAAGTTTGCCATTTCCAACAACATCCCCTGTGTCACGTAAGAGAAGCTGCTTGGCTTGTTGGATGAATCAGTTTTATCTGCTGTGCCCTGCCAGCAGGGACCCTCCTGCAGCCTGGCCCTTGCCATGGTGTGGGGCTGTCCCTGAGGCCTCTGGAGGTCTGTGTTCCCCTGAAGTGCCCCTGACAGAGCTGTTCTGGGCACAGAGACCACCTTAGATGTATTTATTGAGGTGACCTTCTCTTTATGTTAGTGGATATTTCATTGATATGAAAATCAGTTGCATTACAACAAGAATTTGGGGATGAAAAGCAAGAATCTCTCTTAGCTTTTAAGAAGGTTCATATGTTCTCTGATGTCCAAAAAATATTGCATGAGAGGAGCTGAGTATGGAGCTTCAGTAGGGAGAAGATTTCACCAGCCAACAGAAGGAGAATATTTGGCAAAGAAACCCAGTATTTTTCAGCAGTGGCACTTGTCTCCCTCCTCAGTGGAAGGATTAAATCTGCCATCAAAGCATCTCTGCTATTGCAGAAGTGCTTTCCCCAGAGGAGAGTCATGTAGACTAATATATTCTGCTTGGTAAGGAGCCCTGCACTGAGCAGGAGCTGCAGCACTGCTGAGCCTTGGTGTGCTCCTCCCCAAAGGAGGTTCAGGCACAAGGCAGGCAGGCAGAGCCAGCCAGAACCTGTCAGTGGTCCTGTCAGGAGTGTTTACCTGGTGCCCTGCAGGCAGGACATGCAGGAGCTGTAGGAGGAGAGAGGGTTTGTGTCTGAGAAGAAATAGATTCCAGCTCTCTCCAGTCTCCTGCCCCTTCTGCCCATCTGAAACCTCATTCACCTTTACACTTGTCGCTTTTTTTCCTGGTGAAAGTCTCAGAATGTTCTTTCTTTATCTCCTCTTTGCTTCTCATTTGACTTCAGCACTGTCACCCATGTTGCTCTTCCTTGCTTTCCATTACCTGGCTCTACCTCGAGTTTTTCATGGTCTCCCACTGATCCTTCAGCCTCTCCTTTTGTCCCTGCCAGGCAGAGAGTGTCACACAGACAGCTCTGAAGGGGTTGTGTCCTGGCAGTGACAGGAGTGCCCCTGCCCCAGGAGCAGCTTGGCTCTGCTGGTGCTGAGGGCATCTGATGGATGTGACAAGGTGCAGCCACCCCAGCCAGCTCCAGACCCAGGGTTTGGTGCATCAGAGGTGGGAGCAGCCCTTTGATGCACAGGGATCACACATTCTTCAGTCCTTATGGCTCTCTGGTGTTTGAAATGCCTCTCCCTGCTGCATCTAGCTGGCTGCTCACAGAATCATTTAGGTTGGAAAGATCATGGATGTTCTAAGATCATGAGATTTGCTCTAAGATCACTGATGTTCTAAGATCATGAGATTTGCTCTAAGATCACTGATGTTCTAAGATCATGAGATTTGCTCTAAGATCATGAGATTTGCTCTAAGATCATGGATGTTCTAAGATCATGAGATTTGCTCTAAGATCACTGATGCTCTAAGATCATGAGATTTGTCCTAAGATCATTGATGTTCTAAGATCATGAGATTTGTCCTAAGATCACTGATGCTCTAAGATCATGAGATTTGCTCTAAGATCATTGATGTTCTCCCAGCACTGCCAAGGCCACCATGTCCCAAAAGTGCCACATCTACATGGCTTCTAAATGGTGAATGGTGAGTCCAGCACTGCCTGGGCAGCCTGTGCTAAGACCTGACAACATTTGGGTGAAGAAATTTTCCCCAATATCCACCCTGAGCCTGCCCTGGTCCAGCCTGAGCTGTTCCCTCTGCTCCTGTCCCTGTTCCTGGAGCACAGCCCGGCTGTCCCCTCCTGTCAGGAGCTGTGCAGAGCCACAAGGGCCCCCTGAGCCTCCTTTGCTCCAGGCTGAGCCCCTTCCCAGCTTCTTCTCCATCAGCTTTGCTGCTCTTCCAAAGGCAGCTCTGCCCCTCTGCCTTTGGGGTGCTGTCCCCAGGCACCACAGTGACTCTGCTGAGGGGTCTGTCCCATCCAGCCCCATCCCCTCCTGGCCCTCTGCTCATGGAGCTGCTTGTGTGGAGCTTTGGGAGCTGCAGGAGCCAGGAGGAAGCTGCTGCTGGGACCCTGCCAGGGTTCAGGTGGGACAGGGAGGATGGGGAGAGCAGCCCCAGGCAGGGAGGGACCCACAGCTGAGCAGGGGAAGGGACAACCTGGGATCTTGGAGGCCATTGCTGTGCCACAGGGCAGCAGCCAGGTTATCTGGGGAGTGCAAGAGTTACTGCTCTGCAGCCTATAAAAAGTAGGAAAAATGACTTTTTGTACAGACAAATAGTGACATGGTAGGGAGAATGGTTTTACACTGCCAGAGGACAGGGTTAGATTAGATTTTAGGAAGAAAATATTTACTCAGAGGATGGTGAGGCCCTGGCACTGTGGCTGTCCCAACCCTGGAAGTGTCCAAAGCCAGGCTGGGAAGGTCTTGGAGTAACCTGGAATAGTGGAAGGTGTCCCTGTCCAAAGCAGGGGTGGAACAAAATGATCTTTAAAGTCCCTTCCAACTGAAACCATTCCATGATTCTGTGATAGTCCCCTTTATCTTTGTGTTCTGGTGGCAAAGACCTCTTTTTCTGACCTTTATTGAAAAAATACAACCTGTGAGCAGTTTATCAGATGTGTTCTTGGTCGTGTGAAGCATTTGAGCATCAGCAGTGGGAAACAGGCTGAGAGCAGCACAGAGCAATAGTGTGGGAAGAATGCTGAGAATCTGATGGTCCAAACTCTGTCTGTGTGTCCTGCAGCTTTATTAATCCTATCTTCATTTAGCTAATGGAGGAATTAAAATTGAATTAGATGGAAAATGCATCTGTTTCTATTTTCAGTAATGTTTAGCATATTTAAAACCAAGTCAACTCTCTTTAATGTGAAGTGACACACTTATGTTAATATAAGCATTCAAGAGTGTGGTGTTTGAAATACCAGGCTAAGTGGTTTTTAAGATATGAGATTCTGAACTCAATTTTTCACGTCTCTCTGCAAAAAAATTGCTGCTTTGATGCACAAAGTCTTTGAAAATCTCGAGATTAATGTTTGATATTGAAAAAAAAATAAATCTAAAGGATGTCAGGTTGTGAATGCCTGAATTTCAGGGAGAGCCTGTCTGTTCCTGCTTACTCAGCTCAGGGTCTTGGCTGGAATGAGACAGTTTGGTTCCACTGTTGTGGCAGAAAATAAAACAACAGGTCACTAACACAGCAAATACAATGAAGTCCTGAGTGTGGGGGACCTGCAGTGAATTTTCTTTGTTGTGTTTCCTTTTCTGCAGCCACTCCAACCTGCTGTACATGGCCACCCAGATTGCCTCGGGGATGAAGTACCTGGCATCCCTGAACTTTGTGCACAGGGACCTGGCCACTCGCAACTGCCTGGTGGGCAACAGCCACACCATCAAGATTGCAGACTTTGGCATGAGCAGGAACCTCTACAGTGGGGATTACTACAGGATCCAGGGCAGAGCTGTGCTGCCCATCCGTTGGATGGCCTGGGAGAGCATCCTGCTGGTAGGCACTGCACAAACCTTCTTTTCCTTTCCCCTTTTCCTCTTTTTCCCCCCTTTCTTCCCCTTCTTCCCTTCCCCTTCTTCCCTTCCCCTTCTTCCCTTCCCCTTCTTCCCTTCCCCTTCTTCCCTTCCCCTTCTTCCCTTCCCCTTCTTCCCTTCCCCTTCTTCCCTTCCCCTTCTTCCCTTCCCCTTCTTCCCTTCCCCTTCTTCCCTTCCCCTTCTTCCCTTCCCCTTCTTCCCTTCCCCTTCTTCCCTTCCCCTTCTTCCCTTCCCCTTCTTCCCTTCCCCTTCTTCCCTTCCCCTTCTTCCCTTCCCCTTCTTCCCTTCCCCTTCTTCCCTTCCCCTTCTTCCCTTCCCCTTCTTCCCTTCCCCTTCTTCCCTTCCCCTTCTTCCCTTCCCCTTCTTCCCTTCCCCTTCTTCCCTTCCCCTTCTTCCCTTCCCCTTCTTCCCTTCCCCTTCTTCCCTTCCCCTTCTTCCCTTCCCCTTCTTCCCTTCCCCTTCTTCCCTTCCCCTTCTTCCCTTCCCCTTCTTCCCTTCCCCTTCTTCCCTTCCCCTTCTTCCCTTCCCCTTCTTCCCTTCCCCTTCTTCCCTTCCCCTTCTTCCCTTCCCCTTCTTCCCTTCCCCTTCTTCCCTTCCCCTTCTTCCCTTCCCCTTCTTCCCTTCCCCTTCTTCCCTTCCCCTTCTTCCCTTCCCCTTCTTCCCTTCCCCTTCTTCCCTTCCCCTTCTTCCCTTCCCCTTCTTCCCTTCCCCTTCTTCCCTTCCCCTTCTTCCCTTCCCCTTCTTCCCTTCCCCTTCTTCCCTTCCCCTTCTTCCCTTCCCCTTCTTCCCTTCCCCTTCTTCCCTTCCCCTTCTTCCCTTCCCCTTCTTCCCTTCCCCTTCTTCCCTTCCCCTTCTTCCCTTCCCCTTCTTCCCTTCCCCTTCTTCCCTTCCCCTTCTTCCCTTCCCCTTCTTCCCTTCCCCTTCTTCCCTTCCCCTTCTTCCCTTCCCCTTCTTCCCTTCCCCTTCTTCCCTTCCCCTTCTTCCCTTCCCCTTCTTCCCTTCCCCTTCTTCCCTTCCCCTTCTTCCCTTCCCCTTCTTCCCTTCCCCTTCTTCCCTTCCCCTTCTTCCCTTCCCCTTCTTCCCTTCCCCTTCTTCCCTTCCCTTCCCTTCCCTTCCCTTCCCTTCCCTTCCCTTCCCTTCCCTTCCCTTCCCTTCCCTTCCCTTCCCTTCCCTTCCCTTCCCTTCCCTTCCCTTCCCTTCCCTTCCCTTCCCTTCCCTTCCCTTCCCTTCCCTTCCCTTCCCTTCCCTTCCCCTCCCCTCCCCTGTGCTGCACCTGGTGAGAAATCCATGGAGTTGTGTAGGACATAACTCAGATCCTGGGAAAGGAGCCTGGCCTTGGGAATACAGAATGTCATGGAATGGTTTGGGTTGGAAGGAGCTTAAATCCCATCCAGTGCCACCCCTGCCATGGCAGGGACACCTCCCACTGTCCCAGGTGCTCCCAGCCCTGCCCAGCCTGGCCTTGGGCACTGCCAGGGATCCAGGGGCAGCCACAGCTGCTCTGGGCACCCTGTGCCAGGGCCTGCCCACCCTCACAGGGAACAATTCCCAATTCCCAATATCCCATCCAGCCCTGCCCTCTGGCAGTGGGAGCCATTCCCTGTGTCCTGGCACTCCAGACCCCTGTAAATTGTCTCTCCATGTTTCCTGCCAGCCCCTCCAGGCCCTGCAAGGCCACCCTGAGGTCCCCCCAAAGCTTCTCCTGTCCAGGTGAACAATCCCAGCTGTCCCAGCCTCTCCTCCCAGCAGAGCTGCTCCATCCTCTGATCCCCCTGGAGCCTCCTCTGGGTCTCTGCAGCAGCTCCAGCTCCTCCCTGTGCTGGGCAGGGCTGGGGCAGCTCTGCAGGTGGGGTCTCACCTGAGCACAGGGGCACAATCCCCCCTGCCCTGCTGCCCACGCTGGGCTCAGCCCAGGGCTCAGGGGGGCTCAGGGCAGGGGCAGCTCCAGCTCTCACCCCCAGCACCCCCGGGTCCCTCTCCAGGGCTGCTCAGCCCAGCCTGGGCTGGGCCTGGGGCTTCTCCTGACCCAGGGGCAGCTCCAGCACTGCTGGAACCTCCTGAGGTTCCTGTGGGCCACAGCCTTGTCCAGGTCTCTCTGGATGGCATCCCATCCCTCAGGCCTCATCTGGGCATGAGTGCCTGGCATTCCTGCTGGAATTTTGAGGAAGTTGCCTTGTTCTGCTTATCCCCCCAGCTGGGAAGCTGAGAGGGGCAGGGACAAAACTTCCTGAGTTTCAAGTGTCTGGTTTGAGGCTGTGGGGGTTTTTCACATTTAAGGGTCCTGCTGTCTCCCCTCAGGAGATTGTTCCACAGCCCAAACACATCCAGTCTGGAAGATATTTAACTTTTTTTCCCCTTGTAGTAGTTGGTGAGTTACTTTCTTGCAACAACTACCCAGAAAAATTGTAATTACCTCTGCTCTACAGGCTGCCAGGCCCAAGCTCTCTGAAATCCACCCTCTTTTCCTGCTTATGGCTGCATCTAAACCATAAATCACTGCCATCCTCCCCGTGTGAACATCCTCCAACCCTCGACAGACTGCAGGGGCTGCCAGATAAGCCTGGCTGAAGTGGGGCTGGGATGTTTTCTGCCCAAACAGGCCCTCCAGCCCCTCAAGTGTTTTGTGTTATTTTTCTGAGCAATCTTCTTTTTACTTCTCCAGAAACACATTGTTCCAAACACAGCCAGTTTGGGCACATTTTTTGGAGACAGAAAACAGGGACAGCAAGAATATTGTCACTGGCTTCTTACATGTGCAAAAATTAAAATTATCTCGGGCCTTTCTCTATGAGTCTGCAGTCTGCTCTGGCTCTGCTTTCACCCTGAGGGCTTTGCTTCCCTTTCAAAGGCTTTTCTGTGAGCTCTGCTCTTCTGGGTGGAGGTAGCAGTGACTATCCCCCCTCCCTCAGTTTATTTTATCCTGCTGCAAACAGATTATCTCAGGAGGGACAGAAGTCTCTGTCCTGTTGCAGAGCTTTGTCCCTGTGAAAGCTGCACCTCTTGGGGCTTGTGGGGCCCCCAGGTGCTGCTGCTGCTGCCCTACAAGAAGCCCTGACATGCCCAGGGGTGTGGCTGGGGGCAGCTCAGCTGCTGTGCTGGCTCTGGAGCATCTCCCCAGGTGTTGGGCTGCAGAGGGTGCAGGCTGGGGGGTTTGATAAAATGGGTTTTGCTGGGCTGAGCAGATCCTCTGTGGCAGCAGGAGCAGGGGGGGTCATCCTTCCCCTGTCCTCAATGCTGGTGAGGGCACACCCTGAGTGCTGTGTTCAGCTCTGGGAAGGACATTGAGATGAGAGCATCCAGAGGGGGCAACGAGGCTGGAGAGGGGCTGGGAACACAAACCCTGTGAAGAACCCCTGAGGGAGCTGGGGGTGCTCAGCCTGGAGAAAAGGAGGCTCAGAGGTGACCTTACTGCTCTCTACACCTTCCTGAGGGGAGGCTGCAGACAGGTGGGGTCTCTGACAGAGCCACAGGACACAGCTACATCAGGGAAGGTAGAGGTGGGATATTAGAAGAAATTTTTCCCAAAAGAATAATAAAGCACTGGAATGCTCTTCCCAGGGAGGTGGTGGAATCACCATCTCTGGATGTGTTCAAAAAAAAGACTGGCCATGGCACTGGGTGCTGTATTCTGGGTGAGGTGTCAGGGCACAGAACTTGATGATGTTAGAGCTCTCTTCAACCTCATCATTCTGTGATTCTGTCCACAGGGCAAGTTCACCACAGCCAGTGACGTGTGGGCCTTTGGGGTGACGCTGTGGGAGATGTTTGTGCTGTGCAAGGAGCAGCCCTACAGCCTCCTGACGGACGAGCAGGTCATCGAGAACACGGGCGAGTTCTTCCGCAGCCAGGGCAGGCAGGTGAGCAGCACCCAGAGCAAACAGCCCTTCCCTCCCTCCTTCCCTCAGCCTCCCCTTCCTGCTGGGTGTTCCTCCCTGCTGCCCTCACCTCAGCTGCAGCAGTTTCTTCTTCTACTCACCTGTGTCCTGTGTCCTACTCTGCTTCTCACCAGTGTCCTGTGCTCTACTCTGCTTCTACTCACTTGTGTCCTCTGTTCCACTCTGCTTTTACTCACTTGTGTTCCACTCTGCTTCTCATCTGTGTCCTGTGTTCCACTCAGCTTCTCACCAGTGTTCTACCCAGTTTCTCACTTCTGTTCTATTCAGCTT
The DNA here is from genome assembly GCA_024362935.1 of Setophaga petechia. Lineage (NCBI taxonomy): Eukaryota > Metazoa > Chordata > Aves > Passeriformes > Parulidae > Setophaga > Setophaga petechia. The sequence goes on from JANCRA010000030.1 coordinate 3,384,027, forward strand.
CTCACCTGTGTCCTACTCTGCTTCTCACTTGTGTCCTGTGTTCCACTCAGCTTCTCACCACTGTCCCATGCTCTACTCTACTTCTACTCACCTGTGTCCTGTGTCCTACTCTGCTTCTCACCAGTGTCCCATGCTCTACTCTGCTTCTACTCACCTCTGTCCTGTGTTCCACTCAGCTTCTCACCTGTGTCCTGTGTTCCACTCAGCTTCTCACCTGTCTTCCCTCTCCTCTCTCTTTTTCTGGGCTCCCTGCACCAGTTTTCCTCTCTTGGAGTCCCACTGGAAGAACCCCTTGGCCCTGTCCTGTTTATTTGCTGTTCTAAACCACTTCACCCTGCCCTGTCTTCAGCTTTTCCAGCCTCTCCCACACAGTCCTGCTGCTCCTTTCCTCTGTCAGCACTCTCCCACCAGCATTGCCTCTGCAGGATGAGGGAGCAGGAGGGATTTGTGGTGGGAAGGAGCAGTTGTTGGTTCCCAGGGATTGGATTCTCCCTGTAGTATCTCCAAGAAGCCTTTGGCCATCTCCAGCTGCTGAAGGGCTTTTGTGTAGTTTTGTCCCCACTGCTGCTGCCCTCAATAGGTACCAGTGATGGTGCAGGACACTCCATCTCCTCCTCGGTAGCCAAAGCTGTGGAGAACAGTTCTCCCCAAAATTCACCTTTAGCACCAGAGAATTAAGGGAAATAAAGGGAATTAAGCAGAGAATTAAGGAAAATAAAATGATATGGGGTTTATTCACTATCTCCCAAATACTAATGATTAGCCAAGAGCCTACAAGAAGTGAGCCTAAAAAATGAGAGAGAGAAATAAAATGATTCTGCCAAGCTGTGCTGTAGATAAGCTCTAAAAGGTGTTTTTTCTGTCTCTGCTAACAAGCTGTCACGGTGCTTAGAAAGCCTCATGGGCTGTCTACGGTGAGTTGCAAGTACTTGGATTTTATTGTGGTAAATTTGGTTTTGGTTTGTGTGTTGCTGTCTCTTGGAGGACAAATGCCCCAGAAGCATTCATGTTTTCTGGGAGACAAAGGCCTGTTTTGTGAGCAGCTCATCAGACAAGTTGGCAAAGTGTCCGTGGTGCTGTTTGAGAGGCTCTGTCCAGACTCCCCTGCCAGCCTGGAGCTGGAGGGATTCCAAACTCTGCATGGTGGCTGTGTCTTGTAACCCTGGAATGAAACTGTCTTTGGTGTTACTTGAGTAAAGGTTCATTTCCATTGTGAGAAGCCCACTGAAGCACTGTGACTCTTCCTTTCAGATCTACCTGTCCCAGACTCCTCTGTGCCCTAACCCTGTGTTCGACCTGATGCTGAAATGCTGGAGCAGGGATATCAAAGATCGTCCCACTTTTGACATGATCCACCAGTTCCTGCTAGAACAAATGGAATCAAACATTTGACTCCAGGAAGAGGCAAGCTCGAGCACAGAGTGACTTTGGGGTCTCCTTGCCTGTCCCTCTCAGTCAGGCTCCCCTCCCTGACTGCTGCAGTTGGGACGTCCATGGCAGCTGCTCGTTCTCTTGGCCATGGTCTGACACACAGGACCAGAGGATCTCATTTGGTTGAAAAATCATCTCCTCTTCTGAATCATTTCCTGGGAATACTGTGAGAGGGGTTTTATTGGATACCCACAGAGCTTTGGGCAGAAGGAATGAGTAGAACTTGGAGGGACTTGGAGCTCTCTCCTGGCTGGAGGAGAAGGTGAGAGTGCTGCCACTCGAGAACAGGTTCCTGGAAGGAAAGGCTGCAGCCTTCCAGAGCTCTTCCATGGAATCTGATGGAAGTCTTGTGCACATGAGCAAGTGTTTCTGTGTGCTCTTGCTAGAGACAATGGTGAGAGGCCAGAAACATCTGGAGCTGGGAAATGGTTTAATGGACTTGGGAACTGACGGAGCATTGAGGATCCCTTTGGGAGTGACACTCCAGGGTCCACAGAAGATGCTGAAACAAGAGTCCAAGATGATGTTCTGTTTTCCTGTGGTTGTTAAGCACTGCTTTGGTTATATATGTGCGTTTTCCCCACACTGGATTTTTTTTTTTTATTTTCTAGAAAAAATGATTTTAAAATGAATGTTAAAGGTTATTGGGAGGTCACTGTGTTAGAAGGTCTTCCTCTGACCTACAAATTAAGGTTAGGGTAGGGAGTTTGTATTGAGAAGTAGCTGATACTGTACTACTGTCACTATGTAGAGTTATTAACCTAATGAACTTGTAGCCACAATGGACTGATGTGCAATTAATCCTGTATAATTACCCATCAATATGAGATCTCTAGATCAATGCTGTTACCTGTGAGAGGGAGCTGAGATGGGCTGGGGTGGATGGCTGAGAGCAGAGCCCTCGTTGTCCCTTGTCACAGCTGCCAGGAGGAGCACACAGCTCCACCTGTGTGTGCCTGGGGCCAGGGGTTCCCCTCCAGGTGTGCAGCAGGTGGGGCCATGGCCAGGCTGTCCCTGCCCCTCACAGTCCCCTGTCCTGTTTCTCAGTTGCTCATTGAACTTGGGGTTGCTTTTTGTGTGTCCTGTCACAAACAGCTCATTCTCTGGAGGGTTTTAGAGGGCTCTGAAATCCATTTGGAATGAGTTAGAGAGTTTAGTGTGTTTCTACAATAAATCCATTGTGGATTTACCAGGTGCCTGGGGAATACTCTGCTATTCCCTCTCTAATCATTTAGCAAGATACTTAGGACCAAACCAAATATTTCATAAGCTGGGAGAAGATGAAAGCTCAGACTTGGCTTTTTTTTTTTTTTAAGTAGAATCCAGCATAAAATGTATTTCCAGTAAAGATTATAAAGATAATTTTCCTCATAGCCACAAGCATGGATGACAGGCTGGCTGTGCTGTGAGAGGGGAATGTCTGAGTGGTTACAACACAGGGATGGTTGTGCTAAAAGAAAAACCCTGATGGGCAGATGGGCTTCTGAATGGGCAGATGCCAGGCTGGAGCATGGCATGGCTGTGCTGCCCCTTGGGAAGGCTCCAGCCATGCCTGGGCAGTCCTGCTGGGGATGTGTCCCCACCCCAGCTGGGGAACCAGAGGGCCCAAGAGCTCTCATCTCCCTGCAGGGGTTTCTGGAATCTCACCCTCCATTAGGTTTTCTTTTTCCCCTGTGACTGGAGGGGCTTGGGGTGAGCTGCCCTTCCCTGCTGGGTGCTGCAGTCTGCCAAACCACCCAGCCAAGGTATCCAAGGTATTTCTGGAGCATTCCTGCCCCAGGAATGTCCCCAGTGCCACCCAGCTGGGTGTGTGTGGTCTCCTGTGCTCCCAGGGCTGCATGGGCTCTGTGACACCTGGACATGCTGTTCCTCCATTGACATGGTGACATACAAAGTTTGTCTCATATCAATAAATTCTAATGATAACCTTGACAAAAGTGAATTTCCACTTGTTTTTTTTGTACCCAGGTTCTGCCCTGAGAACTGACACTGTGGTGGGGTTGTTCAGTAGCTCTCTGGGGAGGATGTGACCCCTGGGTTTAGAGGGAGCAGCCACAGACCATTAAATGAAGAGAGTTTTAAAGGGAATTTCTGGAAATGCTGGAAAGGTGCTGCCCCAAATCCCCTTGTGCTGGTGGGACCTCATTGGTTCTGGGGTTGTTGGTTGGTGCTGCATTTCAATAAACAGCTTCTTCATCTCATGTTAAAATCTGATGCTTTAGGCTGGGAGGAGCCTTTGTAGGTCCCTTACCAACCTGCCCACTTAAAGCTGAGCTGATTTCAACATTCCCTTGGGGTGCTCTGGGCTTTGAAAATTTCCAGTGTTGGAAATGCCATCCCTGACCCTGTCCCAGAGCTGTTCTGTGCCCATGAAGAACTTTTTCCTTGTGCCTGGTGGGCCCTTCCCTTGCACCCTGTGTCTTTGCCTCTGTCACTGTGCCCCTGGCACAGCCACCCACCCTGCAGCCCTGGGCAGAGCTGGGGCATTTGGGCAAACTCAAACACATCTCAGGCTGAAAATAACCAGATCTCTCAGTTTAGGCACCAAGGGCAGGAGTCAAAGCAGCATTTTGATCTTCTCACACCTAAGTTTGAGGGAAATTAGGCACCTTTACAGGTAAGAACAACCCTCAAATATTCAACAGGTGGCCCAGAGAATCTGTGGGTGCCCCATCCCTGGAAGTGTCCCCAAGGCCAGGTTGGGTGGGGCTTGGAGCAATCTGGGATGATCTTTAAGGTCACTTCCAACCAAAACCAGTCTGGGATTGTGGGATATTTAATCAATCATTTCCAATTCCATACAAGAGTTAGATATTCATTGATTTGTTTCTGCAAATATTTTTCAAAGAGGAAAGGTGTGGCCAGAAGGAGAAGCTGCTGCTGCTCCCCCAGCACTGCAGTCAGTACTGCAGGAGAGCTGAAACATCCACAACATCCCAGGGACATTTACAGGCTGGAGGCCCTGGGCCAGGCTCTGCCAGTGAAGAGTTGCAAACTTTCCACCTCTCAGCTTTACACTGGATGTCCCCAGGTGCCCTCACCTTCCTCATGATCTTCCTCCCGTAGAACATCACCTTGTCCCTCTTGCGGAACCGGTACTGAGGCACGTGGGGCTGCAGTTGTTCTGCAACAGAAGCATCACATCAGAAAGCACCTGCAGCAGCTGGGAGAACACCTGAGCACAGCTGGGGGACTTTGCTGCCTCCAGAACAGCTCCTGTGGGCAGGGTTTGGGATTTAACCAGCCTGGGATCCCTCATTGCCCAGCCCTGGCCAAGCCAGGCCCAGGCAGGGCTGCCTTGAGGCTGCACCTCAGCCCCAGAGCAGATAAAGGGCTCTCTAAACAGACTGAAGGCTTGGGCAGTTTTAATCTCCTCAAGGAAACCTCTAACTCAACCATTTCTCCACCTGTGACAGTGAAATCACAGCAGGGTTGAATTCCTCTGCAGAATTCACAGCTGGTCCTGAGGCTGACACTGCTCACAGCCCAGAGAAATGGAACCTGCAGGTGCTGCATGGGACAGCTCTGGGCTCACACCTGGGGCAGGGAACCCACACAAGTTCTCCATCCTTTAAAGCTGCTGTCCTGCAAGAACCTCTGCAGCAAACAACTACCACTGAAAATTACAGAATGACTCAAGATTGATGGAAAATTTGGGTTTAAAACTTACATGGTAAGTACTTGAACTTGATAGTCCCATTATCCTATACATGACAAACACAACAACTACTTCAAGTAGCAGCATGGCTGCAGCTCCAATTGCAATTCCAGCTGGGGGGGAATTTAGGGAGAAAATTTAATAATTTTCAACTTCAGAAGTTGCTACATACTTTTTGAAGGGCTGAAGAACACTCAGCTCAGTGAGATGTCTAAAAGCCAAGCACATTCATAAATACTTAATTTATAATTCAAACATCTCATATGCAAAAAGTTTAAACTGCACCAGTGACCAGTCCTATGATCACACAGAAAATATTCCATGTTTTTCTCCCTAAAGATCTGGGAGCTGATCAACTCAATGCACAGGGGGTGTGTGAGGGCAGGGAGGGACAGGACAAGGGGGAATGGCCTTAAGATGGAGGAGGGCAGGGATGGATGGGATATTGGGAATTAGGAATCCTTCCCTGTGAGGGTGGGCAGGCCCTGGCACAGGTGCCCAGAGCAGCTGTGGCTGCCCCTGGATCCCTGGCAGTGCCCAAGGCCAGGCTGGGCAGGGCTGGGAGCAGCCTGGGACAGTGGGAGGTGTCCCTGGGTGATTCTTGTGGTCCCTTCCAGCCCAAACCACCCCTGGGCTGCTCAGCAAACAGGAGCCCCTGTCCTGGGCCTGCCTCCAGCTGGGCAGGGAGGGACCCAGCAGGGCACCATGAGGTGCTGGGGATGGGAACAACCCTCACCCTGCAGGAACCAGCAGGGAGTCCTCAGCCAGGGCAGGGGTGGCTGAGCCTGCACTGCAGCCCAGGGAGCCCTGAGCCCCTGCATGGATGGCCCTGCTGGGCTGGGCAGGGGAGAGACAGCTGGGCCCTGGGGAGGGGGTGTGAGCATGGAGCTGTGTGTGTGAACAGGGATCTGAGAGTGTGAACACGGAGCTGTGAGTGTGTGACCATGGAGCTGTGTGTGTGAACATGGATCTGTGAGTGTGAACATGGAGCTGTGAGTGTGAACATGGAGCTGTGTGTGGGACCATGGATCTGCGTGTGTGAACACGGAGCTGTGAGTGGGACCATGGAGCTGTGAGTGTGAACAGGGGCCTGTGTGTGTGAACATGGATCTGTGTGTGTGACCATGGAGCTGTGTCTGTTTGTGAATATGGACCTGTGTCTGTGCTGGGGTCACTCCCTGGCACTGCTGGGTCCAGGGCTGGGCCCTCAGCAATCCTGACAAACGCTGTAAAATTCCTGTTCTCCTCCCAGACACCCAGGTGGGGAAGGACAGAGCTGTGTCCAGGAGGAGCTCAGGGCTTTGTGCTGCAGGTGGAACCTGTTGGGGCTGACATCACAGAGGCTCCCCTGGTGATTGCACTGAGCTGGGTCTCCTCTCCCCTGCCCAGCACGAGCTGTAACACCATCATGGCAGGCTCCGGGGGAAAGAGCATCTTCCCTGAAAACCCCTACCACATCCCTGGGTGAGTCCATCCAAAACATCCATTTCCAATGCACAAGGCTCTGCTTGGGGTCAGGGAGTGTTGGGGTTTTTTGGGGTTTTTTTAAGGACACTATTCAATATTCCATGTATCCATGCTCTGAAGGAGAAGCAGCACCGTACAGAGGGGTAGAGCTACAGACCATGCCATGGCACAGGGACAGCAAAGCCAACATGGTTCTTTCCCCCCCTTTTTCCCCATTCCTTTTAAGCTGCTAAATGCCAGCAGTGCCACTGTGCAGGGCTTGGCTTCCAAACTGTCTTAATATTTGCATCAAGGATTTTTGGAAGTCTCCTTTGACTAAGGGGTTGTAGAGATGTGACACCCTCTGGTCACTGGGCTGGAGCCCTGTCCTGCTGCTGGGTCAGAGACTGGGAAGTTTTGTCATCTCCTCCATAAATTGGATTTCTTCCCAAAGCTCTTTGGGACACTCTCCTCTACAGGCTTGGAAGGAAGAAAGCCTGGATATGAGGCAGGGGGAGAAGGTAAGATGTGAATGGGAGGAATTTGGGATTTGCTGTGAATTTGTGTGTGGGGGGTCCTTGGTGAGACTTGGGCTGGGAAGGGCTGGGTGGCCCCAGGGGCAAAGCAGGTGAAATCTCTGGGATTAGGCCAGGCTGAGGTGAGCCCTGGCACAGGGAATGCCAGGCAGGGCTGGGGAGGCAGAGCCCGGGCACAGGGGGAGGGTGGAGCACTTTCCTTAGGGCTGCTCCTGGTGACACAACCAGCCCTTCCCCTTGCAGTGACAGGCAGGATTTCCATCTCTGATCTCTCCACCTTCCCACTTACATAAGCTCTGAGCCTGGGGGTTTTTCCTCATTTTTGCATTGCTGTGCCCATCTGATGTGACATTCCCTGTGTGCCATCAGAGCTGTGCTGGGGGACAGACCAGGGACAGCAAGGAGGGAGCTGTGGCTGGAATGGCAGCCCCAAAATCCCCAACTCCTTCCCTTGCTCAGCCCTGCCTGGCTGCAGCTCCCTCAGGAGCAGCTCCAAGCCCTGGGATGGACACAGCAGCTGGGGCTGCTCCTCTCTGGAGCTGCAGGAGGAGGAGGAGGAGGAGGAGGCAAACCCTGTTGCTGTTCCTGTGCAGGCTCAGGGCACCCCTGAGCCCCCGTGGGTGCTGAGGATGAGGAGGAGCTGCCTGGAGGGCATCCCCAGCAGAGCCTGCACTGGGCTGTCACAGGGGCAGGGTTTGTGTCCAGGTGTCCCCAGGTGTCCCATGTGCTGCACCCCCTGTGCCAGAGGAGCTACAGACACCCCAAAGAGAGCCCCAGATGGAGTTATTGTCACCAGAGCCAGGCAAGGGTCACAGCAGGAGTCTGGAAAGCCACCACAGTGCTCGAGGGACTGGGAAGCCATAGCAGGGGTTTGAAAAGCCACCACAGTGCTCCAGGGACTGGGAAACCTAAACCCAGCGAGTGGGATGGCTTGGGAGGGTCTGGGTGGGCAGAGAAGGGGTCAGTCCATGGGTCCTGGGCACAGCCTGGCTCTGCAGAGCTGGGAGGGTTTGGAGACAAGTGAGGATGGCCCAGGGCCAAGGCTCTGCTTGGCAGGGAGGCAGAGCAGGTTTGGGAGTGGTGATGGAGGAGATAGGGCAGAGCAAGGGGGGGTGAGAGGGCTCAGCCTCGGGCCAGAGGGGCTTCACTGCTCACCAGCCTGAGCCCAGACAGGGCTCCCCAAAAGGGGATCCTCCATCAGCCCCAGCACGGGGCACAGGCTGAGCCTGCCCCAGGATTTACCTGAGACTCCTTCATGGCAGATCCCCACGGGCTCAGGTATCTCCTGTTTAATTGCAGGGGAGCAGAGCCCTTCCTCAGCCCAGCCATTATTTTGTCCAGGATCAAAATCCCTCCAGCCATCCTGTAATTATCTGGGCTGTGTCATTTGTGCCCTTGCTCAGTTTATCATCTGTGCTGCAAGGCTCATTGAGAACCCCTGGGGATGAGGCTCCAGGAGGAATCCTGCATGCAGAGTGGGGAAACCTGCCCAGAGTGAATGCACAGCTCTGCTGGCTGCTTTTTAAACTATTTGGAAGGGAAAGGACTTACTCATCATCTTATGATCCTCGTGGATCATCTGGCTTTAGCCCCGGATCCACGCTGGGCTCATTGATGGAATATTTCTGTCCATTGCAACTGGCTGCTCTACCTTCCTTCAGTGCTGGAATAACATCAGCATTAGGAAATGTGAGACTGGAACAGCTCGAGTGTCTGATGGTGGCTCGGAGCAGAGCCAGAGCTCCAGCACCTGCCCTGCCCTTGGCCACAAGTGACAGTGCCCAGCCCAGGGATCCCAAAAAACTGAGCTGTGCTTGTTCCTGGGACTGATCACCTTCCCTGTGCCCCCCCTGTGCCTGGGTGGGCTCATCAGCCTGGGCCCAGCCCTCCCTGTGAGCAGAGAGAGGGGATGCAAGAGAGGAATTATTCTGATTTTTGAGTTTCAATACTGAACAACAGGCACTGGGATTTTCTGTTACTCACAGTGTCAGAGCAGAGAGGCACTGCAAAGTTTAAACTGGGGCACGTTGAACTGGAAATGGTATTTTAACTGGGAGATTGTGGATGTTGGTGCTGCCAAAGCTCAGGCTGGGCTGGGAGTTTTCCCATCCACATCCACAGGTGCTGCTCCCTGACCTCACCCGTGTTTCTCCATGAGCCAAGGCCTGTGCCTGTACACGCCTGAGAACTGATGAGCAGTGTGTACTGCCAGAGGAGAACATGCATGTGAAACACAGACACTCCCTGCTGGCTCCTGTGACCACACCTGGGGTCTCAGTTCTCCCCCTGTGCTGCTCCCCCCGAGCTCATCCCATCCTTCCCCTTCCCTGGGCTCATCCCAGGCCCTGCCCCAGCACAGACACTGCAGCAGATCTGCACTGCCAGAGGGCAGGGATGGATGGGATATTGGGAATGAGGAATTGTTCCCTGTGAGGGTGGGCAGGCCCTGGCACAGGGTGCCCAGAGCAGCTGTGGCTGCCCCTGGATCCCTGGCAGTGCCCAAGGCCCGGCTGGACAGGGCTGGGAGCAGCCTGGGACAGTGGGAGGTGTCCCTGCCATGGCAGGGGTGGCACTGGGTGGGATTTAAGGTCCCTTCCAGTCTGAGATTCCACAGTTAACCCCACCAGTGGACATCCCTCACTGCCATGATGTTGATGGCTCCTTTCTGGTTTCCTCCTCAGCTATGGGGGCTACGTTCCCCAGTTCACCTTCACCTTTGGGGACACCTATGGCAGAACCACCCACGAGCTGCTGACAGATCCCAGCGTCAGGAAGAGCCCTCGGTCCCTGCTGGCACCACTGGACCCCAAGGAAAACCTCCTCCAGTACCATTATCACATCGACCACCCAGGTGAGCAAATGGGCCCTGCTAATGAGCACTGTGTTAATTACCAGCAGTGGGCTCTGTCCCTGGATGAAATGGGATATTTTCCTTGGAGCAATCACAGCTCTGAGAGCAGCAGAGTGAAGTGCTGCAGCTCTTGGCCTCAGCTGATGAGAATGGGGTTTCTGGTGCTGTGGAGAGTTTCAGTTCCCAGGTTATCTCTAGTTTAGATGAAGATAAGTGATTTTATATCATTAATTCACTCCCCAGTTCTTCCAGAATTCCTGTTGTGGTTTAGTCCTGGCTGGCAACTAAACCCCCTACAGCTGCCTGCTCACAAATCCAAACCATGGCCTGTACTAGCTTCTATAAAGAAAATTACCTCTATCCCAGTCAAACCAGCACAATTCCACAGGCTAAAACCCATCTTTCTGGGGAAGGTCTGGTCTCCTAAATCAGATTCTTTTCTGGCTCACCTGCCTGGTGCACAGCTCACTCTGCTCTGCTCCAGCTCTGACAGCTTGGCCTTGATTCTGCTTCTTGCTGCTCCTCCTCAGCTCAGCAGAAGGGCTCCTGTGCTTTCCCTTTTCCCTCTTCTTTTCCCTCTTCTTTTCCCTCTTTCTTTTCCCTTTTCCCCCGTTTTCCCTCTTTTCCCTCCCCTCTTTTCCTTTTTTTTCTCTTTTCTCTTTTCCCCCCCTCTTTTTTCCCCCTCTTTCCCCTCTCCACTTTGCTAACAGGCCCCATCTCCTCCATCCAGCACAGACAGTCTCATGTGGATTCCCAGCACTGGGAATTTGCAGGAATTTCCTTCCAAGTCCCAGCCCTTTGTGCAGAGTGCTGAGTCCCTGCTGAGCAGCCCCAGGCAGGCACTCAGGGCTGTCCTGGGGATGTGCCATCCTCTGGGGACAGATGTGCCATCCTTTGGGGACACATTTGCCATCCTTTGGGGACACATTTGCCATCCTTTGGGGACACATTTGCCACATCCTGTGGCTGTTTGGCTGCCCTGGACAGTGGCAGTGAGTTTCCTCCATGCTGAACACAGGGATAAGGTACCCCTGTGGGATCTGGGTCTTTATTTCCCTGGGGATGGCCACACCCCAGGCTGCTCTCTCAGTTCTCACTGGGAATTTGTGTTGTGCAGCTTCTTGGGGCCTCTCTGCTGCTCCTGGCCCTGTTCCCCAGGATCCAGGCCTGCACTACACAGGTGGTGTTTACAGGCTTCATTCCTGGAGATCTGGATTTGCATTTCCTTGGTCTAAAACACAGCCTGGACAGACCCAACTAACCAGCTGACCGAGTTGCTCTCTCATTATCTTGGTTCCCTCCTTGTTGCCAGTGCTGGTGCTCACGTTTGCTGCTCCTCAGGGAGGCCCTGAAGCCCCAGCCCTGGCTGTGCTGACAAGGTCAGACCAGCCCTGCTGCCCAGCTGGGCCTGAGCAATCCCTTAACCCTGCCCAGGTGCCCCTGGTGTCCCCCTGGGTGTTTTATGTGATTGTTTCATGTGCTGGAGATCAAAGAGCTCGTGGCGCGTGGGGCCTGTGGCTCCTTTAGCAAACTCGGTCTCAAGATTTTTTCTCAAGGCCTGGCTTTGATAAATCCTCATTGATGGGCACTTTGATAGTTTGATAGTTTCTGTCAGTTGAACCCTGTTTGTTTTCTTGCTGGAAGTGCAACCAGGCTCTGCTGTTGGGGTTCTCCTCCTTTTGGTGACCAAGAATGGCTGGGGCTGAACCAGGGCAAGGTTCTTCCCCCAGAGGGTGCTGGCACTGCCCAGGCTGCCCAGGGAATGGGCACGGCCCCGAGGCTGCCAGAGCTCCAGGAGCCTTTGGGCAGCGCTGCCAGGGATGGACAGGGTGGGGCTGCTGGGGGGCTGGGCAGGGACAGGATTTGAACTGGACAATCCCTGTGGGTCCCTCCTGCTCAGGACATTCTGTGATTCCATGAGATCAGCCAGGGATATTCTGAATTATCCATCATCCATGCTGCAACTGCTTGTGGCACATGCCAATTGTGCAGGCAGCCACTCCCCAGGAGCCTGAGCTGGAAATGTGGATATTTCCTCAAATCAGAAGCACTGGGCTCTCCTGGCTTTTCATTTTGTGCTTCACTGTGCAGCCTTTCAGAATCAATCAGTTTGCAAACCCCAGGGTCATACAAAGGAGCTCACATGGATTTCTCAAGTACAGAACAACCTCAGTTTCCTTTTCCTTTGGTTTGTAGGAGAAAGAGAGTAGATGCAACATTCTTATTAATAATGAAATAAAAAAACAAACCTGCTTTACAATTTGCACATTGGATTAAAAAATAATTTTAATCAAGGATTTTTCTTTATTTTGGTGCCAGCCTGGATACTTGATCATTCAGTTGCATAGAGCATATTATATATATTTCCCAAAGTTGTATACAGAATATATACACATTATTATGTAATTATGGGCAGATTACACACCTAAATGCCCACCAGAAAATTATATTCATGCAGAAAAGGGCAGATTTTGCTAATTTCTCCAGATTTGCAGAGATCATGGAATCATTCAGAATGGACAAAACCTCGAAGAGTGAGTCCAGCACTAATGCAGCCCTGCAGAGGAATGGGCTGTTTGCAGATGGAGCCTCTGCTGGAAGGGAGCTCCTCATTCATTCCCCAGGCCCAGCCCTGGGATGCAGATGTGCTCCCAAGGGGAGCTCACAGGAAGGCTGTAATGACCTGGGAAAAAATGGCCTGTGAGCACAAAAATGGAAGGAATTTGGTTTGTTTTAAAGAGACCAGGCTGACACAGGAGCAGTTTTCCAAGAAGGAAGAGCTGGCTGTGGGGTGGAGGAGTGATTCTCCTCTGGAACTACAGAGGAAGGGAAAATGAGTTTCACTGCTGGCACAGAGAAAGTGCCTGAGCCAGGGGGTCACACGGGGCTGGGGAGCCACGTCAGGGCGATTTTTAAGGGGAAATCAGACAAAAGTTGCCCAGCTCAGCTGTTCCTGCAGAATCTCAAATGACAGGGCTCTGTCCCTGGTTCACAGTGCAGATATTTAGCATTTGCTGGATGTGAGATAATGTTTTTCCAGCCAGTGTTACAGCACATCCTTTCCTCGATGAGCAGCAACTGTGCCAGAGCAAGAATTCCTTGGAGGGGGCTCTGTTTGGGGTGGGCTGCCACAGCCACGTGGAGTTAAGGATTGAGGGTTTTTTCCCCTTTACTACTTTTTACCTTGGCTGGTGATATTTTACTGTTTTGGTGACAGCTGGAATAAATGTTATTTAACTGGGATTTGTGCTGGATTTCTGTGCAGGCTGGATTATTGATGGGACTGATGAGGATCAGAGGAAAAATGGAAACAAAACTTGTGAAAAAAGAAGTCAGCAGGCATAAGAATACTGTTCCCAGGATTTGGAAACTGAAGAACCAAGAGGGCTACAAGGAATAATGATGCATCCAAAATCATTGTAGGAACAATATGGAAGCCTATACAAAGCAGAAATTCCATATCTCATTGCTTCCTGCAGTACGTTGTTTATGTATTGCAGCTTCCCTTTGGTTTTTAGTTATTTACATTTAATTTAAATAGAATTCAAAGTTCGTAGCTATTGTGGGATGTGCAGGGAGTGGATCCTTGTGGTCTCTTCCAAGTTGATCTGTTCTGGTTCTACCCCGCTGACCTCCAGGCTCCTTCCCATGGCATGGGGACCCCGGGAATGCCTCATCCTCTAACTCAGTGTCTGTCCCTCAGGTTATGTCACCTACCAGACCTTGAGGAGCCCTCCCGCGATCCCCCTGGGGCCGCAGCCCGTGCCCACGGTGCTGGAGGAGCCGGCGCAGACCCCCGTGGATGCCCAGGCTGGGCAGTGCCCCCCGGCCGTGCCCGGGGCCCAGCAGGGCTGGCAGAGCCCCCTGGGTGCCCAGCAGGGCTGGCAGAGCTCCCTGGCCATGCCTGGTGCCCAGCAGGGCTGGCAGCCCCCGGGGCTGGCCCCGCACCCTGCGGCCGAGCAGATGAACAGGGAGCTGGCCCTGGCACCCCTGGCACAGCTCCTGGGCAAAGGGACAGGGCCCTGCCAGTGCCAGTGTGCAGGGAGCCAGACGGTGAGTGGGGCTGGGGGTGTGGGAGTGTTGGGGGTAGGATGGTGGGGATGGATGGAGAGCAGAGATCTCTGGAGCCAGGGCTGGAACTTTGGGTTTATTGCAAAGGGCCTGGGACAGGGCCCTGCTGGGAGCTGCCAGGCACAGCTCAGAGCAGGACTGAGAGAAGAGAGGGGGAGAGAGGATGAGAGGGTGAGAGAGTAAAAGGGTAAAGAGTAAAAGCATAAGAGAGTAAAAGGGGCAAGAGCGCAAAGTTCCCATTACAATACCATAAATCTTCTTCTGTGTTGAATATGCTGATTCTCACTAACCAATCCACTACAAGATACAAATCCTACAGCATTTCCATACAGCCTATAAGAATCATTACATTACCATCTTAAAAACTCCTCTTTGGGCCCCTTCTGCCAAGCTGTAGGGTCTGCTCTGACCCTTGGGCCTGTCTGCAGGCAGAGGGTGTTGTTCCATCAAAAGGGGATCACCTTCAGCTGGCCATGCCATTGTTTTCCAGTTGTTCAGTAACTGAGGGATCTCAAAGCTTGCTTTCATTTCAATCTCACTTATAGTTTCTATATTCTCAAAATCTTTTGCCAGACAATCATATTTATAAGGCTTTCCTGTTTCATCTTCCCCAACAAGGGGGGATTTCACACAGCTGGGAGTGCCTGTTGGATTATGCCCTTTTCTGACCCAGAGATGGGGTAACTGAGAGGTCTTTTAAAAACTTTTATTCTATTTTCAGTCTCATGTGAAGGGTGAGATAATACAGATGTTATAATTTATGTTATTACAATTAGAAGTTAACTATTTCTTAATTACAATGCACTATAAGTGTTTTTTGGCTTATTAGCTTTAGCCACACTATGCTGTAAATGCTTTAAAGCTTCTGATTTATGCTATTACAATTAGAAGCTAACTATTTCTTAATTACAATACACTATGAGTGGTTTTTTGGCTTATTAGCTTTAATAATATTAGCTTTAATTATCTTTTTGCACTATGCTGTAAATGCTTTAAAGTTTCTGATTGTGATAGTGTGAATTATAAATTCTGTATTGTCTCACCCTTCATATAAGACTGACAATAGAATAAAAGTTTTTAAAACACCACTCAGTTGCCACATGTCTGGGTCAGAAAAGGGCATAATCCAGCAAATGGCAAGGGCACAAAGTTAGAGTTTGTGTAGAAAAAGATCAGACACACAAATGTTTCCAGCAGCAGCAAATCTACTCAATCTTCAGGAAATAGTTTTGATCATTAATTACACTTCCCAATCAAAAATGCTTAATTTCTCCTTTGGATGGGTTTGGTTTCAATCCCAGTCCCTAAATGAGTGTTATGCTGTGCTGGGCAGCCAGGCTTGTGCTTCTTTAGGGTGTCCTTGGAGCCCTGATCATCATCCTCTTCCTCCTCCTCCTTCTCTTCACCTTTGGTTGGGTTTCAGCCCCTGTATCTGCCCCACCTGAATTTCCCACCATCATTACCTCCCCTTTGAACACCAGTACTGGGGTTTGCCTGTTGAGCACAGCACAGCCAAATATCCCTCCAGACCAACGTGTTTCATGGTGTTCTTTTTGTTTGGTTGGGGTTTTTTGTTTGGTTTTTTTTGGGTTTGTTTGTTTGTTTGTGGGGTTTGTTTGTTTTGGTTTTGTTTTTAAAAATTATTATTATTTCTATTATATTTATTATTTTTAAATAAAACATTTTTTTTCTCTGGAGCCAGTGACAGCCTCTGTCACGTTCCTGCAGAAATCCCAGGATTTCTGCAAATCCTCTGAAGGCAGAGATTAGAGGTTTGACGTATGGAGTCAAAAGCTGGCTTGGATGTAAATCCCAAGAAGGGGCATTCCTGCTCCTTGCCCTCAGAAACAGATTTGCACAGGAGCTCAGTGCCAAAGCCCCCCCTGTTCTCCACGTGGATTTTGCAAACCCCTTCTGGGTCTGCTACTGCTCCTCTCATAATTTGGCTTTCCCAGAAAGGGCTGGGGTGGCTCTTGGAGAGAAGCTGGGAAGAGCTGGGAATGGGAGCTGCCATCCCCAGGGCTGGCAGTGATTTCAGCAGGGCAGCCAAGGGCAGAAGCAGGTTTTACTGGTGTTTGATTTGATTTGATTTCTCTTTTTGTTTTGAGCAGCTCGAGACTGGAGGTGTGGCACTGCCAGGAGGGGTGGCAGCAGCAGATTACACCCTGCCAGTGCTGCCAGTGCCCAATGCCATCCGACAGAAAGTCACCCTAGGTAAAGCACAGCCAGGGCACCTGCAGCTCTCTGAGGACATGATGGGACCTTCTGCCCATGGGACACCTCAGTGACATTGCCTGGTGGCTCCAGCTTGTTTGGGATGGAAAATATCCCTGCTGCTCTCCCTGCAAGGGTGTTCCTTTGGGATGCTGTCACCCTTTGGAGTGCTGTCACCCTTTGGGATGCTGTCACCCTTTGGGATGCTGTCACCCCGTAGATGCTGTCACCCTGTGGATGCTGTCACCCTTTGGGATGCTGTCACCCTTTGGATGCTGTCACCCTGTAGATGCTGTCACCCTTTGGGATACTCTGTCACCCTTTGGGATGCTGTCACCCCTTTGGATGCTGTCACCCTTTGGGATGCTGTCACCCTGGGGATGCTGTCCCAGTTTGGGATGCTGTCACCCTTTGGGATACTCTGTCACCCTGTGGGATGCTGTCACCCTTTGGGATACTCTGTCACCCTGTGGATGCTGTCACCCTTTGGGCTACTGTCACCCTTTGGGATGCTGTCACTCCTTAGAATGCTGTCACCCTTTGGGATGCTGTCACTCTGGGGATGCTGTCACCCCTTTGGATGCTGTCACCCTTTAGGATGCTGTCACCCTGGGGATGCTGTCACCCTTTGGGATGCTGTCACCCTTTGGGATGCTGTCACCCTGGGGATGCTGTCACCCTGGGGATGCTGTCACCCTTTGGGATGCTGTCACCCTTTGGGATGCTGTCACCCTTTGGGATGCTGTCACCCTTTGCCCGTGGGCAGTGGAAGGGATTCAGGACCCACCTCATTTCCCTGCAGGTGGTGAGGAGAGCTGGTCCTGGGCTCTGCCCCACCCTGCTGGGGTGGTTTTCCATCTCCTAGAAATCAGATGTTTTCCTGAACCACCAAATCCACACAGAGGGGAGCATGGCCCACCATAAAGCTGTAAGCTGTGTCCCACAAGGGGTGTTCCACATCTTCCCCCCTGCTCTGGGAGAACATCCCTGTGCAGCAGGAGAGACACAGTGGGTGATCCTTGAGCTCCCCCCTCAAGGATCCAACTGCTGCAGGTGGGATCCTTCACTCTGCACTACAGGGATCACAATATTCCAGTTAAAATGAGACACTGTCCAGGCTTTAGGGTGCAGAAGACAAATTTCCCTCTCCAAAGCATTCCTTTGGAAAGAGGGAGTTTGGGCTGCTTTTAGGTTGTACCTTGCTAGGTTTTGTGTAGTTTTAGACTTTATATAACTGTTTTTGTTATGAGAATTTATTGGATGGGCAGAGGAAAGAGGAAATAAGGTTGGACATGCCATTGTTAGCCCTGCATGTGTATTAAATTGGGAGAAAATACGAAAGAGCTGTAGATGTTAAAATAAAAAAAGGACTAAGAAACTGAAATGGTTCTTCCATACCATGTACAGGCCAACAAAAATCAGTTCAGACCATTGTGTTCTCCTTGGGAATCATAAGGCAAAAAACCTCTTTCAGAGAAGATACCTCACATATAAAAGTTAATTTTACAATTTCAACAGATTCATTTTTCCTTCCTATACTTCAAGGTTTTATATTCTCCCCAGGCTCCTCTACTCTCAGAGTGGTTGATCTTTAAATGATCTCTATATGAATGTTGTTTTTTTGCCTCCTCCCAAAGGGTACACTGGCTACATCCCCTGCTCCCTGGACAACGTTGGCATGACCTACCTGCTGGGTGTGAAGAAAGCCATGGAGGAATTTGACCGTCGCCAGGTAAATGATAGATTATTGAAATGAGGATGTGCATAATGCTGGTGCTGAATTTTCAGGATTTTACAACTGGATTATTGAACTAGATTATTGAAATGAGGATGTGCATAATGCTGGTGTTGAATTTTCAGGATTTTACAACTGGATTATTGAACTAGATTATTGAAATGAGGAGGTGCATAATGCTGGTGCTGAATTTTCAGGATTTTACAACTGGATTATTGAACTAGATTATTGAAATGAGGAGGTGCATAATGCTGGTGCTGAATTTTCAGGATTTTAGAACTGGATTATTGAACTAGATTATTGAAATGAGGATGTGCATAATGCTGGTGCTGAATTTTCAGGATTTTACAACTGGATTATTGCACTAGATTATTGAAATGAGGATGTGCATAATGCTGGTGTTGAATTTTCAGGATTTTACAACTGGATTATTGCACTAGATTATTGAAATGAGGATGTGCATAATGCTGGTGCTGAATTTTCAGGATTTTACAACTGGATTATTGAACTAGATTATTGAAATGAGGATGTGCATAATGCTGGTGCTGAATTTTCAGGATTTTACAACTGGATTATTGAACTAGATTATTGAAATGAGGATGTGCATAATGCTGGTGCTGAATTTTACAACTGGATTATTGAACTAGATTATTGAAATGAGGATGTGCATAATGCTGGTGTTGAATTTTCAGGATTTTACAACTGGATTATTGCACTAGATTATTGAAATGAGGATGTGCATAATGCTGGTGCTGAATTTTCAGGATTTTACAACTGGATTATTGAACTAGATTATTGAAATGAGGATGTGCATAATGCTGGTGCTGAATTTTCAGGATTTTACAACTGGATTATTGAACTAGATTATTGAAATGAGGATGTGCATAATGCTGGTGCTGAATTTTCAGGATTTTAGAACTGGAGTACAAGTACAAGCAAAATCAAATCCTGTTAGTTAACAATGGAAAAAAAAACCACCAGCAATTAAATTCTGTGACTTGTTTCCTTGGGACATTAAGGGATGGTAAATGAGTTAATAAAAGGATTAAGGAACTATAGTGAGGGCTGGGTCAAGAGTGGCTGTTAAAAATGTTGCTCTGGGTGCAGAAATACAGGATGCAACCATCTGCACTTCCTTCATAGAATACATCTCCTCTGTCTGGTTGGCAGTGCTGGTGACTTCCTGTGATGTATCATTTATTTGGTTGTAAGGCTTTTTCCTTTCCTAACACAATTCATCTTCAAGGGATCTCGACCTCCTTTCTCCTCCTTTTGGGAAGGATGCAGAAATATCCCTCCTCAAAAGCTGTAATCCCCTTGCTGTAAGAGCTCCCAGGCAGTGACACATCATCCTCGGGCACGGAAAGCGAGATCCCTCCTGCAGCAGCTGAGCGTTTGCATTCAGAGATTCACAGCCCTCCCTGCCCCCAGCACGGCGTGAGATCCTGGGATGCAGAGAGATCCCCGGGGTGCAGAGAGATTCCCGGGGTGCAGAGAGATCTCTGGGGTGCAGCAGGATCCCCGTGATGCAGTGTGATCCCCAGGATGCAGGGTCATTCCCGGGGTGCAGTGGGATCCCCGGGATGTAGAGGGATCTCTGTGATGCAGCAGTATCCCCAGGATGCAGTGTGATTCCTGGGGTGCAGTGTAATTCCTGGGGTGCAGAGGGATCTCTGGGGTGCAGAGGGATTCCCAGGATGCAGTGTCATTCCTGGGGTGCAGTGGGATCCCCGGGGTGCAGTGTCATTCCTGGGATGCAGTGCAATTCCTGGGGTGCAGAGGGATCCCCGTGGTGCAGTGAGATCCTTGGATGCAGTGTATTCCTGGGGTGCAGTGGGATCCCCATGATGCAGTGTCATTCCCAGGGTGCAGAGGGATCTCTGGGGTGCAGTGTGATCCCCGGGGTGCAGTGAGATCTCTCGGGTGCAGAGGGATCCCCGGGATGCACTGTGATTCCTGGGGTGCAGAGGGATCTGTGAGGTGCAAAGGGATTCCCGGGGTGCAGTGAGATCCCCGGATGCAGAGGGATCTCTGGGGTACCGTGTGATCCCTGGATGCAGTGTGATTCCCAGGGTGCAGTGTGATCCCCGGGGTGCAGAGGGATCTCTGGGGTGCAGTGTAATTCCTGGGGTGCAGAGGGATCCCCGTGGTGCAGTGAGATCCTTGGATGCAGTGTGATCCCTGGGGTGCAGTGAGATCCCCGTGATGCAGTGTCATTCCCAGGGTGCAGAGGGATCTCTGGGGTTCAGTGTGATCTCCGTGGTGCAGTGAGATTCCTGGGGTGCAGAGGGATCCCCGGGGTGCAGAAGGATCCTCAGGATGCAGTGTGATCCCCGGGGTGCAGAGGGATCCCCGGGGTGCAGAGGGATCCCTGGGATGCAGAGGGATCCAGCAGGATCCCAGGGTGCAGCAGCCTCTCAGGTCCAGCAGATCAGCGCATCAAGCACAGGCTGAGCCCCCCCAGCCCCTGCTGCTCCCCGGGCCCCACGGCCGTGCTCCATCCCCGAGCACATGGGCTGATGTAGGAAAAGCGTCCAGGCTGAGGATCCCCAGCTCAGGGAAATCATCTGGGCAGAACCGAGCGGGGAGAGCAGCGCCGAGCTTTGCATGAGCTGCATTTCCCAGCGCCGGCTGCCGTCTCCTTCCCTGCTGCCGTGACTGAAATGGAGCAAACGGAACAAACCCGGGCATTTATCCCTGAGTGTGCTGTGTGCCACCCTTCCTGCCCCGCTGCTCTCGGACACGCCTGCATGCCCTGCATCAGCCGGGGAGGGTCCGTCCGTCCGTCCGTCCGTCGGTCCGTGCGGGATGCGGCGCTCCGGGCCGCGGGGCTCGGCAGACGCGCTGCAGGGAGAATCACACCACAGTTCCAGCTAAGATGGCTTCTGACTTCAAGCCACTAATCTGCTGCCCTAAATCTTTGTTGTCCTCGGTTACAGATGTGCCATGGATCGCTGCTCACTGCCTGCAGCAGGCACAGCAAAACCCCCGAGGAGCCACAGCCTGGGCTCCATCCGGCACAAAGGGCTCGGCGTGCTGGGCTCCGTGACACACATCCCTGCTCCACACCCCAAACACAGCTCCGGGGACACCTTTAGGGCTTCTGTGACACCAGCTGTGATCCCATCCTGCTGCCCAGCCTCAGAGGGCCGGAGATGATTTGCACTCTTCCTTCAGTTAATGCTCCCTGAGCCTTCCTGCTCCTCCTGCCTGGGAATTCCAGGCCATTCCTGTTGGTGGGACTCATGGAAACACGAGGTGGGCAAGCCCAAACACAGCCACAGCACAGGAACACCAGCTCCAGGGACAGCACAGCAGGAGCTTTGGGACTTGGGGATGATCCCCAAGGGAATAAATCTCTGCAGCCTGGATCAGGATCCCCAGGACAGCACCTGGGCCTTGTGTGGCCATGGGGGACGAGCTGGCAGGGGCTGCTGCCAACACCTGCCAGGAGAAAAATTTATGGAGTGGAAAAAGGGACAATGCAATGTAGCTCTTAATTAAAAGAAAGCAGGACTGGAAGGAGAATTGCTTTATGTTGGCTTAAATATTTTATACAATGCAGAGTCAAAGCACATGACTTTGGTAAAAATAGTGTGTTTTTAAATAAACCATTCCATGTTGTTGTGGGGTCTTTTTTGTTTTGTTTTCCAGCTTTTGGAGAGAAATCCACCTTACACGTTGGGCAGGAGATTTCCCCTGACACACTGGCCAGACACCAAAATTTACAGCCGTGCTGGACTCATCCCCAACTACATGGGCTTTGTACCACGTAAGTTCATCAGCTGAGCGAAAACGA
The DNA here is from genome assembly GCA_024362935.1 of Setophaga petechia. Lineage (NCBI taxonomy): Eukaryota > Metazoa > Chordata > Aves > Passeriformes > Parulidae > Setophaga > Setophaga petechia. Next base: position 3,405,768 of record JANCRA010000030.1, read on the forward strand.
AAGTCACTAATGCTAATTACTGGGTTAAGTAGTGCTGCTGCTGGCTGGAGTGGCACAGCAGTGAACAATCACTGAGGTGTTCCACATGGGCTTTTTGTGGTCTGTGCTGAGGTGCTGGAACCCTGCCATGCCCTGGCTGCAGGAGAGCCCAGCATTCCCACTGCCAGCTGCTCCCAGGCCTCACATTTCCAGCCACTGTCCCCTGCTGAGGCTCAGTGATATCCCACCTCATGTGCCAGGAAAGGGGTTTGCTCTAAAAAGCTTGAAGTCTGATAAAAAGGAAAAGGTAGATGGTGTGGAGGGGTTGAGAAAGCACAGAAAGTGCAGGGAAATGGTATTTGCCACCAGGACAGGTCCCTGCCTGAGCTGGGAAGGTCCTGGGCTGCCTGAAAGGAGAGGTCTGGAGGAATTTTGTGTGTAAGGGGAAGGTGTGTCCATGCACCTGGAAGCATTAATGTAGCAGGCTAAAAAATCTCAACAAATCAGCAAGGAATGCTTTGCTGTGTTTGGTCACAGCTCAGTAATGTGGGTGGGAAATCATGGAGCTCAGCTGGGAAGAACTGGACTCACTGCTCATCCTTGCTGCAGTGCAGAGGGGGAAAATGGGAAAAAGATATGAAATATGGCAGGATTGGAAGCAGAGTGGGAAAACAACTCTCCAGGCAGGGCTGGGCTGTGGCTGATGGGGAGGTTGAGCCCAGAGTGGAGAATGTTGAGTGCAGGTCTGACACTGGGCCCTGTTGTGCAGACATTCCCACTTCCCTGCCTCTGGAGCCACCAGTCAGCACAGCTTTAACTGCTCCAACCAGTCCGGCTCTGGGTGGAGAAAATTAATTAAGGCAGAAAACCTTTTAAACAAAAGCAGTTATAATTTAGAACACTGAACAGATTTTTTTCAGCAGGGAAGGAGCCTGCTCTCTCCTGTCCAGCTCCTCGGTGACTGCTTTGTCAGCTGAAGGAACACCAAACATGAATTGGTTCCATTGTAAAAACCTGCTGTTAATAGAGTTTTCATGAGACAAACCAGTGCCCAACACTTGTCAGGTGTTCAGCTCACCCAAACAGCAGAGGCTGCACAAACCCCTGATTATCCAAACCTCTGCTGTGATTTCTGCAATCACTGCAGCAGGGCTGTGTGCACGGGACAGCTTTGATGTCACTTGTAACAGTGTGCCCAGCACCCTTGGGCCAGGCCAGGGCTGCCTGCTGGGTTTGCAGGGCTGAGGAGCTGCAGGGGAGCAGCTCAGCTGCTGCAGGAACGCCCAGTGCTGGGCGCAACTCTGTGGCACCATTTTGTGCCCAGGCAGCTCAAAGCTCCTGTGACCCCTGCTCAGCTCCTGCCAGGCCCGGCTGCACCAGGCCACAGGCAGGTACCTAAATTTAGACACAGCCTGGAGTTCATTCCACCCTCCCTGTTAAATGTGCCCCCCTCCAGCAGTACCTGAGTGTAAGAGAACACCAGGGAACATCTTTAGTCCCCACACCAGACTGACACCGTGGCAGTGACACAGCAGAGGCACCAGGCTGAGGGCAGGGACAGAAGGGGGGTTCCTATGGACAGGGTGACAGTGCTAAGCCCAATGTTTTATTGATTTTGTGTTCCAGATCTGCAGGACATCTGTGGGCTCACCTACGGGGACGGCACGCGGGAATCGTACCGGTGGGAACAGAGGAGACGGGGACTTGCACTGTGAAAACTGCTTTAATGGTGCCTGTACAGCATTGGGAGTGACTCGGAAACAGCAATAATAACACAACACAAACAGAACTTTTGAATGAGAGAGTTCATACAACTTTAAACAAAATTTACAGGTGTTCAACTGCATAGCTTTACTCTGCCTCCTCCTCAGCCTCCTCCTCGAACTCTCCCTCCTCCTCAGCTGTGGCATCCTGGTACTGCTGGTACTCAGACACCAGGTCGTTCATGTTGCTCTCAGCCTCTGTGAACTCCATCTCGTCCATGCCCTCGCCCGTGTACCAGTGCAGGAAAGCCTTTCTGCGGAACATCGCAGTGAACTGCTCAGAAATGCGTTTGAACAGCTCCTGGATGGCCGTGCTGTTGCCAATGAAGGTGGCAGACATTTTGAGGCCGCGAGGTGGAATGTCACAGACTGCTGTCTTAACGTTATTAGGGATCCATTCAACAAAATAGCTGCTATTTTTGTTCTGAACGTTTAGCATCTGCTCATCCACCTCTTTCATGGACATGCGGCCCCTAAAGACAGCGGCCACCGTCAGATAGCGGCCGTGACGAGGGTCACACGCCGCCATCATGTTCTTGGCATCGAACATCTGCTGGGTGAGCTCTGGCACGGTTAGAGCCCGGTACTGCTGGCTCCCACGGCTGGTGAGTGGGGCAAAACCGGGCATGAAAAAGTGCAGACGTGGGAAGGGAACCATGTTCACTGCCAGCTTCCTCAGGTCAGCGTTGAGCTGGCCCGGGAACCGCAGGCAGGTGGTGACACCGCTCATGGTGGCTGACACGAGGTGGTTCAGATCACCGTAGGTGGGGGTCGTTAACTTCAGTGTTCTGAAGCAAATGTCGTACAGCGCCTCGTTATCGATACAGTACGTCTCATCCGTGTTCTCCACCAGCTGGTGCACCGACAGCGTGGCGTTGTAGGGCTCTACTACAGTATCTGACACTTTAGGGGAGGGCACCACACTGAAAGTATTCATAATTCGGTCTGGGTACTCCTCACGGATTTTGCTGATGAGAAGGGTACCCATGCCAGAGCCTGTGCCACCACCCAGGGAGTGAGTAAGCTGAAAGCCCTGGAGACAATCACAGCTTTCTGCCTCCTTTCTTACAACATCTAACACCGAATCGACTAATTCAGCACCTTCCGTATAATGGCCCTTTGCCCAGTTGTTTCCTGCTCCGCTCTGACCTGGAAAAGAGCCATTTTCGTATTAGATTACGGTCACTGCTTCCTGCTTATTGCTTGCAAGCAAAGCCTAAGAGCATCAGGCTCCATGAAAGCTTTCATCTTATCGAGCCCAGGGCTGTGGTTTCACACAGGCACCTCTGCAGTGGCTCGCCAGACACAGGCAAACATTAATTATCAATGATACAGCAGCCACTCCATTTCTCCCGGTGGCACGCACGGAGGCGGTAACGAAAAACCGAAAAGCAACGACCTCTGGTGCCACCTCGGAGCTGCTCCCAGCCGCAATCCCGGTATTCCGCGCCAGGATTAGCCCCGTCCGGGCCGGTCCCTCAGAGCATGTGCGGCGGGGCAGCCCCGCAGTGCCCTGCCCGCCCCACCCCGCGGTTCCTCCCGCCCCCGCGCACTCACCGAACACGAAGTTGTCTGGCCTGAATATCTGCCCGAAAGGCCCGGAGCGCACCGAGTCCATGGTGCCGGGCTCCAGGTCCACCAGCACGGCGCGGGGCACGTACTTGCCGCCTGCAATACAGGGAGAGCCATGACTGCCGCGCCGGGGGGGCCGGGGGAGAACGGGGGGAGCACGGGGGGGCGGGTCCGGGCCCTACCTGTGGCCTCATTGTAGTAGACATTGATGCGCTCCAGCTGCAGGTCGCTGTCCCCGTGGTAGGTGCCGGTGGGGTCGATACCATGTTCGTCGCTGATCACCTCCCAGAACTGCCGAAGAGAAGCGCGTCAGCGGCGGCCGCGCCGGACCGGGCGCGCAACCCTCCCGCCCCCGCGCCCTCTTTCCCCGCCCGGACCTTGGCTCCGATCTGGTTCCCGCATTGCCCGGCCTGCAGGTGCACAATCTCTCTCATGATGGCGGCAGCTCCGAGCGCTCACTGCAACCCCAGATTTTCCCCAACCGACTCTGGCTGCGTGAAGCAACCGCCAGCCCTTATATAGCAGCGGAATGCGCGCGCAGCCTTCTTCTCCCCGCCCAGGCGGCCGCTCGCAGCAACGATTGGATGCTTATAGCGAGGCTCTACAAATGACACAATCTAATTGGCTGCGTCGCTGTCACTCAAACCGACGGCTCCTATTCGCCCCGCCCCCCTGTCTGTTGGCTTTACAGTTAGGCAACCGGGAGCCGCGAGTGCCCGCCTCAGCTCGCTCACGGCGTTTCTGATTGGCTCAATTGAATGATTGATGTCGAAGCCGATTGGCTGCCGGCCGTGGGGGATGAGCTAACGCCGTTTGATTGGCGGAGAACGAAGTGCCCTGGTAACCGTCGCAGTGACTCCGCAGCGGGCTCTGGGCGGTGGCCGCCGCAGCCGCCCATTCACGGACCCGAGTGCGCGCTTTGCGCAGCGGAGGCGCGGCTCCTCCTCACTGCGGGACAGGGCGGATTCCCCGCGGGTCCCTAGCGCTACCCCCCTCGTCCCCGCTCCTCCAGCCAGGTCTCCCTCCTTTCTTCTCCGCCCGTCCCCTAGTCCCGCTCCAGCCGCCGCCGCAGCGCCGCGGCGGGTGGGGGAAGGACCCCGCGCGCGCACGCGCGGGCTGCAGCGACATTCCAGCACTTTCTGGCGCGCGGCCCCGGCCCGAGGGTGGCGGGGCCGCGCGCGGGCGTTGTCATGGCGACAGCGCGCGCGGGTGGCGGGAAGGGGCTGGGGCGGGCGGTGTGAGGGCAGGGTGAGGCCTGGGGGGGGCTGAGAGGGGCTCTGAGGGCTCAGGGAGCCTGGCCCCTGGGAGGGCTTGGGGGACCCTAGAGGCTCAGGGGGTCTGGCAGCTGTGACAAGACTGTGGGGGCCCGAGAATCTGTGAGGGCTTGGGGGCGCCATAAAGGCTCCGAGGGCTGTGAGGGAAGTGTGAGGACTTGAGGGGCTGTGGGGGCATGGGGAGCAGTGAGGGCAGAGGGGTGTCCTGGCAGCTGTGAGGGGAGTGTGGAGGTTCACGGAGTCCGGCTGCTATGAGGGGCTGTGGGGGTTTAGGGCTGCTTTGCACCTTGCAGTGGCAGCTCTGTAGAGGCCCCTGTGATGTGAGGGGAAGGTCAGGGGATCTGAGGTAGACATTGCATAATTATCAAGGCTTCCCCACATGGGCACCTCCATCCTGGGCTGTTTGTGGGTACTGCAGCCCTGTCATGAGGCAGCCAGACACCCCGTGCTGGATAAATACCACCCTCGCCTTTCCTTGTCCCTTATTCTACCTCCCAGCTTTGTGAGCACATTCTTGCCCAGACAGTGCATCCATTGGTCACAGTTTTATTAAGCATATTTGATGATTGTTTCAGCAGAATCTTTTTATGGTTGTATGTATTCATTGTGATGCCGGCTTGGTCTACAAGTCCCAGCATCTCTTCTTCTTTCATACTGGAACAAAAACTTGAAAGAGGCTCCTAATGGAGCTCCCAAGGCAGGGAGTCTGGTCCTGCTGCCTTGCCGTGGGGTGGGCTGAGGCAAACGCAGCCATGACCTCGATTCTGCTGACACAGGCCAGCTCTGTGTGACACACAAACGGCTCGTACACATCCTGAAATCTGTGCCTGGATAACAATAATCCAATCCTGTGCCTGGGTCAGGTGGGGAGGAGGTGGCAGGATATAGAAGCCCCGTGAAGGCTTTGGCTGGAGGCTGAATGGCCTCTGGTAGTCGGCTTAATACAAAGATTATGATGGTTGATATTTCTGGCATATAAACAACATATTCCTGCAGAGGTGCTGGAAGGAGTGCAGGAACACTTGGAGCAGCCCCAGGGCATCAGGAGTGACTGAGAGGGTCCTGGGAGAGGCCTGTGTCTGCCTCTGAGGTGTCTGTGGGACACACACAGCTCATCCCTCACATCCTCAGCCAGAATGCAGGGGGTTCATGCAGCTCCCTTTGAGATAGCTGAGTAATGCAGAGCCATTAGGGTCCAGATTTATCCTGCTAATTACAGGCATTGATTAAATAGTGTTCACACTGGAATCAGTGGAAGGGGATGGCTCAGCCCACTCCAGCTCGGAGCAGTCCTCTGACATCACCTTTCTGTTCTCTGTGATGGTGTCTGAAGTGACCAATTCCAAAAACTGCAGCATCATTTAGGTACTAAAGGCAGCCAGGATGAATCTGGATAAGACTTGCTCAAGGTTTCACACAAGGCTGTGCTAATCAGCCAAGACAGCTTTTCCTGCAGGATGTGATGCCATCTCTTCAGAGTAATGTACAAAAAGAATCCAGGCTTCTTTCTGATTAAAAGCAGGGAATGTGGAGTGTGCTGCCTGTGTGGTGCTGTCTGGGGAGGCACATTCAGCATCAATTCTCTTCAGGTGTGCTCAGCACAGCGTTCAGAGGCACGTGTGCTTGGGAAACCCTGGCAAACCTGCCCTGAGATGGAGTGGGGGAGCCACTGCAGGGCTTGGGGGAGGTGTTCTGGTACAAGTGCTGCTGTATTTAATGCAGGCACAGGTTTGGGGTTTTTTTTCAGCCAGGGCCAGAAAGCAAAGGCCTGTGCATTAGTGCCATCCATGTCCTCACTGTGTGAGCAATCCTGAGCCTTTGTGCTTCCCACAGCCTCTACTCCAGCCTGCACTGCCTTTCATGTTTGGGAAGCTGCTCTGTAATGTGTGCACTGTGCAATTGTTGCCACCCCCAGCATTCCCAGAGGGAATGAGAGTGGAAATGCTCTGCTCGGTTAAGGCTCCTATACCTGTCTGCAGAGCCCAGTGGGGCAGGGCTAGGACCCTATGGAGCAGCTCAGCTTTGCTCTCTGAGTTTCTAGAAGTTTCCCCAGGAGATTCAGCCACCTGAATATCTAAACAGGAGGCATTTGAAATTATTTGTGCAATGTTACTTTTTGCTAATTCTAGCCCAGTCAGTGAATATTTCTGTTCTTAGCTACCCGCACATCCACAGGAAAGGACAATTTTATCTTAAATATTTTTCTGTTTTTTAAAATTAAAATGCCAGTCCTTTTCTCTGAGAAGGAGCACAGTGAGGAATCTCCATGGAGAGCTGCTGGAGCTGCTGACCATGTCAGCCCTGGTGTTTCTAACGCTGTGGCAGGCCAGCATTAATTACTGTGTGCCAGGGGGTGAGCTGGCAAGTGCCAGGGCAGGTCTGAGCATTCCTCCCAGGGTGAACCTCTGCATGGAATACTGAGTGTGAGGCAAATTCTGGGACAAAAAGCTGCACATTCCATGGTCCTGCCTGAGCCAAATGCTGAAGTGAATTTCTTGGTTTCATGGAGAGGCTGCAGCTTGCCAGAGTAGGGAATGCTGGAAGGCAGCTGGGAGGGCAGAGAAAGGAGCAGCACTGGGGTGGGATGTTTGTGGCTCCCACATTGTGTTTTCATTGCAGACATCTGTCTCGGCTGGTATTTGATTACTTTGAAAGCTCTCCTCACACTGTGCTGCAGGTGACAAGCAGGGAGGTTTCACCTCATTTGGGGCAGATCCCATCTGTAAGTGCTGCATAAATTAATGCTGTAAAAGGGGTCCTAGAAAACAGCAGGGCAGTGTTACATGGCCAAAGACTCTGGGTGTAACCCAAAGAGAGAAGTTCAAACAAGTTGGAAATCGCATTTCTCTTTTGCTGAATTAGATACTAGGGTTTAAAAAAACCTTTTTATTGCAATTGTTTTGGTTTTGTTACTACCTGTATTGCCTTTTGCTTGGAAACAGATTTTACTGTAAACACAACTGGTTTGGACAGAGTGGGGAGGGACTTTCTTTTCACTTTTGCATATTACCTTCCCCTTTTACTGAACAAGTGTTGTGTGTACAGTGCCCTCCCCTCAGCAGGCAGGCACACACAACTGTCATTCCTCTCCTGGTGCTTAACCAGTGAGATTGCAGCCCGTGTCTGAAACAGGATCTGAACTGAGCCTCTCCCTGGGGCTGGCAGGAGCCCAGGCAGGAATCACAGAACTAATCCTGTTTCTGTAGGTAAAAACCTGGAGCCCTGAGTTAAGGGATGGATGCTGGAGGATGAGTGTGGGTGGGAGCTGCCTCCAGAACCAGAGGGTTTTGGTGTTGGGGTTGTTCCAGGTTTATGGTAACACTGTGTGAGACGTGGGTATGTGCAGGTGTTTTCTTATTCTGATTGTTACTTCTAAGGATAAACAGTCTTGTTTTCCAGAAATTACTGCTCCTGTGCTATTGAAGTTATGGAGGTGAGAGGCTGCTTCCAGAGACCAGTGAGTGAGAGGTGCAGCTGTGGGATTTGTGCCTAAGGGAAATCAGAAAAACTGAATGGGATCAAGCCACAGGCCCACCCAGGCCAGTGTCTTGTCTCTAATGCTCTGCAGCAGTTACCAAAGAGGCACAGGGCAAACAGATATGGATGTGGCAGGTGCTTGGGGCACTTCTTTAGCCACAAGCAAGCAACTTTTTGTTTAATAGCCCCAATGGGTTATTATGAATTTATCTAATCACCCTTTGCAGCCATGTAAATTTATGGCATAAACAGCCTCCTATCCTGATGAGTCCTGTGGTTTAACTACAATTGGTGTGGAAGAAGAGCTCCTTCCATTTGGTGTGATGATTCCCACTGAGTTACTCCATTCACAGGACCCTGAGTCTGTCCCTTCAGAGCTTTCACTCCAGGGCTGTTTCACATTTTCAGTGATACTGTGAGACAAGGTGATGCTAAACCAGCTTTTACTTTGTGCAATGTTCAGCATTAATTGGCCATTTACATCTCCTTCGTGTTTGAAACCTGTGAACTTTGAACATTGTTCCCATGAAGGTTCCACAGCTCTGCTGCTGTTCCTTGGCCAGTGATAAGCTTGATAGCTGTTGCCTTCTTCCACGTGGAGGATCTGTTTCTCCTGAGACTTTCCACCAAGAAAGTGGTGACTAATTTGGTCATGAGGTGCACATATGGTGACACCCCTGCTGTGAACAAAAATAAGCTTTCCTTCACACAAAAGTTGATTTTGTTATTCCTCTGTCTCTCTCCAACCTCCTCTTCATTCTCAGGGCATTTCTCTTCCTGGTAGGGATTATTCTTTCTCTCTCTTGTTTCCAAAAGAGCCTTCATCCATACTCCATGCTAGTGCATAGAGGACTTCTTCCAGTGCCATGGCTTCTTAAATCCCTGCTCAGAGTGGCTTTCACACCACACAGAGAGTTCCCATACTGCAGTGTCTTTCCCCTGCATCCCTGAGGTGTTCCCAGAGAAGCCTCCTTGCTGACTGATGTCATTTGTGGTGGGAGAAGCTGCTGGCTGTGTCAGAGATTCCCTCAGGCTTTCAAGGGGTGCTGTGCCAGCCTCCCTCTCGTGCCTGATCCCTGGCATTGCACACTACTGCTGCAGCAGTTCCTGTCTGTGTTTGTGTGACCTGAACAGGGATCTGACAGCATCTCACATGGGGGGAGCCTGGGCACCTCAGTGTGCACTGATGTCTGCACTTAGGAAACACCAAAACACTGGGACTTGCCTGGGTTTGATGGCATTGTGAGAGGACTTTTATATTAAGAAAGCTGTGGCAAAAATTGCAGGTTTTCTGATCCCAGTATTCCTTCAGGTCTGTTTTTCTTCAGTGTGTTCAGAATTAGCTCTTGAAGTAGGAGTGACAGTCCATGAGGTAGGATATAAACATCATATGGCTGCCTGCTTCTCTGGAAAGACAGAGACAGGATCAGAGGCAGGGTAGAAGAACAAGATGAAAATATATTAAATCCAGCCATCCATGAAAGGCATTCCTCTCATCTTCTGCTGGGTTTTCTCCACAAGAGTTGTGGATTCCAAGGCCTCAGCTTGAGTCTCTCCTACCACAGGGAGCCTGGCTATGTCAGAATGGGAAGAAAGAAACAACTCAGGCCCTGTGGGTGCTGCAGAGGGGAACTGCAGGCAACAAACTATTTCCCTCAATATTCATGGGAATTGATTGGGACAACTCAGATGGGATGTACTGGTGAGAATCCATGGTGCTTTGGGATGCCTGAATGACTGCCCTAATAGCAGGGGCAGATCAGTCACTCTGTTGTGTGTCTGAAGCTAAAACAGAGAAAATGCTTTCTGGTGTCAATTTTTTTATCTAATACTTTTATTTCCTTCTTATTAGTATTTGCTGACAGCAGCAGAACTACAGTTGCACATGAGCAGACTTTATTATCTGCCAGAAGATCTCTGCCATGGTTCAGCCTGAGTGAGAAGTGAGGGCCCTGTATATAAACATAAAGAATTTACAGACAGTTAGAAAATCCTCATTATTTATCATTTCCATAGTTGAATTGTAACCAAAGGCCTGCAAGCATCTTAGTTTCAAAGTGAGGGAGTTCATCTAGAATCTCCTTTTAAGTAGATTTCAGCTGTCCAGGCAATCTGGAGATTTATTCTGCAAAGGTATTGTGGGGCTGACATGAACAAGCTGCTCTATAGAGAGCAGGGAGGAAGGAATATGTTACCAGTATTAGTCTCCTTTCTTCTCATGGGTTCCCCATTTTATTATTTTATGCCTTTCTTTATTACCAAAACACCAGTTTAAAAATCCAATCTATCTTATCATCTAGTAAAAACATCTATAAATGTTTATATCTGTCAGAAAAAGAAGTGGTTGTGGTTTTCCTCATGGCAGAGCAGTGTTCATTGTCAGGGTGGCTCAAGGGGCAGGGATTTAATTCAGTGGCATGTGCCAGGCAAAAGTGAAGTGTCAGGAGGCCACGCTGAGCTCATTGCCTAATTACTCACTTATTATCTGTGTGCAAGTCCCAAAGCTTCTAAACAAAAGCTTGGGGAAGGTCTGGCTGACATCCTTTTCTCTTGGACCCTGTGATCTATTCCAGTTCAAGAAGGTGCAGTGGCTGACAGGCCAGAGCACTTGGAGTTCCTGGCATCTCACTGGCTTCTTTCCATTTCTGACAGTGCTGGGATTCTTCCTCAACAGGTTCCAAATCTGAGCCAGGAATCCCAGAGCTCACCCCTGTGCTGTCAGGTCACTGAGCCAGGGCTCTGTTAAAGGATTGCATTTCCAGGTGCAGGATGAATGAAATCTCAGGAATTTCCCTGATATTGCTGACTCCATGATAACCTCTTTATTTTTTCTCTGCCACCTTGCCTGGATGCCTCCTACCTTCTTCAGATGGTTTGAGCAAAGAACACATCAAAAGCTGTAGGCATGTCTCTCATCAACTAAATCCCAGCAGTCAGGTTATCTGAAATCTTTTTCTTTCACAGGAAAGTGCCTTCAGGGGTTCTCATTGTGTACCCCAAAAGTACACAGCAAAACAGCTCTTGAGAAGAGGCAGCAGCAGCACCCCCATCCTGCTCCCTGAAACACTCTGTGTTCACAATAACCCCCCTGCTTTGATCTCTTGCCAAGAATAACACAGACAGTCTATTAAAACATCTTTAATGACATGATACATTTAAAAATATCTAACCTGCAACTCAAAGAAATGAATATGAAGCTTAAGTCTGTTTCCACAGCCCTCTAAACTTGACTGGCAGGTTCCAAACCTTCATTAATTGGCCTGAAAATGCATGAATACCCCAATATTATGGGGTGTGTGTGTCCTGTATTATCAGTTGGGAGCACAAGGGACGAATAATCAGATTTGAAAGGATTTAGGTGCCATGGTAGCTTTAAAAATCCTGCAAGGCTCACCACTGCATCTGTGAGCATTTGCATTTCTGTTTAAAGTGGTCTGAAAAGCCTTGGAGACACTTGTCCCTGAGGCTCTTAACAGTCTGTGTGTTTTAAGTCTCTGAAGCAGTTGAGAAGAGAGCTCTAAATGCCTCAGTCAAAGGACAGTGCTTGTGAATTGATCCCTTTTCTTCACAGTAACTCAGAATTTGTACAGCACCTCATCTTTCAGATGTGCAGAACAACCAGAGGAGCTGGAATGACTGCCAGTCCCAGGGGAATCCTGATTATTAGATAATAAAGTAACTCTGGTCATGGTGAAATATGAAAGTGACAATTAGGAAAGCTTCTGTTCCTGAGTCTGCTCTGGTCTAAAGGGCAGTGTCAGCTGAGACACTTCCAGAGTCAGCAAGAGAAGCAGGTCAGTGCAAATGAACAAACAGGTGAGCCTCAGCCCAGCATGAGCCCAGCTTTAGCAAATGTGAAATTAAATGTGTTCATTTCAGTCCTTGCTAAAGAGTTTAAATTGGCAATTTTAAGCCTGTGTGGCCGTGACTCAGCTGAGAGACAAAAACTCAGCTGTGTGTCTGTGCCCTTTGTTTCTCCTTTGATCCTCTGCACATTTTGTAGAGGCCAAGCCTAAGAAGGCAATATTGGTTTTGAAGGATTCCTGGTCAGCAAGGAGCGTTCATTGGAAGGGACACATGGCCACCATCACTGACATGAAAGCACAGACAGATCAGGTAGAAAATACCTGCATTTTCCCTTGAACATGGAAGCAGTTGGCTCTTATATTCTGACTGTTTTAATGCCCCTCCAGTCTTCACTAATGGCAATACTGCAGGTATCATCTCTTGAGAGGCCACAGAAGAGGACAGAGCACATTTTTCAGACACCACCTCTTCTGATTTGACAGGATTATACAGTATTAGCTTCACAACAGCTCAGGGCCTGCCTGCTGAGAGGCATCATTTCATGTCTGACATGAGTAATCCCAGCTGTAGCCCAAGGAAGAGCCATGCAGGCTGTTCTTGTTTGGAGAATGAATAGTTTGCCATCCACCAGGAATCACAGACTTCCTGTGGAGCAGGCTCCATTGTCTCAAAGTACAGCAGTGCAAGTACCAGCAAGTTGCTGGGAGCCCTGCAGGAAAATCACTTGCATCCTCCAGTGTGATTTCTGTCTGGACCCTGTTAGCTGTGCTCTGACAAGCCCTGAGTCACAGAGAGCCATCAGTCATCGAAAACGCTGCTGTTCCTGAGGCTGGAGCTGCTCTCCTTGGCCATCACTCGGTAGGAGATGCGCAGGAAGGAGCCCACGAGCAGCACCACGAACAGGACCAGGAGCAAGGACCAGACCCCCGGCTCGATGCCCTTGAGGAAGCTCGGGCTGTCCTGGGGGATGCTGCTGGTCAGGCTCAGCAGGAATCCCAGAGTCCAGCTGGATGATCTGTCACCCATCTATTGAGATAAAAAGGAGAGGTCAGAAGAGGAGGAGATGGCCTGGACCCCAGCTGTGTTTGTGTGCATGGGCCCAAGGCTTTGGATGTGTTATCTGAGACTGATGCAAGGATTGGGTTGCAGTGAGGAGCTCTCCCACTCTGAGTGCCCTGAGAACACCAACAGGCCTTAATGGCACTTCCACCCACACCTCTGCCCACGGGCATGGGCACTCCATGTAAGCTCTGGCCTGGGCAGCCCCCTCTCTCCTGAGCTCTGCTGTAGGGGAGGGCTGTGCTCTGCTTACTGATGGGTTGTTCTAGTGGATCTCAAGTCTGCACTGTGGATAGTTGTCTCTCTGGCCCTGGTTGAACCTCACACCACTATGATTTAGGTTGCTTGTCTCTGTCTTTCCAGGCTGGGCTCCCTGGGGGTCCTGGACCTACCTTGCCTTTTCTGATGGTCACTACTTGGCCCTGCTCAGGGACCATGGCTGTGATTGTCAGTTGTGAAGAGGTCTGGGAACAGGCTTTCTTTTCTTTTGTGAAGGGAATGACCTGAATCAAATTCCCCTGTCTTTAGGGCCTCCTGGAGCAATTTCAGATCTTATTAGAGATTAGGTTAGATTATTAGATATTAGGAAGAAATTCTTCTCTGGGAGGGTGATGAGGCCCTGGCACAGGGTGCCCAGAGAAGCTGTGGCTGCCCCTGGATCCCTGGAAGTGTCCAAGGCCAGGTTGGATGGGGATTTGAGATAGTGGAAGGTGTCCCTGCCCATGGCAGAGGTGGAATGAGAGGAGCTTTAAGTTTCCTTCCAATCCAAAAGCAGTCTAGGATTCTATGATGATAAGGTATTTATCAACCCTCATGAGTATGAAGATGGTTGCAGAAAGGTAGGGAAGCACCTTTGGCTCAGGAAATGTTACCAGCAGCTTGTCCTTAGCATTAAGTGGAGGTCAAGCTGTACTTCCTACCCTGTCAACACAGATTTCTAAAGATGGTGCTGATCCAGAGAAGATTTTTGACCCATGTGTTTTTCAGAGAGGACAAGTGTCATCTCTGGCTCTTTGACACTGGTTTTCTTGTTTATCACAGCTGTGAATCCATTTTACAAAACTGTCCTGCTGGAGAAGCCCAGCTGGTTAGGGCCTGTCAGTGTGGGAGCAGCCCTCCTGGTCACTGGGAGCACTGTGCTGTAGGGACTGACCTTGTGGAATGCAGTCCAGGCAGCCTGGTCAAAGTCAAGTGTGTATCCTCTTGTACTGAGATGGAAGATGAAGGCAGACACAGTGCAGTAATCAACAAGTGTATCCAGGCTTGCTTGGGACTCTTTAATCAGCTGGTGCCATTTCCAGAACAAAAAAAAATTAAAATAAGATGGGGGAGAAAAAGAAAGAAGTAAATATTCAATAGCTGAATTTCAGGCCTGCTACAGCCTCTCCTTTCCTGTTCTAAAACTGACTGTGGGACTGGAGGAGGGGTTTGTGTCCTGTGCAGATTGAAGCCACATGTCCTGCACTCACTGGGCTGTGGGGTAGAAATCCATCTCATCTGATCTGACTAAGCCAGATCCAAGAGCAGCAGGACTGACAGCCAGGTTGCCTTGCTGGTGAATTGCTTGGTAGGATTGATTCCCTGCTCTCTAATTAGGTTGAGCTGATGCTGCAGCCTTTCTCCCAACTGGAACATTGGGATCTTTCTCCTCCTTCCAGAAGAGAATGCCTTAGGGGACTGCTTATGGCTCATTAACAAACCCTGGAGAAACTGCCCCATTTGAATGTTACTGTGGATGCTCCATCAGAGTGAATGCAAATGAGGGTGACCTCATAACCACCAAGTCAGGGAAAGAAGTGACAAATCCCTCTGGCTTGGGCTCCATGGCCCAGGTGAAATGGGAGCAGCCCTGGAGAGTCTGGGTGCACGTGTCCCTTGCACTTAAGGACAGATGGATAACAGAAAGACCAAGGTGATGTGCAGGAGTGAGTAGACAACCTTTCTGTTTACTCCTTAAAATACTGTAAAAGGTATTTGTGGGCTCTTCATTTAATTAGGTCCAGGTGTTACCAGCAGCAGATGGGATTTGAGAGGAAGGAAAATAAATGGAGCCTGTTTCCTCAAAGTAAAAAACAAAACAAAACAAAGAAAAGCCCCACAAAAACCAAACCCCACAAAATCCAGACAAATCCAAATGTTTCCCTGGGGGAGCCAGTAAGTTACAGCTCTGTCAGTCTGAGCCCTGAAGGCTTTTGCAGCAAACTGTTGTTGCTTGCTTCCCCCCTCCCTGCACACAGAGTTACTGCACAGTTACCTCTTTGACAGACATCCCACACAGCCTCTGGACAGCCTGGCCCAAGTCAGCAGAAGGTGCAGCTCCTCTCAGGAAGTCCATGGCCTCAGAAACCACCTACAACAGCAGCAGAAATAATCATCAGTGGGACTGTGCCCAGTGTCCTGGCACTGCACACCAGAAAGTGCCCCTGGGGAAGTGAGGGGCCGTGGCTGAGCATTGCCAGGGTGCCCTTGGGGTGCCCTTGGGGTGCCCTTGGTGTGCAGGGTTGGTTCCAGTGCCTTGGAAGGGCTCAAGGGACACAAGCAGAGCTGTTACTGTGTGTGGAGATGGAGACAGATCTGTTCCCAGCGTGCATCCTGCAGCCTTCCTGGCCTTGCTTGGATAAGTAGACTGGTCATAGAATCAAAAACTCATGGTGGTTGCAGAAGATGTCTAAAATCAAGTTCAACCATTAACCCAGCACTGCCAAACCCACCACTAAACAATGTCCCCAAGTGCCACATCCTACACAGCTTTTAAATCCCTCCAGGGATGGTGATTCCACCACTGTCCTGGGCAGCCCATGCCAGGGCTTGACAATCCTTTTGGTGAAGGAATTTTCCCTAATATCCAGTCTAAAGCACTTTTAGCACAGCTTGAGGCCATTCCCTCTGCTCCTGTCCCTGTCCCTGGAGCACAGCCCGGCCCCCCCGGCTGTCCCCTCCTGGCAGGAGCTGTGCAGAGCCACAAGGGCCCCCTGAGCCTCCTTTGCTCCAGGCTGAGCCCTGCCCAGCTCCCTCAGCCTCTCCTGGGGCTCCAGCCCCTTCCCTGGGCATGCTCCAGCCCCTCAGTGTCCTTCTTGCCCAAAACTGAGCACAATATTCATGGTGTAACCTCACCAGTGCTGAGGGCTGGGAGATGATCCCAATGCTCCTTGGCACCATGTCCATGGGAGACTCAGGAGCAGGGAACTGGGGAAATTTCCATAGTTACCCTCCCTGGAAATGCCCTCAGCTTGTCCTCAGATCTTGAGCTACTCCTGGCTTAACAATCCAATGACTTTGGCACTAAGTTCAGGTTCTCAGGCAGAAGGGTGCTTGTGGTGCAGCATGAGCAGAAGTTTGTAAGAGAGGGGCAGAGGATCTCCAGCTTTACCACAGACCTGGTGTGGGAAGAGTTGCTCAGCACTCAGCTCCTGACTGTCCCATCCCTGCTGGCTCCTGCTCAGCACTCAGCTCCTGACTGTCCCATCCCTGCTGGCTCCTGCTCAGCACTCAGCTCCTGACTGTCCCATCCCTGCTGGCTCCTGCTCAGCACTCAGCTCCTGACTGTCCCATCCCTGCTGGCTCCTGCTCAGCACTCAGCTCCTGACTGTCCCATCCCTGCTGGCTCCTGCTCAGCACTCAGCTCCTGACTGTCCCATCCCTGCTGGCTCCTGCTCAGCACTCAGCTCCTGACTGTCCCATCCCTGCTGGCTCCATGGAGCTCTAGAGTTGGTCTCAGCAGCAGACATTGAAGAGATCTAGATGGAATAAGCTCCCTCACAGTCCCTGTGGGAAGCCAGTGGTCCATGTTTGAACAGCTGTGTGGCAGTGAGGGGGAGAGGGCAGGAGTGTCATGGTCTGGATGTATTCCCACTGTATTGATAATGGTCAAACTGGTCCCATTTCATGGGTTCCTCGTGCCAGTTGCTTACCCCAGTGAAAATGAGAACTCACCAGAAGCCTGGTCTGAAGGGGCTTGAGACCACTGCTGAGGGAGGGCTTGAAGAAGCTGCAGGAGGAGGAGGAGGAGGAGGAAGAGTTGAGCAGGCTTTGCACGAGGTTCATGCAGGCTGTGGGGTTGCTGGAGCCCGTGATGTTGAAGACCTCCCTGGGGCCAGGGATGTCCTGTCTGTCACCACTGGCAGCACAAGGCCCAGCACGCACCGACTGCCACTGCACCTCCTGGGAGTAGGTGAGGGGCCAGCAGGGATTGGACATGGTTTTAGCACTTCTCTGGTCCTGGAGGCAGAATAAAACAAGGAGCAAGAGAGGACATTGGCATCCCAGGGCTTCACACAGGAAAACAGACTGTAACAGGGTTAGGAACAGCTTTCCCCAAGCACCACAGTGCTGAGATGGAGCAGGGAGGCTGTGAAAGCTTTGCCAAATCTTATGGTAAATCTTGAGTCAACCACGAGGCCCAGCCAGGTCCCAGCTGAGCTCAGGGTCAGTGACTGGACCTGCTGAGAGGGGATGAGTCCCAGCCCCACCACCCTCCCTTAGAGCACAAATACAATTCCATGCATCCTGTGCTCTTTCTAGTTGCAAGAGGAAGGTGTTCTGATCTGCTTTCCAGATGGTTCGACCCCACAAGAATCAGTGGTTCTTACCTCTAGCATGGTTCAGCCCCACAAGAATCAGTGGTTCTTATCTCTAGCAATTTAGCACTATAACTGTGGTGAAGTTGGTGTCCAATGTGTGATATTCAGGTCTTAAATTAGAGCAAGTCAGGTTTATAGGGAGGAAAGTGAATTGGCAGGGAGCAGTTAATTCCTGAAAAACACAGTTTTGATGAGGACTATGGTGATTCTTGAGTTTGTACCATCCCATACCACTCTTTTCCTTCGCACCATTCCCAAGTGAAATAAAGTTTGGAAGAATTAAAAAACTGGCATGTTTTCAAAATGAAATATTGCTCTTTTTAAGATGCTTCAGGGTTAAAGTCAGCAAAGGGACTACCCCAAATGGAAGGTCCCAGCTGGTTCCTGGGTGCTCCCATTCTAGGATGGAAGAGCAGTTCCTTGCCTCTCCTCACCCTGAAGGTGATGTTGACACCTTTGAAGAGCAATTTTTTGCTTGTGTGTTAAGTAGGAGCCGAACAGAACCTGTAAGTAGGAAAGCCTTGAACTGGTGCCTGTGTGTCTGCTTTACAAATGCACTGGGTTTTTCTAATATATGGAAACAGCCTCTACTAAAGAGGGATTGACTTTAAAGTGATCAACACTTTGCTCATTTCCACACCTTGTGCAGCTGCCATTTGGTGATGTTGTGCCCCTGAGCAGGCACTCAGCTGGATGAGCACAGAGAGGAGACACTCACACTCACACTCAGCTGGATGAGCACAGAGAGCGGACACTCACACTCACACTCAGCTGGATGAGCACAGAGAGGAGACACTCACACTCACACTCAGCTGGATGAGCAGAGAGAGTGGACACTCACACTCACACTCAGCTGGATGAGCAGAGAGAACAGATGCTCACACTCACCTGGATGAGCAGACACTCACTCACACTCAGCTGGATAAGCAGAGAGAGCAGACACACTCGCTCTCACCTGGAAGAGCACAGAGAGCAGACAGTCACACTCACACTCACCTGCAGGAGCACAGACAGCAGACAGTCACACTCACACTCACCTGCAGGAGCACAGACAGCAGACACACACTCACACTCACACTCACTCTCACACTCACACTCACACTCACCTGCAGGAGCACAGCCACCAGGCTGCTGTGGAGCTGCTCGGTGCCGTGGCAGGGGCACTGCTGGGTGTGCACCCTGTGTGTCTGCCCGTAGAGCTGCAGCCTCACTGCCTGCTCTGGGCCCTGCTGCTCCTCTTCCAGCTCGGAAGTGAGCTGTGCTGAGGTTCTTCCCACGGCCAGGACTCCTGCCATGCCCTTCCTGGAGGGGACCAACTGTCCTTGCCAGTCGTACTGACCCAAAAAGAACAAGAGAGGTCAATCCTTGAGGCTTCTGCATCTCAGTCACAGCCAAGTGCCAGCATTAGTGCAGAGAGAGGGAAAGCAGCTCCATGGTGCCCACAGCCCAACTCTTTTTTGCCCACAGGATGTAAGGATGCTGAAGCAGTGGCTTTGGAGGGAACAGAGGAGCCAGAGTACAGGCACTGCCACCTGCACAGAGCCTTCCCACAGCCTGTGGGGGCAAACAGGGCTGCCCAGCCTGGATGGCTGCACTGGCAGTGGTCCCAGCAGGCAGGAGAAGGTGGAGAGGGTGGTGGGGAGTGGCAGGGACATTTCCAAGAGGGCAGATATGGGTTTCAAGTGCTGCCTTGATGCTAGAGTGATCCTCCTGTCAGAGGAACCCTGTGGCATCATCTCCTGCAGTCCTGCAGAACTGACTTTGTCAATGCTGGAGCTGCAGCACAGGCAGGAGAGTTTACATGGGGTAAACACTCTGTGCCTGGCTGGAGGAGGCTGTCAACAGGTCTGACAATCCCCTAACCAGTGTGTGCTTGCTGCTGGTTATCAGAGCTGCTTTTCAGATCCCTGATGAGGAACAACTCAGTCTAACCCACCTTTCTCTCACCCTCTGATTTCTTTTTGAGATCCTTTGGCTTGAGAAGTGATGGATGAAACAAGAAAACAGAAATTATTTTCTTTTGGTTTAGCAAGTGCCTTTTAAATACAGAGCAGGCCTCCCTGGTGTCTCACTGAGAGAGGCTTTTGCTTTGGCAGCAACAGAATCTGCTTCTCTACCATCCACAAGACTCTCCATGGGACAGCTGGACTCCAGTGGGAATCCCACAGCACAAACAGCAGCTCCTGTTTGACAGAGGCACTGAGCTACAGCTGCAGTGGAGTTCTTGGTGATGCCCCATGGCCTGGCTGTGTAAGGTCATCTATGTGAGCACCCTGGATGTGCTGGCCAGAAAGCTCCGTGTCTGATAGGGCAACTATCATGGATAGTTCATGGAAGGATGCATGGATAGCTCATGGAAGGATGCAGGGGTAGCTATGGAAGGATGCATGGATAGCTCATGGAAGGATGTATCCTATGCATGGATAGTTCATGGAAGGATGCAGGGGTAGTTCATGGAAGGATTCATGGATAGCTCATTGAAGGATGCATGGATAGCTCATGGAAGGATGCATGGATAGTTCATGGAAGGATGCAGGGGTAGTTCATGGAAGGATGCATGGATAGCTCATGGAAGGATGCATGGATAGCTCATGGAAGGATGTATCCTATGCATGGATGTGTTCATGGAAGGCCAGAGCAGAGATTTGGTTCTTCAGCCTAGTTATGACCATGGAATCACAGAATGGTTGGAGGAATATTAAAGCTCACCTGATTCCAACCCCCTGCCATGGGCAGGGACACCTCCCACTGTCCCAGGCTGCTCCAAGCCCTTGGACACTTCATTGGATTGGGGAATGGGGCAGCCACAGCTGCTCTGGGCACCCTGTGCCAGGGCCTGCCCCCTTCACCTCAACCAGCTGGTGCTGGATCTAAGCTGCCTCCTCTGGAAGGCAGTGGAAGCTGTGCTGAAGCATTGTTGTAAGTACAGGGGTTTACCCATCCCACCACTTGTCTCTGTGGCTGTCTCTTAACAGGAGCTGCTCAGCCCAGCTCTGTGTGCCCCAGGGAGCATCATCCTTTACCTTGAAGAAGTTCTCCAGGACATAGTTAACAGCAACCCAATTGAATGCTTCTTCCTCTGGGCTGGACAGGATTTGTGCCCCTTGAAAGTTGAAGGGGGATGACTTCAGTGTGTCAGTCAGAGCTGCAAGGAGACTGGCACAGAGGATGGGATGGGTGAGGCTAAACACAAAAGACAAAGAAGGCACATTTGATGTTACAGGACCCTGCCAGGAGCTGCCTGCAGTGGGGGCACACTGCAGGGCTTCTGCTGTGCTCCCTGCTTTGGGTGGTAGCCCAGAGACACAGTGACAATGCCACTCCTGCTGCTGCTGCTTCCCTCTCCCCTCACATGGCACTGGGGGTGAGAACAGCAGAGGGCTGGTTTGAACAACTGTGCCACTGTTTAAGAATTTAGGACCTCAGTACCCTCTGTCACTGAGGAAATCCTCTGGCCCTATCCCACTGGCCTGGTCCCCTCCAGACCTCACTTTTCCCCAGTGTCTAAAAGGAGATAAAGGTCCCAGTGATGTGACTGAGAAGAGGGTCCACAAGAGTGTGTGGGATAAGGGGAACATTCCCACCACCATTTCCAATGTGCTGACAAGAAGCCCTCGTGGGCTGTCACACAAACTGAAACCACTTGAGCTTCCAGACTGATGGGTGTTTTCCCAATCACTAATTGTGAAAGTGTAATTGTGAAGGACACACTGCCAGCCTGGCAGCAGTTGCAGGACTGTCATCTTCATGGCTGCCTGGGGCAGCACATGGAGACACAGCCCTGCCATGCTCCTCTCCTCAGGGCCTGAGGAAGGTTTACCTGGCTAGCACCTTAGGGATGGCTCAGCCTGCAGAGCAGCCAGGGTGAGATGCCTGTTACAGAATGATCCCGTGGTGTGTGCTGGTCTCTGGGTGTGGGTTTGCAACATTCACTCACTTCAGCTGCCTCATGCTGGCAGTGGCTCCCAGGTACAGGGGGGTTTGGCTGTGCTGCTCTGCTGGGATCTCCTTCTGGGCCCAGTTCAAACATGGCTCCAAGCTCTTCCCAGCTTTCTGAGGAGAATCTGAGTAGCTGGAGACTCCTGGACCTGAAAACCATGGAACAGAATAGAATTTTAAGGGAAGTTATGGGAGAACTGTGAGAGCTGTTACCCCAAAGATTGCTATCCTAGGACATGGTTAAGACAGAACCTGTCACAGGTGGAATGAAGGAGATCTTCCAGGTATCCATCCTGCTAAAATAGGGAACTGGGACCAAAATGTGCATAGAAATCCCAAATTACACTAAGACTACCCTAGCTCTGCAGCTGAGACATGTATACCAGCCACATGACTGCTGCAACAGCTGAGGCTGTCTCAGCCCACAGAGGAAGAAGTGTGGCTTCAGTTGCTATAGAAATAAGCAAAGGACACAGAGGCTGATGTGTCACCTCTGTCCTCCAGCCACTGAGCCCCTGCTGGCAAGCAAGACACCCCTGCCCTAGAGGAAGCCAGGGCTCTGCAGAGGGAAACTGTATGCCAGCCTTGACTCATTTTTCCAGCAAGTCAGTGGGGTCTTAAATGTTGGTTTTGAAGAAGAGTCTCCCTTCCCCACCCTCCTGATTCCCTCAGCAGGTGCTCTGCTCTCTGTGGCTGTGCTGCCATGCAGGCAGGGCCACTCACACCTGGGCTCCAGCCCTGCCTGGGCCCCTTGTGCTGCTGCTGGCAGCAAACAGAGCTGCTGCTTAACCCAGCCACTGAATGAGGGACATGAACAAGGTTTCAGGGAGCCCTTCTTGCATCTTCTGTGTGTGATTTGTGTTGTTTACAGCCTGCAAGGGCACAAGCCCTGTTCCCTGCTTGCTGTGCAGCTGCCCTCCCCCAGCACACTGCTGCTGAGGGCTCAGTCCTTCCCAGCATCCCACTACAACCAGGCTTTAACATCAAAGCAAGATTAGGAGATAGGGAAGGAAAACCCCATGCATTAATGCATGAAACCCTCTCAGCTGGCATTGGCAGGGCCAAACTGATTCAAATTTGTGAGGAAAACCCCCAAATTCTCTGAAATGGGACACCTAAAGGCAAGCTGAACTCATGCTTGTGCTGCCAAATGCCATATGGGGGATTGGAGTCTTTTCAGCTCTATTCTCCTGGAGCCACCCCACTCTCTGCCCATGGCACAGTCAGGAGGAGGCAGAAGATACCAGGAGTCACCCTGCAGTCAGATTTGTCTCCATTGCTGTTCACTGCCTCTCCTGGGTGAGAAGCTCCAGCAACCTTGGTTCTACCACTGATCCATGTGGGCATCAGGACAAGCCACATCCCCTCTGCATGCTTCCCTGCCTGCAGCAGCCCCAAAATCCTGACACTGCTACTGCCAAGTGCCTGATGTCCAGCTGTGTGTGGCTAAATCTGCCCAGTGGAGAAGAGCCTTGCTGAAAAGAAGCAACTTGTGCTTCACCATTTCTGTGCACAGCTGGGTGGTGCAGGAGCCAAGGAATTTATGGCACTGGTCCATGCACAGGTCTCTGTTTTTCCATCCATCCCATGGCAGTCTCACAGACCATTGAGCAGGAAATGGGCACCTTACCTTGCACAGGACAGGAACTGCATCCTCTGATCACCCCAGTCCTGTTTGCCTTGGTGGTTGTCCACTGGTAGATGAAGAGGATGGTGCGGGATGGGCCAGCATCCAGAACAATGCCATACTGGAAAAACCCCAGAACATTCTACTGAAAACCACTACTGAATACATGCTGACTGATATTGTAGGGTTACCCAGCATACACAAATATTCTGGGTGAGCCCTGGGCCTGCACTGCAGTGTTTGAGTTTGCTTGTTAACATTCAAAGAGCAGCCAAAGCCAGAAGATGATGAGGATTTGCAGGGAACCATCTGCATTTCTGAATATATATGAGGAACAGCAGGAGTGGAGAAACGCCCAGAAATACATCAGCCCTACAGTGGCATGTGCTGGAGCTGCTCCTGAAACCAGGCAGAGGGCTTCCCCTGAGAGCTGAGCCACCTGGAGCTCAGGAAAAACAGGTCCTAAAGCAGTGGGAGATGGCACTGTACGAGTTCTCCACGGATTCTGGGACTCAAACTGCTGCTGATTGGTTTGCTCAGACTTTTGTGCAGGGATTGGAGGGCTGCAGCTCATTTGTCCCGAGGAACCCTGTGTCTCTTTGATGTCCCACTGCAGTGATGGTGGGACACAGGCTAGGTTTGCCCTGATGTGTGCAGAGCTGTGGAAGCTGCAGCAACCAGCACAGACACTGTACAGCACAGCAGCCCTCAGAGATGGAGATGATGTCTTGGCAGGAAGAGCAGCAGCAGTGGACATGAGCAGCTCAGCCCCTTGTCCCCTGGCAGCTCTCTGTCCCTTTGTCCCCAGTGTTTGTCTGTTTGCTGCTGGCCCAGCCTTGCTGCTCTCAGTATATGATGAGCAAGTGGAGGCCATTGCACTACCCTGCAGCACACCTCTGGATGTCCCCACAGCTAAAATAGCCCCAGAGCCAGCCTGGGGCTCCTCTGCCCTTATTACATGACCCAAGTTTGGGATATCTCCTACCCAGAGAGGAAGGAAACCCATGAACTGTGTGGCAGTGCGTGGTGGAAGCTGGATCTCACACACAAATAGAGCTGTGACTGAGTGGGAGGAGAAACCTCCTGAGAGGTTGATGTTAATGCCACCAGAAGGGTTTCAGCACCAGACTGAGCTGGCTGCAGGCTCTCAGTGAGGCTGGCTGCCTGCTGCCCTCCTGCAGCTCCCAGTTGCACCAGTCCAGGCACCCAGGCCAGGGGCCGGCGGGGCTGGGCTGGAGCAGCAATGCGGAAGGGAAGGAGCTGGAGCTCCCTGCCCCAGCCTGCTGGCACCCTCCCACACCAGTGACAGCTCAGGTTTCTAGCAGGGACATGTTGGCTGCTGCAGAAGAGGAAGAAAGGAATGGCATTGGTGGAGAAATATGGAATTTTTTTTTCCTCCTTCAGAAAATTAGAGGCTGCTGCTGGGAGCGCAAGGGAGAAGGGAAGGGATCACCACATTTATGTCCAGCTCAACACCAGGAAAGGACAGAACAAGGAGCAATAAGGGGTGTTTTAATCCAGTCTTGTTTTTCAGAGGAACATGGAGGAGGGGTGCTATCTCTAAACACACAGGATCGCCTCCTTCTGTTGGGTGAAACCCTGGTGTGCCACTGAGCTCACCTCAGCAACGGGAGCATCAAGAGACAGAGCAGGTGGGCATTAACCCCCCCAGACCTGACCCAGCTGTGAGGAGCACACTGGCTCTTTGATTGAAATCAAGATAGAACCAAAGAGAAGAAGGCATGAAAGACAATTTGTTTTTAGGACAGAAGCAGCAGTTCAGGGGCACATTCCTACTGACTTTGGAGAGGGACCCAGCTCTTTCCCTGATGCCACTGGTTCTTTGTTGCTCTGGGGCAGCTCCTGCCATGGGCTGCCTCCCCTCAGCCTGCCCTGAGCATCTCCACAGATCCATGGACCATATCCAGCCTGTATTCCCTGACAAATCAAAGTGGTGGCCTTTTTTCTGGTTTGAAAACCTACAGCATGTTAAAAGATGCCAACCTGTCCTGACAGTCTTGTCCCAGTTCCCTCCTCGATTTGTAAGCACCTCAAATAATAAAATAATGTCAAAAGCAACAAATCAGCCCAGCTTAGCTGCCTGTCTCCCCCCTTGGAGAGCCCTTACCTTGGTCCTGAGAGGGGCCACGGGCACATCTTTGGTGGAGACACAGAGCAGCACGATGCCCGTCAGCCCCGCCACGATCACCAGCCAGGGGGGCAGCAGCTCTCGCCAAGACATGGAGAGAGCTCTCCTCTCCCCACAGAGGAAGCACTGCAGCAGCAACCCGGCTGCTTCTACACCCTTTAAAAAGAGCAGAAAGGCGTGGCCGGGGCCAGGCTCTGAGTTCAGCCCAGCCCCAAGCCACAGGGACCACAGGGAGCGTGGGCCTGGCTGTGGTGTGTCAGGCTGCTCTGCTTTCCCTTCCATCCCTGCTGCCCAGAAATAGCAGGAGGGCTCCGTGCCCGGCCCAGGGCGAGCTGTGCATGTGCAACGGCACCGCTGCAACCTCGAAACTGCCCCAGGCAGCGGGGCTGAGGTAAACACAAATGTGGGCTTAACTCAGCTGGGTAATGAGCAGAAAGCAGCCCAAACTCATCCCTTTGGTATTCCACGTCGGGCAGTGTGAGCTTCCACATTAGAAGTCAGGGAAACTGCTTGTCACTGGATTTACTTTATTTCTGAGGGCTTGAGCCCCCCTTCCTGACAGCCTCCCTGTGGAAAATAACCAAGGCTCAGGCTTCATGAAACACACGCCTGCTTTCTCCTGACAGTGCCACAAAGTCTCATCCCTGCAAATGGAAATTGTGAACAAAACTCTGTGGCTGCCTCACACTGTGCCATTTGGCTGATTGCTCATGTCCACAGACTGGTCATGGATCTGAAAATCAAACCAGGAATGGAAAAAGTCCACTTCTCTGTTTTTGGTGATGCTTCCTCTTTTCATTGCTGTCTGCCCATGATCAGCCTGGAGGGAAGCCTCAGACCCCCCCAGGAACCCTGAGTTTTGCTGCATAGGAACATGGAATCACAGAATCTCCCAGGCTGGAAGTGACCCACAAGGATCGAGTCCAACCCCTGGCCCTTTATAGGAACATGGAATCACAGAATCTCCCAGGCTGGAAGTGACCCTTAAGGATCGAGTCCAGCCCCTGGCCCTGCATAGGACACCCCACGAGTCCCACCATGTGAGAGCTCCTGGAGCAGGTCCTGTGGGGAGCTGCTAAGTTGGTCAAGGCTCTGGAACATTTCTCGTGTGAGGAAAGGCTGAGAGAGCTGGGCCTGTTCAGCCTGGAGAAGTGACAGCCCAGAGGGAGCTCATCGATGTGTATGAGTGTCTAAAGGGCAGTGCCAGAACATGGACCAGACTCTGCTGGTGCCCAGCAATGGACAAGAGGCAGCACTGACACACAGGGAGCTGCACTCAAACATGGGGAAGAATTTCTTTCCTGTGTGGGTGACCAAGCACTGAACAGACAGCCCAGAGAGGGTGTGGAGTCTCCTTCGCTGGAGATATTCCAGAACTGTCTGGACACGATCCTGTGCCCTGTGCTCTGGGATGGCCCTGCTTGGAAAGGAAGGTGGGCCCGGATGACCCTCTGTGGTCCCTTCCAACACGAACCAATCCATCATGCCGTGATTCCACGTGCCTGACAGCGCTGTCCAAAGGCTCCTTGAGCCCCGTCCGCCCTGCCCAGCGCTCAGCCAGCCGCACCGAGCTCCTCGGGCCGGGGACAGCCCGGGAACAGCCAGGGCAGCGCCCGCGGAACCTTGGTGCGGCGGAACCTTAGTGCTGCGGCGCGGGGCCCGCGCGCGGCGGGGGCGGACTGGGGCGGACCGCGCGGAGCCGGGGCGGGAGCTGAGGCGGGACCGGGGCCGGGATCGGGATCGGGATCTGAGCCGGGAACTGAGCCGGGAGCGGCCCCGCGGGCCCGGCCAGGCCGACATGTACGCGGGGCTGCAGGAGCTGGGAGTGGCCAACGGCGAGGATCTCAAGGAGACCCTCACGAACTGCACGGAGCCGCTGAAGGCCATCGAGCAGTTCCAGGTGCGTTAGAGGCCGTGTGGGGCCGGGCTGAGCGGGGACCGGGAGCACGGCACGGCCCCCAGTGCTGTCTGGGCTTTTCCTGGCTTTATTTGCTATCCCGAGTGCCGCTGTCAGTTCACTCTGGCCGTGTTGCAGACGGAGAACGGGGTGCTGCTGCCCTCGCTGCAGTATGCCCTGCCCTTCCTGGACCTGCACGGCACCCCCCGGCTCGAGTTCCACCAGTCCGTGTTCGATGAGCTGCGGGAGAAGCTGCTGGAGAGAGTCTCTGCCATCGCTTTGGAGGGGAAGGTCGAGGAGAGGTTTGTCAGCAGTGTCCTGGGTTCCTTGCAGTGAGCTGGGAGTTCTGTGTGAAAATGCCGTGCATGGGTGACTTCTCTAAAGGTTCCTCAGGGAATGAGCTGCAGTGGCTTTGAGGTGGCCACTTTGTTCCTTTACTGCTGCATGGCACCTAGTGTGGTGTTTTTCCATGATTTCAGATACAAGAAGCTGGAAGATCTCCTAGAGAAGAGCTTTTCCCTGGTCAAGATGCCCTCGATACAGCCCGTGGTCATGTGTGTCATGAAGCACTTGCCCAAGGTGGGAGCACTGCACTGCTTGGCCTGGTGTGACATGGTGTGTCACTTGTGTGTCACTGGTGTGACATCTCTGGTGTGCCTCTGGCAGGTGGGCTCTGCTCCCTCTGCACCTTTTGCAGGTGTGTTGTTCAGTGTCAGCGACTGACTGAGGATTCGATACTTTATTGTGTCTGCTAATAGCTCAAAAGGACCAATTCAAAAAGCATTTCACATTTTCATAATCAGACAAGACTATTGCTCTATTTCCTTCAATCCATGCAGCTTCCTAAAAAGCCAAGTTTGCTGATAGGTGAATTTTTCCACAGCTGTTTTACAAATCTCTGACAAGTGGAAGGTAAGACTTGAAGAGTGCAATTAAAAGTAGGCAGGAGGGAGAATCAGATCTGTGAAACCAAAATCTCTAGGAGTGTCCTTACTAAAAGCATCATGTTGCACTCAAGGTAATGGACCTCAAAACCCTGCTGTTTTGAGGCTGTCAGGAAAAGGGGCTCAAGCCCTCAGTAAATTACTGAGTTTGGAAATATCACCTCAAATCTCAGCACTGGAGATTTAAAGTACACCTTTTTTCTTCCTTGAAAGAATTAATGGTTTGTGATTTGGTTGTTGAAGTCTCTTAGGGCTGCTCTACTGTTCACCAGGTGGGTGAATGCCCAGACTGCCTGAGGTGGGGATCAGGGCATGGGGAGAATTGTCCTGCTCTGCTCTGTGCTGGGGCAGCCTCACCTTGAGTCCTGGAGCTGCTTGGGCACAAGATAAAAAGCATCTAAAGCTGTTGGAAAATGTTAAAAGGATGGGGAAGGGTCTGTAGGGGCCGTGAGGAGCAGCTGAGGGCTCTGGGGTTGTTCAGCTGGAGCAGAGTGAGGGCAGAGCTCCCCGGGGCTGCAGCTCCTCCCGAGGGGCAGCTCCCATCTCTGCTCTGGGCCAGGGACAGGAGCCAGGGCACGGCTGGGGCTGGGCCAGGGCAGCTCAGGCTGGAGCTCAGGGCAAGGTTCTTCCCCCAGAGGGTGCTGGCACTGCCCAGGCTGCCCAGGGAATGGGCACGGCCCCGAGGCTGCCAGAGCTCCAGGAGCCTTTGGGCAGCGCTGCCAGGGATGGACAGGGTGGGGCTGCTGGGGGGGCTGGGCAGGGACAGGGGCTGGGCTGGGGGATCCTGGGGGGTTCCTCCAGCTCAGGAGGTTCTGTGATTCCATGATTTGGATGGTTACAGGGGCAGGCAGGTGAGGTGCTGCTCACTGTGTAACTGCTCTGGGCATTGCAGGTCCCTGAGAAGAAGCTGAAGCTGGTGATGGCTGATAAGGACCTGTACAAGGCCTGTGCTGTGGAGGTGAAGAGACAGATCTGGCAGGACAACCAGGCTCTCTTTGGGGATGAGGTGTCACCTCTGCTGAAGCAATACATCCTGGAGAAGGAGAACATTCTCTTCAGCAATGATATTTCCTTCTTGCAAAATTTCTTCAGTCCATCTCCCAAAACGAGACGTCAAGGAGAGGTAAGGACAAGGAAACCCTCACAGTGTGTGTGGGGGGAATTTATCAGCTTTCAATCAACCATCACATAACCTGGGCTGGTTTCTTCTGCCCACCTTCACTGCTGAAGTTGTTTAGCTGGACAAACTCTTTGCAACAAACACCAGGCCATTTTCTCCTACACATCTTGATGAAAACAGCAGGAATTATTTTAGTTGTTGTGTAATAAATGATGAATGTTCTAAGCTGTTTATGCACTTCAAAAAAAGGAAGGGCAGATTTTTTTCTCTGTTGGTCAGTCTGGTTTTAATTCACTTCAGGTGTTCTTAAGGCTGAACATCTTATCACATCAGTTTGAGTATGCTGATATGTTAAATTTGCTTTCTTGGGAACTTTTTTAGTGGACATAGCTTAAGTGAAGCTGCCTTTTTTTTTTAAGGATGTAGAAAATTGTAGTTAATTGTCATCCAGAAAGGTTGAATTAAATGAAGGCAGTATAAAGCTTTAATTTCAGAGAGGGCAGCACATCTGTTACATGAGGGGCTGTTTTAGGCCTGTTCTGCTTTCAGAATCGTTTGGTGTAAGTGCCCTGGTGCAATTTACTCCAGGTTTGCACTGCAGAGCTGGACACTCAGCACCACACCTCCACTTGGTCACTCCCCAGAGGGGATGGGGGGAGAACCAGAAGTGTAGAAAAAAGAAACTAGTGGTTGAGACAAAGCCAGGTTATGCCTGTCTCGAACAAATGCTCTTGGAAATCTTGGGGTAAACAGTTCCTTTTCAGGACCTCATGTCCCTGCAGATGTTTCAATCTTGGTAAATCCCATAAGATAATTAATTTACATTTGTGTGTGTGTAGAATGAGAGCACCTCTTGGTGCTGAGCCCACGTTTCCCCCTGAGCCCAGGTGGTGCAGAAGCTGACGCAGATGATCGGGAAGAACGTGAAGCTCTATGACATGGTGCTGCAGTTCCTCAGGACGCTCTTCCTGCGCACCAGGAACGTCCACTACTGCACGCTCAGGGCTGAGCTCCTCATGTCCCTGCACGACCTGGAGATCAGTGAGATCTGCACTGTTGATCCCTGCCACAAGGTACCAGTTGTGTGGGGCACATGGGGGTATTTGTGGAGAATTTGCTGGGAAAAGTCCAGAAAAAATGAGTCCTCTCTGTTAAAGAGAGTTCAGACCTTGAACCTTAATGTCATCTTAAATTCCTCAGACCTTCAGGTGAAAACTTCACCTTGGTTAACCAGCAGTTTGCTTTCATTTCGTAACCCATGCATCATTCAAATTTAGGGTACTTTGGCAGTGTTAAAAGCCATGTCTAATCTGACATCTATTCTATGTGGATGCTGCAAAAATGACAAAAAACATCAGCTGGCCCTAGGTTCTTACTCCAGGCTTCCCTCCCAGCTGTAGATTTGCTCCATCTGTCAGTAAACTGTGTGTGTAACAGTAAATACTTTGAATATTGAATGAAAACATGAAACATGAATGAAAACATGAAACTATTCAAATATTGGGAAGTGACAGATGTGGTAATGTCACAACAGGATCTTGTTACTGGCCCCTTGTTTATGGTAGCATCACTCTGACCTGGAACAAGGCCTTTTCTCTGAAGTAGTTGTTAAGTTTTACATGTATTCTGCTTAAAAAGTAGTTCAGTAATACAGCTCTAAAGCAGGAACACCTCCACTGTCAATATTCCTTTATTTAGACAGTGGGAGTGCTGTTGCAATGGCCAAAATAAACCACGTTTTTTGTTTCTAAGTGATGCTGCTTCTTTCTCAGTCTCCTACTTGTGCAAATCCACAGGTGTGCAGGGCACTGGTGGATTTAATAAATGCCTGCTCCTTAATTGCCAGGGAATGCCTTCCCTGGAAGTGGAGAAAGTGACCCCAGGTTAACTTCCCTGGGCATTCCTAACCTGCTTTAGGGCTGTTGGCCTTTCTGACCTCTGTGTTTGTCACCAGTGTGGTACTGTGCCTAGGTGCATTAATGAAGCATCTCAGCTGCAGATATTTTGAGGTCATTCTGAGCCTGTTTTCTCTGACATCATGTGTTTTATTGCTGGTTAATGAGTTCATAAAGCTCCCTCCATTTGCTGGCAGTTCACCTGGTGCCTCGACGCCTGCATTCGGGAGAAGTTCGTGGACAACAAGAGAGCTCGGGAGTTGCAAGGATTCCTGGATGGGGTGAAAAAAGGACAAGAACAAGTGTTGGGGTAAGGCTCTTGGGCTGTTCATTGGGAAACTGAAATTGGCTTCCTGGCACTCACAGCATCTGACAGGTGTTCATTCTTCCCTAAAGCCAGCAAACCTCCAGCAGCCCCTCTGTGCAGTCACATCCCAAATATCCCTCAGTGTGCTGGGGCACAGCCAAGGACAGCCTGGTGGCAGAGTTTGCACTGCTTCACTTGCCACCCTTGAGTCTCCCCTGTGGCCTCATAACAAAATTCAGGAGCGTTTCTTAAGGAGTCAGAATAACTTATTATGAATTACTTGTCTGGCTTTAAACCCAGAGAAAATGGGCTGGTGATGTTTGTCAGTTGAAGTACTACATTAGCTTCAAATAACAGCCCTGCTGTCATCTGGTACACTTACATTTCTGGAAGGTTACCCTCACAGTATTTTATTTAGCTGATACTTTCAGATTTTGTCCCTTGGTATTTTAAACTTTTTAAGAATTCACTTTTACTTGTTTTCCAAAACCTCTGAGACCTTTCTGTCCTTAGCACTGTGGAGATGGTTACAACCTGCCAGCTCAAAGAGCTGGGGCCACCAGAGCTCCACTGCCTGTGGGCTGTCTCCCAGCAGATCTTCAACTGGCTGTGGGGGATTTTGTGCTTGATCTCAGTGCAGAAGACTTTCAGCAATTGTTATTTGTGCTTCTTCATATTGAAACCACCATGAATGTTATTTCTTTACAAGGCAGGAAAAGGATCATCAGGTGCACACAGCTGGGTTTGTACAATGGGTTGTTGGTTATGAATGACAAGTGTTTGGTTTTTACTTCTTCTCAGGGACTTATCAATGATCCTGTGTGATCCCTTTGCCATTAACACCTTAGCCTTGAGCACCATAAGGCACCTGCAAGACCTGGTTGGGCAAGACACCTTACCCAGGGTAAGCATTGCAGCTTGTGTAGCTGACCTGGACTGTGCTCTAGGCTGACTGACAGCCACCAGGGAAGGACTGGCACCATCCAAGGCTCATTAAGTTCCCAAATGTGGCAGTTGGAACAAGGGAAACACAACTCCTGTCCATTTGCAGCACCTGCTGCAGAGCTCTGCAGGAGCTCTTTGGACATGGTGGGCATTTTGGAACTCTCCAAACTGACCATGAATTCTTTGCATGGCTCATTCTGGCTGGCAGCTGTGCAAATACAGAATAATGTGTAGAATCTGTGCCTCCCTGCTTTGTCCCTCCATTAATTTGTCTGACAGCAGCACCTTCCTCCTGCCACGGTGAATGCCATGGGTTTGTTTGCACAGTTCTGGTCTGGTGGCTGAGATAAAACACAGCTCCTGCAAGTGGAGTCTGCAGGAGGTGCTGAAGGGTTAAGGAAGAGCTCCCTGACAGGTGTCTGAACAAGGGCAGCCACTTGCTGTTTTATCCCTGAGCTGTTAAATGTTCTTTTGCATGGAGCAACTTCCTTGTGACAGTTTAAGACTGAAAGTCGTTTGGGTTTCAGGACACAAACAATCCATTCTTACACACCCTTTCTCCTCCTTTCTTCTGCTGAGATGACTTGGTTTATCCTCTCACACATTATATTCCAGTGCACTAATTGTGCTGGACACATTTTAAAAAGATGTGCTCAGATGACTGCAAACTTCCTGGTGCATTATAAATTTACAAACCCTGAGGTGTGGCAGTTATTTGATGCCCATTTGAGGATCAGTTTTCAATTAACTTGAACTGAATGCCTTTAGCAGTCTTGGACAAAGCTGCTAATCCAGAACAGCTTTGACTATAAACCACTTCTTCCAAATAATTATCTCATGTGAAGATTAAAATAGCTGTTTTTCTTCTCCCCTTAAAATTGGAGGAAAGCCCGGATCTGCTGCTGCTCCTTAGGATGCTCTCTTTGGGACAGGGGGCCTGGGACATGATTGACAGCCAAGTCTTCAAGGAACCAAAAATGGTGAGCCCTTTTGATGTTAAGAATTTAACACAATCAATCAAATTTAGACTTGTTTATTATTTTATTGCGTTCCTGATTAAACATTTGTTCTCCAAATGTCTCATCAGAGCTTTCTTGGGAAAAAACAGTGGTCACAGAGCAGCTGTTCTGGACATGCTGAGAGCTTTTTATTTCCATGGGTGCCTGGTCCTTATTGTTCTAAAATCAGCCTGTACCTCTGTGAAATACTCCACTGGTTGCTCATTGCTCTCTCATTTTTCCTGGAGTCTTGCACACAACTGATGGGTTTGTAGAACACATCTTGCATGAGGAAAGCAGGATTTCCAGGACTGTCTCAAACTCTGGTAGGAGTTCAGAAGCTTTTCATTGACAAGAAAAATGTTTTTTTCCCCTCCCATCTCTCTGTTACAGCAGTTTAATGTAGTGCCACATTGAGCTGTAATCTTTCCATGCTTTGGAAATCCTTTCCCAGTGTTACAGGAATCCCTGGTGTAGCTCAGCTGAGGCAGGAGGGCCAACCCTGGTGTTGCACAGCAGGGCTGTTCCTCAGGAGGAATTTGCTGTTTCTGTTCTGAACTATAAAGCAGTAAATGTTTTATAAACACCTAGGGGCACATTTGAAGTCTCTAAAATGCATCCACTCCTGGCTGCTTGGATGTTTAAATTCACCCAGGGAGGGTGTGCATGACACTGGGACTGTAGCAGTGAGAGGGACAAGTAATTCTGATAGTGCTGTCATTTGTGCTCTCTCATGAACCTATAAGGGAAAATGCCGAGTTTCTTTCCAAAGGGAGTCTCTGAATCAGTCTTTAAAATCTGATTTATTTGTGCTTGTGTTACCACAAATAAGCCTGGGCCATGCTGGGAGTCAGTGATTGTTGACATCAGCAGTTTGGTGTCATCCTGAGCACATCCCCTGCCTGCAGCAGTGCTGGGAGGGGCCTCTCAGGAGAAATGGAACACAATTGTCCCAAGAAAGGGTTTGAGCAGGAGTGTTCCTGTAGGGAGATGAAGCAGAGTTTTCCTAATTACTGCAGAACGTGTGGAAGTGAATTTCTCAGGAATTTTGACTGGAACTGGATGTCTGTCAGCTGGTTTTCCTGACTGTAGGATGAGGCTCCTCACACTGCCTTGCTTTTGTCACAGCACTTCAGGACCATGGGGTGGCATGAAGTGCCACAGCTTTTGTCACAGCACTTCAGGACCATGGGGTGGCATGAAGTGACTGATGATGGCTTTGTTCTCTTCCCTCCCTTGCAGGAAGCTGAGCTGATCACCAGGTTCCTGCCCCTGCTGATGTCCTTCGTGGTGGATGACCACACCTTCACCGTGGATCAGAAGCTGCCCTCGGAGGAGAAGGGACCAATCCCCTACCCCAGCACCATCCCCGAGGCTTTCACCAAGTACGTGCCTGGCCCCACCCATTGCAGGCTCTGGCTCCAAGGCTGCAGGGGGCCAGCCAGACCTGGCAGGGGAAAACTGCCTGTGCTAAAGGCAGGGCTTCCTGGATGAGATTCAGTGCTAATTCATGGAGTTTGAACTTCACCAAAACAGGTTTCCCTTGTGCTCCCTCAAATACAGTTTATCTACATAAAGTACTATTTCCTATAATGGACCATCCTTTCATTGAATATGAGATATTTATGAATATGAATATAGATATGAAATATATTTGGTGTTTCTGTTCAGCTTCCCAGGCAGTGGATGCTGAGTTTGGGGTGATATTTGGCTGCAGCCCATGTTGAAGAACACTATTGGAAATCATAAAGTTGGTATTTTTGACATCCACACTTTGTCTGTTGATAACCTGTCACTCTAGGGACATCAGAAAGATAATTAAAACCTCTGTGTGCTCTGCTGTGATCAGATCTTCCACTGATTTCTAGCACAATTCTTGTCTGTGTGCCAGAATCTGGGATGCTGGGTCCTGGTAGTTGTGCTCTCCTCTGTCACAGCATTATGTTTGACTTTTAGGAGACTAAAACATTATTAGATTTTGTATAATTTTTGGGTATTTGGGCCTCTTCTAAAGCCCATTTTGAACAGCACTTTAATCAGGAATACATTATAAATGTTGACAGTTAAAGTCAGCTGTTTGCTGAATGTTCAGTTTTTCTGGAGTGTGGTAGTGAGCACAGGGATGATCCATCTGCTCACTCACTGAATAGCTGCTCTTCAGTGGGTTTGAGATTAGCCACTGCTGTACCTGCTTGATAACCATCCCACAAGTAATTTAAAACTCTTAAAAATTAAAAAAATATAGGTTTATTGATCAATAAACTTTGCTTGTGCCATAACAGGTTCCTGCAGGAGAACAGAATAGCTTGTGAGATTGGGCTGTATTACATCCTTCACATCACCAAACAGAGGAACAAGAATGCTTTTCTGAGGCTCCTGCCAGCACTAGGTAAGTTTTTGTCTCATCTTCTGTTTGCCTTGTACTGGGCACCCAGGAGCCCACTGAACCTGGAGTGACAGGGATGTCAGACCAGGGACAGGATGTTCTGCCTTTGGCTCTTCTGGTGACTTAATTGTGAGTCCCTGCAGGAATGTTTGGGTTCTGCAATTTTCTGCTGATGTGAGAGTTTAGGGGCAGTGCTGAGGGCAGTAGTTCCTTACATCAAGGCCTCCTTTAACAGTGAGATCTGTTGAGAACCATTTGGAATGAATCTGAAGGATAACAGAGCAGGTGCCCCAGTTCTGCTGCTGCCCACAGTGACTGCAGGTGGCCAGAAGTTCCTGGGACTTGTCTTTGTGTGGTGGAAAAACTCCTAACAAAATAAGACTGAACACAGCCTTAATTTTTTCACCAGTATTATCTTGTTCACTGACTCCTCTGGGATGAGTTGCAGGAGAGCTCTGGAGCAATCTACTCCTAATTTTTTTATGTCTGAAGGATCAAAGCCACCTGCCTGGGCTGCCTGTTAGCAAAGGAAATGAGAGAAAATGACTGAAAGGAAGTAGGCTTACATTAGATATTGGAAAGAAATTGTTCCCTGTGAGAATGGGCAGGCCCTGGCACAGGGTGCCCAGAGCAGCTGTGGCTGCCCCTGGATCCCTGGCAGTGCCCAAGGCCAGGCTGGACAGGGCTTGGAGCAGCCTGGGACAGTGGGAGGTGTCCCTGCCATGGCAGGGGTGGCACTGGATGATCTTTAAGGTCCTTTCCAACCCAAATTGTTCCATGATGAAACCTCACTGCAGGATTTTCAGCAGGAACAGGAGCTGTGTGGACAGGTGTTGGCACATCCTTGCAGTCTCTGTCTCTTTCCATGTTTCATAGTTGAGACATTCAGTGACTTGGCCTTCAGTGACATCTTCCTGCACCTGCTCACTGGTAACCTCACCCTGCTCAGTGATGAGTTTGCACTCGAGGAGTTCTGCACCAGTCTCTTTGATGGCTTCTTCCTCACTGCCTGCTCCAGGTAAAACAGATTTTTCTCACTGGAGAGAAGGAGTTTACAGAATGCCTGACAGAGCTTTTACTGCTTTGAACAATAGTTTAATAGTTCACCAAATTCTTCACAAGCAGTGGAAATACCAGCCTGATGCTGTTTTCCTTTAAGGAAAGGTGAATGTTTTGGGGTGAAGTTTTTGTCAGCCAAATGGATATGTCTTGAGTGTGAATTATTATCTAAACTGCTATTCATTATCCCTAAGGTGGAGTGGCAAAGAGAATATCCTTCAGGCTTTGCAGTAGCTCTGGCTGTGTAGAGTTAACTTCAGCTCTTTGCAGTATCAGCAGCACACAAAAATCTGTTGTTACCTCTGGTCACTCACTCTGGTTTAGCTGGTGGCCTGCAGACAAGTTCAGCCTCCAGAAAGCTTCCCAAAAGTGGCTGAAATTCCTGCTGGAGCATAGCAGCATCTGCTGCTGCTTCTACTGCTTCCTCCACACACTCTGTGCTTAAAATCTCCCCCTCCCTCCTCATGGTTGTGCAGGTAATCCATTCCTGTTGAACCATTCCTTTAATCCTTGAAGGTCTAAGGCAGTGTTAGTGCTTACACTAAGTTAGCCCCTTCCAGAAGCTCCAATTCTCAGGGGTTTTGGATAATTATAGCAAAGTCTGTGATGAGTTGAATTATTCTGTTGCTCTGGCTTCCTTGTTCTCAGGATGTTTGTTGTCTTGGTTACTGTGCTTTCAAATGGCTCTTGCAGGAAGGAGAACGTGCACAGACATGTGCTCAGGCTGCTGCTGCATCTGCATCACAAAGTGGCCCCAGCCAAACTGGAGTCTCTCCAGAAAGCTCTGGAGCCCACCAAGCAGGTAGGAAGGGAAGCAGGAGAAAGAGAATTCAGATTGCAGGTGGAAGCAGCTGCCTTGCCAGACACTGTTCAATGGAACACGAGCTCTGCTTCCCAAGTGTACCAAGCTGCGGCCTAATTAATTACCTTGTGGCTTCCTCCTCCTGTGTTGGTTTGTGTTAAACTCACAGGGTGAAGCACACTGGGTGCTCTGGCTAGAATGGAGTGTGACTGTGCTGTTTCCCTGTCCCTGATTGTTTCCTGCAGAGTGGGGAGGCTGTGAAGGAGCTTTACAACCAGCTGAGTGAGAAACTGGAGCTGCGCAAGCCCAGCCCAGCTGAAGTGACTGAGACTCCCTCCATGGAGCTGCCCCTGCCCACTGTGCCCACCCCAGCCTCCCGCTGAGCTGGGCTGCAGGGCAGGCCTGAGGGGAGAGGAGCTGAGCCTCTGCTGCCTTCTGAGTGTCTCTGCCCACGTGGTGGAGACAAAAACAAAGCCACTGAAGCTCCTTCAGGATTTGCTGCAGTTCACCCAACTCACTGGCTCTGGCTGGTTAGAAAACTGTATGCAGTGCATTGCAAGGTTTACTTTTCTTAAAGATAGCTGAGTGTCTTCTTGTAGATCCACTTGAAATCTGACTGTACATTTTTAAAAGAAAAAAAGAAAATGCATATTTTTAAGCTTTGCATCCTGTGTTTTTAACCTCTGCTCAGTGAGTGTGGAGCCCTGGTGTGGTTGAGCAGGTGGTGTGGGCTCTTGAGGCTGATCATGGCTTCCTTTGGCCTTGGTCTGCCCCTCGGGGTCTCTGGACAAGATGCTCAAGAGGAGGAAGACTCAGAGGAGATGAGCTCCACTGACACCAGTTCCTGTTTGAGGTTCCAGCTCGTGTGGCATATGGTAAGATCTGCTGCACTCCCAGAGGTGTCCAGTGCTGCCACCAACCTGAGCAGCAGTCAACAGCCTCTTCTCAGATGGGCTTCCACAAAGAGAGCCAGAAATTGAGCCAGTCTCTCCTCTTTCCTTCCAGCTTTTCTCCAAAGAAGGAGCTTGGAGTCCTGGAGCCAGTTACAAAGAGCAAGGCTGGGATGTTCCTCAGTGACAATAGGGCTTGAGTGTGGGTGCAGTGAGATTCAGTTTGTGAAAAAATAGAATCATAGAAATTTCCTGGGTTGGAAGGGACCTTTCAGATCATCCAGTGCCACCCCTGCCATGGCAGGGACACCTCCCACTGTCCCAGGCTGCTCCCAGCCCTGTCCAGCCTGGCCTTGGGCACTGCCAGGGATCCAGGGGCAGCCACAGCTGCTCTGGGCACCCTGTGCCAGGGTCTGCCTGTACCTTCACAGGGAACAATTCCCAATTCCCAATATCCCATCCATCCCTGCCCTCTGGCAGTGGGAGCCATTCCCTGTGTCCTGTCCCTCCATCCCTTGTAAAGAATCTCCACCTTCCTTGAAGGCTCCCTTCAGGCCCTGGAAGGTTGCACTTGGGTCACCCAGAGCTTCCTTCTGCAGGCTGGCAGGCCTGTCCTTCATGGCTCACTTGTGTCACTGTCTCTGTTCCACTTCTGCTTTTGGTTCTGCCTCAGCTGGAGTGTGCAGGGACCTGTTCAGTGCCCAACCACCCTCTGAGAACAGAACCTTGTCCTGATACCCAACCTAAACCTTCTTCCTTTCCCCCATCAGCTCTCAGTTTCAGTTTCCTGGGACTTGAGCTCTGAGTGCCAAGTCATGCTCAGGAGACTCCTGTGTTTCCTCAAGCTGTGTCCAAACCACCCAAACAAACACAGTAGTTAAGTGGAGGGGTGGAACTCCCTCCCCAGTGCTGCTCCCTCCCCTTCTGTGTGGTTTTCTTCCTCCTGAGCTCAGAAATGCTGTGGGAGGGCAGTGACACCCTCCCTTCACCACCTTGGTGCTTTATTTCTCCTTTGGTGCAGGAACAGGGAAGGTGGGAGATGTTTGTGTTTGACACAGGGGCACTGTCCTGTACCCCACATTTCCTGTGTCCCCCTTCTCTCCAGTGCAGCTCCTGGGGTCAGGGCTGCCTTTGGGAGCCTCTCAGCAGTTCTGATACTGGATTTGTTGGAAACAACACCTGTGTAACAATTTCCTGATACTGGATTTGTTGGAAACAGCACCTGGGTGTAACAATTTCCTGCAGAGGTTTGGTTTCAAACAGTTTAAACTGTCCTGGTAACTTAGACCAAATAACATCCCACCTTGGCCATGAACCTGCTCAGGCCCATGCTCTGCTCAGACTTTGAGGTTATTTTAGGATTGTTTTGGGGATTCTGTTGGTCACTTGATGTTCCCCATATCCCAAAGCTAATGTTGTGCTCTCCTGCAGCAGGAATTTCTCATCCAGGATGATTATTTTTTTACTGCTTGGTACAAAGGCCTGTGCCTGCAGAACTGTCACACACAATGGTGATTTTTCCCAGTTTTTTACATCCATGAAGAAACTGAAACCCAGAATATGAAGTGGCCATTCCCAGTGCTGGAGGCAAGTTTGGCTGAGGAGGGGAGAGCTGGGCAGCAGAGAGGGAGTGGCTGCCAGTCCCTGCTCTCCTGGCCTGGTGCTGCTCAAGGAGACAATTTCTAGAAAACAATTTTAGTAGTGAACATCTCCTCCTGCTTGCACGTTTTGGTAGTGAAAATCTTCCATGTTTTGAGATGAGAAAGGTTTCACTCCTGTGGCAGGAATGACACAGAGCCCTGCTGTGCAGGTAAACCCTGCATGGCAGGAGCTGAGCTGGCTGCACTGGGCTGCAGGGGCTGGGATCCAGGGGTACAGGGCTGTGGGGTCTGGGGTTCCAGGGGCACAGGGGTGTGGGGTGCAGGATCTGGGATTCCAGGGGTACAGGGGTGTGGGGTCTGGGATTCCAGGGGTACAGGGGTGTGGGGTCTGGGATTCCAGGGGTACAGGGCTATGGGGTGCAGGATCTGGGATTCCAGGGGTAAAGGGATATGGGGTGCAGGGTCTGGGATTCCAGAGATCCAGGGTTGTGGGGTGCAGAATCTGGGATTCCAGGTGTACAGGGATATGGGGGGTAGGGTCTGGGATTCCAGGGATCTGAGTTGCCAGGATCCAGGAGTGTGGGGTGTGGGGTGCTGGATGTCCAGAATCTGGAATTCTGGGGATACAGGGATATGGGGTGCAGGATCTGGAATTCCAGGGATCTGAGCTGCCAGGATCCAGGAATGTGGGGTGTGAGGTGCAGGGTGCTGGGGTGCCAGGGATGCAGGTTGCTGGATGTGCAGAGTCTGGAATTCCAAGGGTAAAGGGTATGAGGTGCAAGGTGCTTGATGTGCAGGGTCTAGGATTCCTGGGATAGAGGGATATGGGGTGCAGGGTGCTGGATGTGCAGGGTGCTGGATATGCAGGGTCTGGAATTCCAAGGATATGGGGTATGAGGTGCAAGGTGCTTGATGTGCAGGGTCTGGGATTCCTGGGATAGAGGGGATGAGGTGCAGGGTGCTGGATGTGCAGGGTCTGGAGGGCCAGGGGTCTGAGGGTGTGGGGTGCAGGGATCTGGGCTGCCAGGGTTCCAGGGGTGTGAGGTACAGGGTGCTGGATGTGCAGAGCCTGGGATTCCAGGGGTCTGAGGGTATGGGGTCTGGGATCCCAGGGATTTGTGATTCCAGGGATCTGAGGATGTGGGGTCTGGGGTCCCAGGGATCTGGGGTGCAGGGTGCTGCATGTGCACAGTGCTGGGTGCAGGGCAGTGGCTGTTCCCTGTGCCAAGGCCAGGACAGGTTCTGCCCTGGGGTTCCCTCTCAGAGCTCTCTCCCTTTGCTCCCGGCTGTTGTTGCAGGGCTGGTGCCAGCCCAGCTCGGGGAGGTTCAGCCAGGCTGGATTAGGGAATTTTTTGCAGCCTGTGAGCACAGGCACTGCTGTGGGTGTGCACTAGAGGGTGGTGCAGCCTTGCCTGCCCGGAGATCCTCCCAGATGGCACAAGGGGAGCTGGAATCACTCCCTGCTCACACTTAGAGCTGACAGTTTGTCCTTACAGCACGGCTGGGATCCCTGTGGCACGAACAAACCATGAATTCTCTCCAAACCCACTGAGCCTGACTGCAGAGAGAATTTTCACAAAGAATTCAGGTCTGTGGGTTTTCCTGGGGGAACTCAGTGAGGCTCTTCAGGCTCGGCTGGGCTGTGATTTACAGGATAGCAAGAGGTGAACAACTGAGGCCATTGTCAGGCATCCTCACACCTCTGAATGCTCCAGAGCATCTGCTCCTGGGCAGAACACCCTGTCCTGGTGCTGTGGGCACTGCAGCCACTGCAAAATGCTTGGGAACAGTGAATGGGAATGGTGCAGGTGGCTGGAGGGAAGATAGACATTGAAAGGAGTGTCTGATAAAGGAGACTGCAAAGCCTGAATCTCACAGCAGCTCTGCAGAAAAGTCCCTTGGAGAGGGATCACTGTTTTCTGCTGTGCAGGTGCTCTCTCCAAAACCAGTGAAAACAGTGATCTCTGTCCAAGGGACTTTTCTGGCACAGCTACTGCAAGATTCAGGCTTTGCAGTCTTCTGTAGATTAATTCTGGTGAGTTGTGCAAGGTGGGGAGTTTGGTTTGTGACTTCCCTTGTAAAGGAGGAGAAGTTCCCCTTATCCAGCTCCTTGGGATGAATGTCTGTCTTCAACTCTGGAAGAGTTGCATCTAGCCCAGAAAATGAAGTGACATGAAAAATCTTGTTAACTCCTGTCCTGGTTTCAGCTGGGAGAGAGGTAATTTTTTCTTAGCTATTTAATTACTTTTTCAGTATAATTCAGCCATTTGAGGATAGAGAACATCCCTGATTTTGCCTGCAGGTGCATTAAAGGTGTTTCTATCTGCTCTAAATGCTGTGTGAGCTCTCCTCAGGCTGGGGCTGTCTCAGGAGTGTTTGGAGGTGCCCAGCAGCAGGGCTGTGTGGGGCAGGGCTGTGCCACACCTGGGTGCTCTGAGTCTCTCTGGAGGCAGAGGCAGAGCACACGGGGCTCCCCAGCCTTTACTCCAGTTTTGATGGGTGACACACAGATGTCAGAACTCTGTTCCCTTTTGCACAGCAGTAGAAGCCTGTCCTGGCACACAAGTGCCACTGTTCCTCCAGCTGTGTCCATGCATGGGAGCCTTGATGGAGCAGCTTTGCAGGAGGAAGAAGAATTTCTGCACTTTCTGTCCTTGCAGCTCTGGTGGATCCTTCTGTGACCTCTCTGCTCTCTCCATTTGCCTTTCTCACCCTAATTTCCCCTCCAGGTTGTTTGTTAACAAGGACAGAGCTCCTTCCCCATGGCTCTGAACCCCAGGCATGCTCTGGATATCCTTGCCAGCACTCCCCTTCCACCAGGGCCAGGCTCAGCATTAAAAACAAGGGGAAAATCAGCACCTCAGAGCTTCAGGTGGGTGTAAAACCTGGATTGAGGGCAGCTCCACCCAGGGCCACTCAGTGCTGAGACACATCACACAGTTCATGGCCATCCTCTGCATTCCCTGCTCTTTCCCAAGTCCCTTCCCTGTTCCTGCCCTCTGTGGTGCAGCAATGACCATCAGCAAATTGAGGAGAGTCCAGCAGCACAGGGAGCCCACAGCAAAGATAACAAGGTCAGTCCAGCTGGAAGGAGAATTCACCAAAGCAGCTGAACCATCTGAGGGGGTGGATTTCAGCCTGCTGGACCTGCCAGGGGAGTTTGAGGAGAAGGACGAGGCTGGAGGCAGTGAAACCTGCTTCCTTTTCTAGCAAAACAATTGCACAAGGGGCAAAGGTGTCTCAGCTGGGCTGCCAGAGCTGCCTTGGGCTGAGCCTGAGCTCTGCTTCTCCTCATCAGCAGGGCCTTGGCCCAGGGAAGGGGAAAAACATCCCTGGGAGATCCTCACAGCTCACAGCCTCACATCTGCTGTGCTGGAGAGAGCAGCCCAGGAGTGAGAACTGGGGTCTGTCCTTCAACAGCTTCTGAGAATGTCATTGTATGGTAGGAAAGGGAGAAAGAATCAGCAGGGTTTGGGTTGGAAGGGACCTTAAATCCCATCCCATCCCATCCCATCCCATCCCATCCCATCCCATCCCATCCCATCCCATCCCACCCCTGCCATGGCAGGGACACCTCCCACTGTCCCAGGCTGCTCCCAGCCCTGCCCAGCCTGGCCTTGGGCACTGCCAGGGATCCAGGGGCAGCCACAGCTGCTCTGGGCACCCTGTGCCAGGGCCTGCC
Organism: Setophaga petechia; assembly: GCA_024362935.1. Lineage (NCBI taxonomy): Eukaryota > Metazoa > Chordata > Aves > Passeriformes > Parulidae > Setophaga > Setophaga petechia. The sequence goes on from JANCRA010000030.1 coordinate 3,449,520, forward strand.
CACCCTCACAGGGAACAATTCCCAATTCCCAATATCTCATCTACCCCTGCCCTCATTTATCTTAAGGCCAGTCCCCCCCCCTTGCCCATCCTCATGAAAATCTCTTCCCAACTTTCTCCTAAGTCCTCTCAAGCACTGGAAGGTGCTCTAAGATCTCCCCAGAGCCTTCTCTTCTCCCAGAGGAATGGGAGACTGCCCCAGGTGTGGGCAGGGACACCTCCCACAGTCCCAGGCTGCTCCAGCCTGGCCTTGGGCACTGCCAGGGATGCAGGGGCAGCCACAGCTGCTCTGGGCACCTGTGCCAGGGCCTGCCCACCCTCAAATATTCCTGTGATATTTGTAATTCCTGTAACCAGCCCTCCAGCCTGAGCCAGAATAAACCGTGCTGGTTCTTGTGCTATTGTCATAAAAACCAGTCCAGGACTCAGGAGACAATTGTTATTGTAGTTTTAATATTAATTTTTCCCCCTCAGGCCAGCATCAGTTTGCTGTGCCAAAGCTGAGTTGCCTGATGAGGGTTAACAGAACAAAGAAGTGGTGAAATGTGTACAAAATCCTGGTAATGAATCATTACCAATCTGATCCAAAGCAACCCAGTGATTAGGAATGCAGTTTCATGTTACCACTTTTTTCAGGCACAGTTGTAGGTAGAAGCAAGTAAATACCCTCAGAAGAAATGTGTCTCATAGCATCTGTTCTTTCTTCTGTTAATTATTGACTCATGTGAGCCTGTGCAAGGAGCTGACACATCCTGCAAAGCCCCTTGTTCTTTTTAACTCTGAAACTCCATTTTCCTCTCTGCTCTGCAGGCTGGGAGCTGCTCTGGCAGGTTGTGTCCACTCTCCTCTGTGTTCCATGGCAGGAAGGGAGCCCTGGTGTGCTGAGAGAGCAGAGAGAGGGCTGTGGCTGCAGTGCTTTATTCCCCCGAGCTCACACCTGGGTCAAGGTGTCACCAGGGACTTGTGAAACCAAGCCTGGGTGTCAGAAACAACAAAACATCTGCTCCAGAGGGTCACAGGTTTGTTCCCAGCCACCTTCTCCAAACCAGCTCTGTGGTCTCTGCTCAGTGTCCACTGAATAATCCCAGAATTCCAGAGGGATTTTTCCAGGGTCCTTGAAGGGCAGCCAAAGGGCAGGGAAGGGAATCAGTTTCCATCTCACCTACACCCAGCAGGACAACATCCATGGGCTCTGGCTGTGGAGGTGCTGGAAGGAACCCTGAAACCAACAGGGCCCTGCTGGGGGATCTGGGGACACCAGGGGACACCAGGACCTGCAATGCACCTTGGCCAGGGCTGTGTCTAAGCACAGGCACTTGCACTTGCAGGTTTTTGTGGCCTGGCTCTGCCTGGGGGTGTCACTGGACCTTTTGGATGCCACAGGAATTTTGGTCTCCTCTTGCAAGAGCTCCTTGTGCTGATGTTTCAGTTTGACCTCTGTGTGGGAGGTTTGGTGTTTCCAGATCTTGTCTGCCCTGGTAGCTGGAGGGATCCTGCAGCCTTTGGGCCCCAAAAGGGAAATGCAGATCATTGTCTTTGCAGTGAAACTCAGGAATTCCTTCTAAAAAGCCAAGAATTGCAGCAAGGTTTAGGTCAATCCTGATTTACTGTAATAAACCAGTTGTTGCTGCCTTTTTGTGATGGACCTTGGGGGCTGTGAGAGTTTTGGGGCAATGGTGACCTCAGGAAGGTGGGTTTTCCCTTTGGTACTCAGCCACACCACATCCCAGGAGGAATGTGACTGTTGGTGCTGCAGGTGCCCTTGGGGCTGCAATGAATGTAAATATTAACTGGCACCTCCACCTCTGGTTGTCAAAATCTCTTGAGGAGTAAAGAGGCTTGGACTGACACCCAAACTGAGGGGAATGAGCTCTGGGGAGCAGAGGGACTGTTCCACACTGCAATGCAAGATGTTTTCCATTCCCATCTGTATGGCAGATTACCTTTGCCAAGTGGGCAGTTTGCCTTATCTCTCTCTTTGAGTGACCACAATCACTCCTCCCTCGGGAGGGGACATTGCTGATAACAGCTATTGAATGTCCCAGCATGGCTGATAAGAACTATAACACCCCATTGGGAGATGTGAGCCCAGAGGGAGGAGCCCAGCATTGCTGCCCAGATAGAATCCAGAGGTTCTGAGACACCAGCACGGCTTCTCCACGGGATTGCCCAGAGGAACAGCAGCTGCCTCTCCTTCCCCTGGATCTTCAGAGGAAGAATCCATCCTTCTCTCCAGGATCCCTGCTCCAGCAGAACCAGCCCTGACACTGCAGGAGGGCTGAGCCACATTTCCAATGGGACTGCCACCAACACCCTGACCCACAGGGTGTCAGGCTGGGTTCTGACTCTGGCAGTGTTGTTCTAGTGTACTGCATTGTTTATTTTATCCTTTTTTTTTTCCTTTCCCTATTAAAGAACTGTTATTTCCTGCTCCCATATTTTTGCCTGAGGGCCCCTTAATTTAAAATTTATAGCCATTCAGAGGGGTGGGGAGGGTTTACATTCTCCATTTCAGGGGAGGCTCCTGCCTTCCTTAGCAGAGCAGACTCCTGTCTTTCCAAACCAAGACAGGGACACAGTCCTGTTCCTCAGGGCCTTTGCTCCAGCAATGCCCAGCCCAAGCAGTGGGAATGCTGCAGCAAAGGGTGAAGGGCTGGTGAATTATTCTGGGGTTTAATTCCAGCCCAACCAGCTGGACTGAGCCTTGGACAAAGCAGCTTGGCCTCATGTCCAGCCTGGTTTTACAAAGGAATTTCCAACCTGTCCTTGCTGCTGCTTAGGAATGAGGTGTTGTCCTTGCTCAGGGCTCAGCTGCATCCCTGCTGTGCCTGCTTCAACCTTCTCCTCTGCTTGGCTTTGTGTCCCACAGAGCTGGGGCAGAATGCTTTGTCTCCCCAGGTTTGGTTTTATTCCCTGCTCTCCACAGCCTCCCTGAATTCCAGCCTCTCTGATGTGGGAATGTGCCCCTTGTTGAGGGAGTGACAAAACTCTCCTTTGTCCCCTTAAAAAGGAAAGTGTTGGGATCTCTGGTTGGTCAGAGTGACTTCGAGAAATGTTCAAAATCCCTTTTTCCAGCCTGGTGCTTGAAGAAGGAGTCAGGGCTCTTCATTTCTCACTCTCAAGGTTATTTATTGTTTCTTATCTATAAAAAATTTCCTCCTGCCCTGCTGAGGTCCATCCAGCAGGACAGTTCCAGGCACTCTGCCTGCCCCCAGGGTGGTGTTATGTCTTTATACTACAAACTACCTGTACAATATTTACAATTACTTTCCAATAGCCATCACCTATGTTAGACAGTGAGCTTCTACTCTAAACCAATCTGTAAGTGCCAACATCACAGCAGAAGATGGAGGCCAAGAAGAAGAAGGAGAAAGGCTGGACACACCCAGATCCCTCCATCTTGCCTTCTGAACCCCCATTCTAAAAACCCCAAAATCTACTTTTCCACCCCATGATAACTTCACTATTATTCTACCTAAACTGTTGTGGTTTGCAGATTTTCATCTAAGGTTGGTAATTTGCTCCATGGGTCATAATCAAACCCACAGGAGCACCCTGGGCTCTGTGCCAGGGTCTCTGAGCCCCCTGGCAGGGTCTGGGCTGCTCAGGACAGACAGAGGGATGTGCTGGGTCCTGACAGGAAAGAAGCCCAAAAGTTTCTCTCCTCAATTAGGTGAAAAAAGCATCTCATAGGACCCGGATGATTTCACCTCAAACTTAAGGATAGATAATTGGCCAAGAGCCAAAAAGTCCCACCTGGGCAATTTACTAAAAAAGGAAGAGAATAAAGAAACCAATGGCTTTTGTGAGGTGTTTTATCAAAGGCGGGAGGGTCTCTTGCACCTAAATCAGTATTTCTCTGTAAAGAGTTTATTATTTTCCTTTTTATTAAAACCTTTTTGTTTCCAACACTGAAACAGAAGCCATCCTGCTGCTTTTATGCCTTCTAAAGTAGCTAAACTATCTTAAGTGTAAAATAGACCTCCAAAAGCTTATGAGACCTGGCTCCTGTTTCCCTCTGACACCAGCCCAGGTCCTGCCTCCCTCTCATTCAAGCTGGGGAGTTCTCTCCTGTCCCAGAGCCTCTCCCAGGAGGTGCCATGGCTGAGGGGCTGTGTGAAAGCAGCAGGGACAGGGTGAGGAGTGCTGGCTCTCCTTCAGAGCCCTTTGCAGAGCTGGGGAGCAGCTCCAGGCTCTGCAGGTGAGCTCTGTTTGGTGCCTGTGCTGTGTGATAACGCTGAATACACATTTATTGCCTTATCTCTGGGAACTGCTGATTATCAAACAGGACAAGAGCCTGGCTGTTAATTGCTCCCAACCCTTAGGAATCCACAGGGAGCCTCCAGACACCTGCTGGGCTCTGCTGGCACTGCCTGGACCCTTGAAGGATCCTCACAGGTTCTGCTACCAGCAGACTTCAGGAGAACACCAAGGCTCTGCCCTTGGGCTGAACTTGTGGAATCACAGAATCCCAGACTCACTTGGATTAAAAGGGACCTTAAAGCTCATCCCATCCCACCCCTGCCATGGCAAGGACACCTCCCACTGTCCCAGGCTGCTCCCAGCCCTGCCCAGCCTGGCCTTGGGCACTGCCAGGGATCCAGGGGCAGCCACAGCTGCTCTGGGCACCCTGTGCCAGGGCCTGCCCACCTCACAGGGAACAATTCCTGCCCAATATCTCATCAAATCTACCTTTAATCTCTCTAAAATCTAAATATTTTTACTCATTTGTCCAAGAACTTGCTGCTCATGGCTAGTCACAGTTTGGGAATCAGCTGCTGTGCTCTCAGCTCACGAATTGTTGGCTTTTCTACCTTATGTAGTATTAAGTATTATTTTTGTTCAGCTGTTGGAGCATCTCTTACAGAGCTGAGTGAGTTGTTAGGAGTTATTCTGCTGCTCCTGCCCAGGTAATGTCTCTCCCTGTGGGAGAAGCTTCTCTCCCCTGGAACAAAGGAGTCACGTTGGGTTTACTCATCAACAATTGCACATGTATAAAATCTCAGTGTTGTCCTTGGAGTCCCTCCCCTCTCCCTGTCTGACTCTGCCGTACATTGGAGCCCATCACCCACAGCCTGGCAAGTCTCTCTGTTGCCATGGGAACAGCTCCACTATCCCTTCATGGAGAACATCAAATATTCCCATTTTCAGAGCTGCTACAACACCTCCAGTCCTGGCTGCTTTCATTCACTTGCTCACTCCCTCCCTGAGCTCCTCTCCTCCCAGTTTACTCAGCACTTCTGGGCTCCTCACGAGCTGCCTGAGGAACAGTCCCACAGCACTGGAGGTGTTTGTCTGGGGTCCCTGGGCTTGATTTCATGTGCAGATCTATCCTGGAACTGGCATTCCCTAATGTGTGTTGAATTGGTACTTAATAGAAAATTATCAGAGCCCTGGCTGCTGCACACTTGCCTGTGCTTACACACCCAAGGGTAAAAGTTTCTCTGGCTCAGGAGGGTGAGGTGAGCTGGGCTGGGTGGGCAGCACCTGAGCTGAGCTGAGTTTATGGTGGGAGGGTGTCACAGACATCTTTCATGGAAAATCCTTTCCTTAGGATTTTTCCTCCTGAGAAGCTGAGAGGCCTCAGGAACAAAATGTAAACAATGGTTATCTGCTGCTGTGGAATGCAACAGGTGCATCTGGGATTGGTCTCATGTGGTTGTTTCTAATTAATGGCCAATCACAGTCAGCTGGCTTGGACAGAGTCTGAGCCACAAGCCTTTGTTATCATTCCTTCCTATTCTATCCTTAGCTATCCTTCTGAGGAAATCCTTTCTTCTATTCTTTTAGTATAGTTCTAATGTAATATATATAATAAAATAATAAATCAGCCTTCTGAAACATGGAGTCAGATCCTCATCTCTTCCCTCAACCTGAGACCCCTGTGAACACGGTCACAGGAGGGTTGTGATGTTTGTCACACCTGAACTGTCACAGGAGGGTTGTGATGTTTGTCACACCTGAACTGTCACAGGAGGGTTGTGATGTGTTTGTCACACTGAACTGCCCTGCCCAGCTCTCCCTGTCAGTGTGGGAGCTGTGGGATGGGGATCCTGGGGGTCCCTGGGTCTGCCCCTCCTCTGGGCCTCTTTTCTGCAGCTCCATTGGACACAGGTCTGGTTCTGGATAACCATAAACAGTTATTGAGGGCTTATTGTTTCACTTATGGAAAGATTGCACTGGAAGAAGGTGAATTTTGAGTAAGATGGTTTTAAAAACAATTCCTGGGGTCTTTTTTTGGTTCCTACAAGTGTCATAGCAAGTCATATTGTGTTTTAATCCTGCTAGAAACTCCAGGCACAAGTATTGCATTGTGTCCATGGAGAAAAAAAGGGAGAGGCTGAGGGCATCTCAGGGTGGGCAGGCCCTGGCACAGGGTGCCCAGAGCAGCTGTGGCTGCCCCTGGATCCCTGGCAGTGCCCAAGGCCAGGCTGGACAGAACTGGGAGCACCTGGGACAGTGGGAGGTGTCCCTGCCATGGCAGGGGTGGAATGAGATGAGTTTTAAGGTCCCTTCCAATCCAAGCCAGCCTGGGATTCTGTGATAAGGTGACACAACCAGATCTCAGCTGGATCCTCCACTCTAAGGGAAGGAGCTCGAGGGGTGGGAGAGGAGCTGTGCTTTGGGGAGCCTGGCTGCTCTGGCCACAGCTCTCCTGCACATCCGGAGCCTGTCAGAGCCTCACACCGGGAAAACAGCAGCTGAACGTTCAGGTAAGGGATAACAGCAAGGAAAACAAAATAAGAGAGTGAGAGAACAGCAGGAGAAAAAAAATCTCAGCTGCAAAATACTCAGTAACAGTCCTGAATGCTATCAGCTCAGTGCAGCCCCAAATCCTGAGGCACTGGGAAGAGCCAGCTCGGAGGATCCCCAGGCAGTGCCCGGGGTTTGATTTATTCCTGGCAGCAGCAGAGCTCCGTGCCTGTGCCGCTGCTGGGCACGGCTGCCCCGGCTCCCCGGCAGCCCCAGAGGGGCGGCTGCTGCTACTCCTGCTCTTCTCCTGCTGCCCCTGCCCCTGCTCCTGCTGTTGCTGCTGCTCCTGCTCTTCTGCTTCTCCTGCTGCTCCCGCTCTGCTCCTGCTGCTGTCCCTGCTCCTGCTCTGCTCCTGCCCCTGCTCCTGTTGCTGTCCCTGCTCCTGCTGCAGCTCCTGCTCTGCTCCTGCCCCTGCTCCTGCTGCTGCTGCTGCTGCTCCGCTCCTGCTGCAGCTCCTGCTCTGCTCCTGCCCCTGCTACTGCTGGTCCTGCCTCTGCTCCTGCTCTTCTCCTTCTCCTGCTGCTCCCGCTCTGCTCCTGCTGCTGCTGTTGCTCCGCTCCTGCCCCTGCTCCTGCCCCTGCTCCTGCTCCCTCTCGTGCTCCTTCTCCTGCTGCTGTTCCTGCTCTGCTCCTTCTTTCTGCTCCTTCTCCTGTCCCTGCTCCGCTCCTGCTGTTGCTGCTCCTCTCCTGCTCCTGCTGTTGCTGCTCCTGCTCCTCCTCCAGCGGAGCTCTGCGGACCCAGCGGGCAGCCAGGGGGGCTCCGGGGGCTGGATGTGACCCAGCCCAGGCACCGGGCTCTGATCCCCGGGGATTTCCTCGCTCCGCGCAGAGCCCAGCCCGCTCCGCACCTCCCTCGCATCCCGCGGCTCCCGGAGCCCGGCCCGCAGCGGCGGCTCCCCCGAGCCGATGCCACCCGTGCCCGATGGAGCAGACCCCGAGGTGCCGCGGATGGATCCCAGGATTCTCATTTTCCTCCTCTACGTGATGATCCTGCACGAGCTGGTGAGCGGCTGGATGGAGTACCAGAAGCAGATGGCCAAGCCCAAGAAGCAGGCGGGTCCCGTGTGGTCCTCCAGGTGAGCCCGTGCTGTTCCCAAGGGGATGTTTGCATGGGGAAATTGTTCTTGTGTGCATCCACCGGTCCTGATAGATGTGTCTGTGTCTGTCTGTGTCTGTCTCATCTGCTGGGCATTATGCACTGAGGGGGATTAAGGTCTGTTAATCCTCTGAGCCTGCATTGTCTGAGCATCCCGTGCCTTTGACACACTTGCAGATAAACACGCCTGCCTGTCGCTTGCCTGGGTTTTTTTTTTTTTTTTTTGGGATTTTTTTTCGGTGGAAATGTGCTGTAACTCAGCATATTTGCTGTGACTCAGGTTTCCAATCACCAGATCTGGAAGAGAAAAATGTGGGTAGCACAAGGAGCTACACTTCATGCATGATATTCATCAATGAGGCACAAAGCTCCAGAGACTGCTTGCAGAGTATTTCATGTTAAACCACTACCGTGCATGTCACTATCTGTCTCCTCCCACTCCCTGGGCTGTGCCCACTACACCAATCCCTTGTTTTCTGCCCAACAACAACAAAAATGAGCTGGAGAAATAAGGGAAATTAATGAAAAATGCTGCATATCTTTAAAATTCAGATCTGCTCCTGCAAACGTTATTTACATGTTGTTCACATGTAACAGTGTTTGGGGTTGTAGTCAGCTTGGTTGGGGTCTTATCAGGAAAAATATCTGGACATCAGATATTCCTTATCTTCCATCAGCCCTGGGATTAGGGAATCACACCCCAAATCCACCTCCTGCCAGATCTCAGGCCATGCACACCAACCCCTCAGAGCTTTGGACCTAAAAATGAGCCCGTGACCCAGTTTGCTCCAGGTCTGGCTGCTGCAGCTCGAGTGCACAGAGCTGTCAGCTCAGTCCTGATCCTAATCCTGTGATGTGCATCATTCCCAGCCCCAGATCCAGCCCTGCTGTGCCTGGTGCTGCACAAACACCCCCAGAGGTGGCTCCATCCATGAAAACCCAGAGAAAGAATGAGGTGAGAAAGAAAGGGTGAGGATGCATCCATGGCTGGCTGGAAATCAGCAGCTCCCAGCCCCTTCATCCACAGCTCAAGACACCATCCCTGGCTGAATACCCACAGCTCAGGAACACCATCCCTGGCTGGATTTCCATAGCTCAGGAACATCATCCCTGGCTGGATTTCCACAGCTCAGGAACACCATCCCTGGCTGGATTTCCAGACCAGCAGAGCTCAGCTGCACCTTGTGCAAGTGAAATGATCAGCACTGGGAGCACTGCCATGGGTGGAGACAGCACAGAAATAGCTTGAAAGGGATGGGGCTGGCTGGGTTCTGTTTGAGGTCAGAGGCAGATTTCCTCGCTGTCTCCAAGGCAGAGTGCAGGGAGGAACTGGGACACAACTTGCACTGAGCTCAGGGACACCCTGATGCCAGAGAGAAAACCTGATGGAGTAATTTGGGTTACTCAGAGCCACCAAACAACCTGGATCCAGCAGCCAGAATAATGTGGCGGGACTGGGGGGGTTTAAAGAGAATTGGGTACCCCATCAAAACCACAAATCCCCAAGAGCTGCCACCTCACCCAGCCTTGTTTTGGGATGTGGGACCAAGCTGGATGATCTGTGCAGGGCTCCACATCCTGGAGCCATCCTGGAGCCACCCCAGCCCTCTCCACCCCAGCTGGGTGTGCAGCCCACCCTGCTGTCACAGCCCTGCCCCCAGCTTGGAAAGCAGAGCCACCAGGCCTGTGTGGATCACCTGGATCATTCACAGGTTGCACCACAAGCAGGTGAAGCCCTGTGACCCAGAGAGCTGCAGAGTCACAGGAGGAACTGGGATCCTTTTAGAGGAATTAAGACTGTCCTGTGTCAGGCTGTCCTTGCTGGTTCTGGTCTAGCCTGGGCTCACACTGCAGCTCACTCCTGCTGCAATAATGTGAGGAGCTCCTGACTGATGAGCCCGGAGTTCCCAGTGCCCAGAGAGCACAGCTGGAACCAGATGTTCATCCTTCAGTTGATCCTGGGCTCTGAGGGTGCTCAGAAACAGCTCCCACATCTCCAGCCTGTCCATGGAGTCCAAGCTGTGGCTCAGCACTGGGGAAAAGCTTCCTCATGCCTTGAACCAGGTCAGGAGCAGCAGAGCTCCTGCTCCAGAGAGAGATCAGGGACTGGGACACCCAGCCCAGCCCAGCCCAGCCCAGCCCAGCCCAGCCCAGCAGCAGTGGCAGTGTGTTATTGTTGGGGGCTCTGTGTACAAATCACCATCAGGATGGCACTGCTGGGGAAGGCATCCTGAGCTGGTTAATTTTCCAGCATCAGTCTCAGTACATGGATATGACAATGGGAAGAGGCCAGCAGCTCACATCCCCAGCAGCAGACAAAGAACTCAATGTTAGCTCAAGTGTTAATACACAAACTATTATTTTATTTGTCCTTACTTTCTACTTTCTCATAAGGTTTTTTTTACTAACAAATCTTATAGTTACTGCTTAACTCTAATTACAATTCTACTATTTCTAAAGCCTACCTTTACAACTTTCCTAAAACCCTCTCATTTTAAAGGCTCCCACAGCAGTGCAGCCTTGGCAGGGCTGGTGCCATCTCCAGCCAGGGGCTGCTGTGCTCTGGGACTACAGGAGGGTTACAGGAGGGTTACAGGAGGGTTACAGGAGGGTTACAGGAGGGTTACAGGATTTTAGGAAGGATTTGCAGACACTGCCAAGGCAGCCACCCAAAACCCTGAGGTGAGAGCAAGGCAGAGCTCCCTGGATGAGCTGGGTGTGAGGGCTCTGCTTCCCAGCACAGCCTGGAGCTGGGCCAGGGCTGGGGAGCTGAGCCTCCATTCCTGCCACTGGTAAAGGTAATTAATATCCAAACCAATTAAGAAATTCCGTTATAAACAGCGAGCTAATTAGGAATTAGGATAGGAGGGTTCTCTGTCTCGACTGTAGCCTCAGCCCAGGCAGATTCCAGGGCTCTCCCTCCTCTGGTGGCTGTTGAACAGCGGCAGGCTCTGTTGTGAGCAGCTTTTTCTCACATTCACGGCTTTGCCGCAGCTCGGCCGCCCCCACTGCCGGCGGGGCTGGCGGCTCCCCCGCCCCGCTCCGGTCACAGCCCGAACCCGGGCTGGGGGCACCAGAAAGGCAATGTCACTGCCCCCACTGGGTCACTCGTGTTGGGAAAATGAATGCACAAACACCGGAGGTTTATGTCCGAAAAGGAGACAGAGGAGTCCTTTTGCTTTATTCGAATAAAGGGAGAGGCCATGGGGCATCCCCTGGGGTCTCTCCAGTTTTTGGAGGATGCAGCCCCTTGTATCCCAATTTCCAGCCACATTTCCCTTCTCTCTTTCCCCACTGGCTGAGGTACTTGGGTGGTTCAGACTTCCCAGAACACCTGATACCAGAGATTTCCCTCTAATGTATAACCCTCCCTTTTCATTTTTAATTCTTATGGAATTTAGGGGTTTTTCTTCCCCATTGTGTCTTTCATCTCTCAATGTCTAATTTCGTTTATCAGCAAACCTGAAGTTTATTTGTAAAAGCAAATATCTTTTTCCATTCATCAATCAGTGGAATCCTTCCCATTGTTTCTTTTATCTCCCAGTGCTGATTTATCCACCAGCAGACCCACAGCTTGTTGTAAAGACAAATCTGTATTCCTCTCACTTAGACAGGTTTCTCCAAGTCTCAATGTCCAACCTGGCCTTGGGCATTGCCAGGGATGGAGCAGCCACTGGACATTGAGGTTTTTGCCTGAAGGCCAAAGCACAAAAGTAAAATGCCACATTCAATTGCTGAAATCAGGCAATACTGGGTCCCTTTTATTTATTATCTGTAGAGGTATTTTTTGAAAAAGCTTTAGAACACGGAGCTTTTCCTGGGCACTGCCAGGGATCCAGGGGCAGCCACAGCTGCTCTGGGCACCCTGTGCCAGGGCCTGCCCACCCTCACAGGGAACAATTCCCAATTCCCAATATCCCATCCATCCCTGCCCTCTGGCAGTGGGAGCCATTCCCTGTGTCCTGTCCCTCCATCCCTTGTCCCCAGTCCCTCTCCAGCTCTCCTGGAGCCCCTTCAGGCCCTGCCAGGGGCTCTGAGCTCTCCCTGGAGCTTCTCCTGTCCAGGTGAGCACCCCCAGCTCTCCCAGCCTGGCTCCAGCCCTGGAGCAGCTCCGTGGCTCCTCTGGACAATGTTTGTTGATGAAGCCACTGGGGATCACAGGACAAGTGACTGAGCAGGATCTAGAAAGGGGAGAGGTCTCTGCTCACCAGAGATCACCGTGTCTGGGGTTTTTGGTTGTTCATTGCTGCCCTGGGATGTGCAGGACGTCTCTGCTTCAGCCCACACAGCTGAAGAACGAGTCTGGACTCTTCACTTTTCAGTCTTGAGGTTGTTCATTAATTCTTATCTATAAAATTTTCTTTCTGCCCAGCTGAGATCTTCTCAGCAGGGCAGCCACAGGCACTCTGACCTTTTATACTACAAACTATGTATAACATATTTACACTTAATTCCCAATACCCATCATCTATGTTAGATAGTGCACTTCTACTCTAAACCATTCCCAAAGTGCCAACATCACTGCAGAAAATGGAGAAGAAGAAGGAGAAGGAGAAGAAGAAGAAGAAGAAGAAGAAGAAGAAGAAGAAGAAGAAGAAGGAGAAGAAAAAGAAGAAGAAGAAGAAGAAGAAGGAGAACAAAAAGAAGAAGGAGAAGAAAAAGAAGAAAAAGAAGAAAAAGAAGAAAAAGAAGAAGAAGAAGTAAAAGAAGAAAAAGAAGAAGAAGAAGAAAGGCCAGACACACCAAGTTCCTCCATCTTGTCCCCCTAACCCCCATACCAAAAATCCTAAAATCTACATTTTCACCCTGTGATCATTTTATTATTACACCATTCAAACCTCTGTGACTTTCATGTCCTCATACAAAGTTGGCAGCTTGCTCCAGGGGTCAGGATCAAATCCCCAGGTGCTCTGGGCTGTGTGCCAGGGTCTCTGAGCCCCCCAGCAGGGTCCTCAGCAACTCTGGACACCCAGAGGGATGCACTGAGCTCTGACACCCATGGAGAGCCCTCTTGGCAGGGATGGGGAGGGGCTGTGCTTCACCCCGGGTGACTGTGCCCCCAAACTCCTGCAGAGCCTGCTGTGCCCACAGCACCCTCTGCCCTGGCAGCACAAGGAGCGTGTCTGCCGTGCCAGCCTTGTGCCAGCTTTGCAAACCCAGTGTGAAAATGGGCCTGAACTGGCCAGGAGGGAGGGGAGAACAGCCTGGACACGGCGCCCAGGGAGAGGAGAAATGTCCTGGGCAGGTGGGGCTGAGTGCTCAGCTGCCCCAGAGGGGCTCCGGGTGAACACAGCCCCACTGCTCCTGCAGCTGGGCCAGCTCTGGGGCACTGTGCCCTCTGCATGGGCTGTGCCTGGCTCATGGATCACCCCCAGGATCACCCCTGAGGGAACCCGGGGTGGCAAAAATCCCCAAGAAGTGCCAGGAGTGTACATGGATTGGTTTTGTGTTTTTAAGGAAATCTGCTCAAAGATACCGGAGGCTTTGAAGGGGGTTGGTGTCAGTGGCCCCAGTGAGAGAGGACAGTCCTGGGGGCTCTGGGGTTTATGGGGTTCTGTTTTATGGAGTTTATGGGGTTCAGTTTAGGGGGGTTTGGGTGTTCTGCTTTGTGGAGTTTATGGGGTTCTCTTTAGGGGGTTTTGGGGTTCTGTTTTGTGGGGTTTATGGGGTTCAGTTTAGGAGGGTTTGGGTGTTCTGCTTTGTGGAGTTTATGGGGTTCTCTTTAGGGGGTTTTGGGGTTCTGTTTTGTGGGGTTTATGGGGTTCATTTTGTGGGGTTTATAGGATTCTGTTTTGTGGATTTTAAGGGATTCTGCTTAGGGGGTTTATTGGGTTCTGTTTTGTGGGATTCATGGGGTTCTGTTTAGGGGTTTTTTGGGGTTCTGTTTAGAGGGGTTTTGGGGTTCTCTTTTGTGGGGTTTATGGGGTTCTGTTTAGGGGGTTTATGTAGTTCAGTTTAGGGGGTTTATGGGATTCTGTTTGTGGGATTCATGGGGTTCTGTTTAGGGGTTTTTTGAGGTTCTGTTTAGAGGGGTTTTGGGGTTCTGTTTTGTGGGGTTTATGGGGTTCTGTTTAGGGGGTTTATGGGGTTCTGTTTAGGTGGTTCATGGGGTTCTGTTTTGTGGGGTTTATGGGATTCTGTTTGTGGGGTTTTTGGAGTTCTGTTTAGGAGATTCTGAGCTGCTCCTGTAGCTCAGCAGCTCTTTCCAAGCCCTCCAGCAGCCGGGGCAGGGCAGGTTCCCCTCAGCCAGCAGGGGCACAGCCCTGGGACAGGCTCAGCCCTGACTCTGCCCCTCTGAGCACCAGGGCAGGATCCAGCTCTGCATCCCCTGGCAGCAGCGGTGCTGAACCAGAATTCCCTGTCTGTGGGAGTGTCGGGGGTAGGACGGTGGGGACAGACAGAGATGAGAGATCTCTGGAGCCAGGTCATGGAACTTGGGGTTTATTGCAAAGGGCCTGGGTGCAGGGCCCTGCTGGGAGGTGCCAGCCACAGCTCAGAGCAGGACTGAGAGAAGAGAGGGGCGGAGAGGGTAAGAGAGTAAAAGGGGTAAGAGAGTGACGTTCCCGTTAGAATACCAAAAATCTTTTTCTGTGTTGAATATTTTGATTCTCACTAAATAATTTAGTATAATATACAAATCCTATAGCATTTCCATACATCCTATAAGAATCATTACATTACCACACTGTGTTACATTTTAAACCCTAAAAACTCCTCTTTGGGCCCCTTCTGCCAAGCTGCAGGGTCTGCTCTGACCCTTGGGCCTGTCTGCAAGCAGAGGGTGTTGTTCCATCCAAAGGGGATCACCTTCAGCTGGCCATGCCATTGTTTTCCAGTTGTTCAGCAACTGAGGGATCTCAAAGCTTGCTTCCATTTCAATCTCACTTATAATTTCTATATTCTCAAAATCTTTTGCCAGGCCATCATATTTATAGGGCTTTCCTGTTTCATCTTCCCCAACACCTGTCCTTTAGGAGCCCCACTGGGTGCAGCGGTGCCCCAGGCAGTAACCCTGTGTTGTTGCTGTGTTCCTGAGCAGTAACCCTGTGTTCTTGTGTTCTTGCTGTGTTCCCTTGCAATAACCATGTGTTCTTGTGTTCTTGTGTTCTTGCTGTGTTCTGAGCAGTAACCCTGTGTTCTTGCTGTGCTCCTGTGCAATAACCATGTGCTGTTGCTGTGTTCCCGTGCACTAACCATGTGTTCTTGTGTTCTTGTGTTCTTGCTGTGTTCCCGAGCAGTGACCCTGTGTTCTTGCTGTGTTCCTGTGCAATAACCCTGTGCTCTTGTGCTCTTGTGTTCTTTCTGTGCTCCCCAGCAGCAGCAGCAGCAGCAGCCCCAGGACAGCCCCGTGCAGTAACCATGTGTTCTTGTGTTCTTGCTGTGTTCCCGTGCAATAACCCTGTGTTCTTGCTGTGTTCCGAGCAGTAACCCTGTGCTCTTGTGCTCTTGCTGTGTTCCGAGCAGTAACCCTGTGTTCTTGTGTTCTTGTGTTTTGCTGTGCTCCCCACAGCAGCAGCAGCCCCAGGACAGCCCCGTGCAGCTTCTCCCGGCCCCTGGT
Source organism: Setophaga petechia (assembly GCA_024362935.1). Lineage (NCBI taxonomy): Eukaryota > Metazoa > Chordata > Aves > Passeriformes > Parulidae > Setophaga > Setophaga petechia. The sequence continues at coordinate 3,464,925 of JANCRA010000030.1, forward strand.
GCACTCTGCGCGCCGGGAGCGCTGCCGCGACTGGAGGAAGCCGGGCAGGATCATCCGCAAAGCCTGAGCGGGTCCGGGGCCGTGGGGAGGCTGCTGAGCCTCGGGCAGACCCCGCAGGGGCAGCGTCCATCCATCCTGCAGGGACAGCGTCCATCCATCCTGCAGGGATCTGCTGACGGGAAGGAGCCCCTTCCCCGGGGAATCATCGCTGCCCGCGGAGGAGCCACGGGGAGCAGGGGATGGCCCGAGGTGGGACAGCGGTTCTGCCACCCATCACCACCAAGTGACTTTGCTTTCTTCTCCCCCAAGGGCTGAGTGCATGGAGAGCGGATTTCCCAGGGGAAAAGTGGGATTTGCTCCTGCATGGGCAGCCCTGGGAAGGCTCCCAGTGGTTTCAGGCTCCTCTTCTCCCTCTCCAGGACTGTGCAGCATCTCCCAAAGAGGCTGGAAAACCTTCAGTGTCCAGGTTGCCACCACTGCCAGGAGGAGCTGCCTCCCCTGGGACACTCAGGAGTCACAGCCCTTTGGGGATGCTCCCTGTTTAGTCTCATGCACCAAGAGCCTGCCTGTTATCCTCTGCTTTTCCTCACCTTTGCTAAATGAGTTGCTCCAGGGAAGAGAAGGGAAAATGTCCTGAGCCAGTGACTCAGAGTTATGTCATCAAATGCAATTTACTGCAATGGCCTTGTAATTAGCATTTTTGGAGCCTTCCCAGCAGCTGAGGCAAAGAAATGTGAGAGCCACTTTCTAATGAGCAGATAGGTGGGGAAGGAATACAATCGTGCTCTTTAGACTCTGCTCTTCAGGCATAAAATCAGATTTTAGAGGCAAAAGTCAGCAGCCCACAGAGCTGGAATTGTGGATCATGGAAGGATTCTGAGATTCTGACGCTGGGCTCCAACAGCAGCTGCCCATGGCAAAACTGCTCCTTATTTGCTGAACATAATGTTTGGCTCAAACACAGCCTGTTTTCCTCGTTGCCAGCCATTTGTGAGCCTGACTCAGGCTCCCAGACACATTATCCAAAAGCAGATAGGAAGGGGAATAGGAATGGATTATGCATTCATTACCCAGAAGTAGCCACCAGATACATTTGCACATTTGTCTGCTGCTCAGTTGTTTGCAAATGGTTGCTGGTGGCTGATGCTGTGTTTGTTCAGTCACCCAGGGCTGGGAGTTCCCAATCCTCTCTCCCAGGCAGACTGATCATTGACTTGGATGTAAATCTCTGCTTTCACCTAGAGGAGATGAAGTTTCCACCTAGAAGTTCATGCCTTGTGTTGAGATGGTTTTGAAAAAGGAGGCAGAAATAGCTGTGAACAGTTCCTGCACATTTCAAAGCATAAACTCTGTGAAATTGCTTTAAAACAATTTGTGAAATTCAGCATAAAAACTGAAATTGTGCCTCAGCTCTGGGACACTGGGGCTGTTCCCCTGTCCTGACCCATGCAGGTACAAGTGACAGCAGCAGATGGAGGTGTCAGGAGGGAAAATGCTCAGGAAATGTTCTGTGTTCTGGGGGCTTTGCTTCCCTGTAGCTGAGAGTGTTTGGGGAATGTTCTCCTGCTCCTCTGCCAGAGCCTGGGTGAGTTTGGGAGCTCTGGCTGTGGAAAAAGGGTTTGAATGAACTCCTGCAGAGGGGCAGGGCAGGGCTGGGGCCATGCTGGGCTCCCAGCCTCAGCAGGACAGACAGACTGAGCAGGGATAGGGAGATGCAGCTTTAAGGAAGGGTGAAGGGCCAGGACTGCCTTGCCCTGATGATCACATGCTGGATTTATCCCTGTAAATATAAGATTGTTTACTGCCAATAAACTCTTTTGCATACACAGGACTCAGGCTGTCTCTGTTCCCATCCAGCCCTTGTGTCTCTCTGGGTTTGCCTTCCCCAGCTGGGACCCTGTGGAGGTGTTGGCTGGGATCTGGGGGTGATCCAGAATGGATAAAAGCTGAATTTACAGCACAAATGTTCATATTCTCATCGTTTATGCAGAGGAACCCAGCACTGCCAACCAGAGCCTGGTTTTGGGTGGTTGTGGGTTTGGTTTGGGTTTTCAATATTCAGCTCTCTCTGCAGCTCTGCTGGAGAGAGTCCTGCCCAAGGAATGTCCCTGGGGTGGGAGCTGGTGATGGTGGAGAGCTCAGGACCCCCAGTCTGCAGTGCTGTGGACCCCAGAGCCCTGGGGAGTGAACCCCAAAGCTGCTGCAGACCCTGTAAGGACTCACCCTCCCCTGGCACTGGGCTGACCAATGGTCCAGGGTGAGGGGACACACCAGGGGTGCCCAGTGGGCTCCTGTCTGTCCCCTCAGCCCCCTGAGGGCTTTGGGCCTGGCTCTGCACCCCTCAGCAGCCCTGGACACACATTTCCCCCTGCAGGAACCTCCTCTGCAGGGAGAGGCTGTGCTGTGGGGCCACAGCACACAAGGAATGCCTCTGGACAGGAATTCCCAAACTCCCCCTCATGGGCTGCCTCTGACCCCAAACCAGCACAGCCACTGCACTGAGCTGGGATATTCTCCAAAAGAAGACACATGCCCCAGAAGACCCCAAAATACCCCAAAACCTCAAGAAGTAGCCCCTCATGGATGTGCAGGTCACAGTGTGCAGCTGTCCCTGAGGGGAACAGGGGAAGTCACCTCCTGTGCCTTCAGCTGGGCCACGAGGCTGTGGGGGCCGTTGGCTCTGCTCAAAATAGACTCTGTGGGCTGCACCCCAAACCACACTTTTGTCAGAAACTTCCTTTTTAGCTTGAATTTCAGTTTGCAGCCCTTTCACAGTGAGTCAGTGGAAGCCCTGCTCACCCTGGAGCTGCTCAGGGAGGCTTTAAATAATCAAATTTGGGCCATCCATGGATTACCCTTCCTGCAGGGACTGTTTCCATCAGGTCCCAAAGAGTTCATCAGGATGGAGCACTGGGATTTCCCTCTCTGTGCCTTGCCCTCAGCTGTGGATGTGTCCCTGCCATGCAGAGCAGAGCTGGGCTCGGTGAAGGTGGAGCAGTTTCACAGGTTGGATTTGGATCTGCTGGAGTCCAGACACTGGAGATCATCTGAACACCTCAGCAAAGCCCTCTTGGGATTTCCTTTGGCCTGGGAAGGCACTTTCAGAAATCCCCATTTTCTGACCCACCTCATGGTGCTGTTTGGAGTATTTGGTGTGACCTGGAGACACCACCCTGCACCCACAGCTCATGGTGCCACCACTGCAGCTCCTCCTGGGCCAACTGCACCCACAGCTGCTGGGATTCAGTGCTGCAGCTCAGGTCAAGCCAGGGGGCTCCAAACCCCTGTTGGTGTCAGATCCTGCCCTAGAGGGCACAGCTGCTCATATTTATTGGTGTCTGCAGCACCTGGCAGCCCTGAGTGCCCAGCACACCTGGTGGTGCTTCTGTGTAGGGGGATAGAATGTAAGGAAATAAAGATAGTGGAGAAAGTAATCTTACCCCTAAGGAGTTGCAGCTGGGCCAATTATCAAAGACTAGGAATAGGCCTGACTTTAACAGGCCACAGCTGTAAACAGTGAGAAGAAGATGCTATAAAAGAGTGGGGTGGTGTTGAGAAGGGAACTGGAGTCAGGTGGCTGCTTTGTGAAGAAGAAAGAGTCAGTGCTCTGAGGAGCTGCCCACAGGAACACCAAGAAGGTGTGAAACTTTTGTGATAAGGAGACAACAATATGGAACCCCTGCAATAAGATAACAGCAATTCTGCAGTTTGGGAAGTGATGTCACACCTGATGTCACCCCAGCAGTTTGGGAAGTGATGTCACCCCAGCCCTGCTGAGCTCTGCTTCCCTCTGTGGCTGGACCCTGCTCTCAGCAGGGCCAAACAGCCCCTTCACCTCCATCCTCAGCTCGTGGTGTCTCCAAGCCCAGAGGCTCCTTCTTTTGGGGCATTTTGAGCAAACCCAGCTGCTGTTTTTGCTGCCTGCAGTTTGAGTGCTGAACTCTGCCATCCTCTGCTCAGCCAGGGCCCCAGAGCCTCCTCCTGCCCATCCCTTCCTGCCTGGGGACTCTGAGGAGCTGCTGCTGCTCTGCCTCAGCCTGGCCCTTGGGAGGACAGGTAAGTGTTCCTGGGGCTCTGTGTGTCCTGGGTAGGTGTCCCTGGGGCTCTGTGTGTGGTGGGTAGGTGTCCTGTGGCTCTGTGTGTGCTGGGTAGGAGTCCCTGGGGCTCTGTGTGTCCTGGGTAGGAGTCCCTGGGGCTCTGTGTGTCCTGGGTAGGAGTCCCTGGGGCTCTGTGTGTCCTGGGTAGGAGTCCCTGGGGCTCTGTGTGTGGTGGGTAGGTGTCCTGTGGCTCTGTGTGTGCTGGGTAGGTGTTCCTGGGGCTCTGTGTGTCCTGGGCAGGTGTTCCTGGGGCTCTGTGTGTCCTGGGCAGGTGTTCCTGGGGCTCTGTGTGTCCTGGGCAGGTGTTCCTGGGGCTCTGTGTGTGCTGGGCAGGTGTCCCTGGGGCTCTGTGTGTGCTGGGTAGGTGTTCCTGGGGCTCTGTGTGTCCTGGGCAGGTGTTCCTGGGGCTCTGTGTGTCCTGGGCAGGTGTTCCTGGGGCTCTGTGTGTGCTGGGCAGGTGTCCCCGGGGCTCTGTGTGTGCTGGGTAGGTGTCCCCTGGGCTCTGTGTGTGCTGGGTAGGTGTCCCTGGGGCTCTGTGTGTGCTGGGTAGGTGTCCCTGGGGCTCTGTGTGTGCTGGGTAGGTGTCCCCTGGGCTCTGTGTGTGCTGGGTAGCTGTCCCCTGGGGCTCTGTGTGTGCTTTATCCACATTCTGCCTTAACAGGAATCACTTGTAAAGGCAAAGTTTTCCACAGTGTCACGTTTGTAAGGGCTGCAATAGGGGAAGGGTTTTACATAAAGGGTGGGAAATCTCTGTCCTGCTCAGAGCTGCAGGGCTGGATGTGGGTCCTGATTCCTCCCTTTCACATCCAGATCAGCTCTGATTTAAAAAAATCACAGAATTCCTGACTGGTTTGGGTTGGAAGGGACCTTAAAGCTCCTGTTCCACCCCTACCATGGCAGGGACACCTCCCACTGTCCCAGGCTGCTCCCAGCCCTGTCCAGCCTGGCCTTGGGCACTGCCAGGGATCCAGGGACATTTCTACTGCTGCTCTCTAACTTTGTGGCTAATGGTTTGGGGATTTCCCTCCAAGTTAAACAAAAAGTAACTTTTTTTTCCTGCTTTTCCTTGTTAAGTTAAATCCCATTTCAAATTCTGTAGTAATTCCTAGGTGTTTTCATCTTACCACTAAAAATTCTTCCTCTCACTCAGAGTGATGGTCCTCTGCCCCTTGTATTAATAAATTATTGCATCTATTAAGCATTGGTGTCTACAGAGTAGCCATTGGAGCCAGGCTATGGGTGGGGGGAGTAAAGCCCATGGGGCTTTATTTGGGGATTTTTGTCACCCTGAGCTGGCTGCTGTCACAGTTTTGGGTAGAAAAGCAAGGATCCACTTGTTGCCAGCTCTCTGCTGTGGGCTGGGATTCTGCAGCTTTGTGGATGATGGGGCCAGAAGGCAGCAACAAAACATTGTGAAAAAACCCTTGATTTAGAAAGGTTCATTTTTGGGAAGGGCAGTGAAAGACAGAGGGAAGCAAAGGGTTAAAGGCTGCCTGTGTTAGGAGCCATTGCCCTTAGCAAACAATAATCAGCATTCCCTGAGCCCCTGGGCTCCCAGATCCACCAGAGTGGGGTTAAAGCTGCACTGAGGAGATGCCACCCTGCTCCAGGCAGGCTGCAGGAGCCCTGCTGGGGACAGAGGGGCTCTCAGCCCCTCCTGGGCTGTCCCAGCCACCTTCTGTCACCTTCTGCTGGGGACAGAGGGGCTCTCAGCCCCTCCTGGGCTGTCCCAGCCACCTTCTGTCACCTTCTGCTGGGGACAGAGGAGTTCTCAGCCCCTCCTGGGCTGTCCCAGCCATGTTCTGTCCCCTTCTGCTGGGGACAGAGGGGCTCTCAGCACCTCCTGGGCTGTCCCAGCCATGTTCTGTCCCCTTCTGCTGGGGACAGGGGTTCTCAGCATCTCCTGGGCTCTTCCAGCCATATTCTGTCACCAAAACCAGGAGCACAAGGAAGGGACAGGTTCATTTTGGGTACCTCTGGCTGCCCAAACCCAGGGAGAGCAAAGGTGCCCCTGTCTGAAAACACTGAGGGCAGTGTGAGATGCCCTCAGGCTGTTCCCTGCTGGGAATGTGTCCCTCATTCCCGGGGATGTACAGGAAAGGCTCAGAGCCCCAATCCCACAGAGCCCCAGTCCCACAGAGCATCTTGGGGAGGTGCTGGGCTGTGCCACAGTGAGCAGCAGTGGGCACAGGGTGTGAATCCAAGTGCTTAAACACAACCACAATGTGATTTCAGGACCAGCCACAGGTGAGGCTGAGGCTGCCAAGTGGCCAGGGAGGAGTTTCACAGCTGGGCTGGAAATGTGCCCCCAAGAGGGGCAGTGGGTCCCTGCCAGCAGTGCCAGCCTCACTCCTCACCTGCTGCCAGCCTGGCACAGCCTGCTCACCCCCTGAGTGCCCGCAGTGCAGAGAGAGCCCGGGGATGCTGTGCCCCCAGCCAGCCCCCCCTGCTGCTGCTGCAGACGCTGTGGAGCCAAGATCAGCTCCTTGATCTCCTCCCTCAGCAGTGAGTGCTGGGCAGCAGCTCCTGTGCTGCCCTTCCTCCTTCCCTTGTGGCACCATCCCTGTGCTCTGGGCTGGGGCAGCCTCGCCTGCAGTGCTGGGGGCGGTTTGGGGCATCAGAAGAGAGGAAAGATTTTAAAATATTGTAAGGAAGATGTGGAACCATCAGAGAGTGTCCAAAGGAGGTGGTGAAGGGCATTGAGGGGAACTCTGTGAGGAGCAGCTGAGGGCACTTGAGAGCCCTGAGGGGAGACTCAGCACAGCTGGAATTTCCTCATGAGAGGAAGAGGAGGGGCAGGCTGGAGCTCAGGGCAAGGTTCTTCCCCCAGAGGGTGCTGGCACTGCCCAGGCTGCCCAGGGAATGGGCACGGCCCCGAGGCTGCCAGAGCTCCAGGAGCCTTTGGGCAGCGCTGCCAGGGATGGACAGGGTGGGGTTGCTGGGGGGGCTGGGCAGGGACAGGATTTGAACTGGACAATCCCTGTGGGTCCCTTCCTGCTCAGGACATTCTGTGATTCCATAAGATCAGCCAGGGATGTGCTGAATTATCCATCATCCATGCTGCAACTGCTTGTGGCACAGGCCAATTGTGCAGGCAGCCACTCCCCAGGAGCCTGAGCTGGAAATGTGGATATTTCCTCAAATCAGAAGCACTGGGCTCTCCTGGCTTTTCATTTTGTGCTTCACTGTGCAGCCTTTCAGAATCAATCAGTTTGCAAACCCCAGGGTGATAAAAAGGAGCTCACATGGATTTCTCAGGTACAGAACAACCTCAGTTTCCTTTTCCTTTGGTTTGTGGGAGACAGGGCCTGGACTGGATGATCCTGGTGGGTCCCTCCAGCTCAGGACATTCTGTGATGCCAAGCTGAGCACAGCAGGTTTGACAGGGACTGCCAGCAGTTGTGGATTTGCACGTGAAAAGCAAAATTCAAGATTTGGCCCCTGCAGCTGCCAGGAGTCTGTGCAGGCAGAATGCAGAGTGACCAGCCTGGCCACAGATCCTGGGATCAGGGGGCTTTGGGAAGATGCTGAATGCATTCCTGGTGCTCTCTGCTGTGGCCTCCTGCTGTCCTGTGGGCTCCTGGGCCGTGTCCTGGCCCCTCTGGCACTGAGCCATTGCCTTCCCCATGAGCAGGGTGCTCGCCCTGGCATTGCCCCCCTGATCTCTGTGTTTGCTGATGACAGCTCTGATCTGATTAATAAATAAGGGAACATAAATGAGCAGCTCTGCTGGCCCATTTCACACCTGCTGGGCTGTGGGAAAGGCCCAGGAGCAATCCCAGACACTCCTGGGAGGTCTCATGGGGCACCTGATGGAGACCAGACCCCGAGGTTCCTCCTCCTGCCCTGTGCCAAGCTCCTGGCAGCAGCTCTGCAGCACTCTGGGGTTCCTCTGCTCCTCCAGTGCCACTGAGGGTGGTTCCTGTGGGCAGGGACTCCCTGGGCTGCAGGGAAGCTCTGACCAGGCACCTCTCCTGCCTGTTCTGTGGCCTGGGTCTCACACATGTGGGACTTTTTGCACTGCTGAGGACCCAGACCTTGTTGGATGCAAGGGGAGAATTTGCAATTAAAGTCATAAATCATGGGAAGATCCAGCAAAAATTGCCATGGACCTCCTGCCCATGAATATTTTCTGTTTTTTCTCTTCCCCCAGGATGAGGGTCTGTGCAGGTGTGAACCCAGCACCCACACAAGGGAAATCCCCCACACTCAGATCCTGTCTGTCCCTGGGCCTCCCAGAGCAGCTCAGGCTGGACTGACCCAAACTGGGAGAGCAGGGGATGAAATGGGGACTAGAGCAGGAGATGGAGAGAGGAAATGCTCCCCAGGCAAGGCAACAGCATGGAAATTGAGGTTGATTTTTAGGATTTGCTGTAACCTCAACCCATGAGCGTGACACAGGATCCACATTTCACCTCTCCACCCCTCAAATCTGAATTATCCTTTCCCTTCCCACCTTGTCTCTTCCAATGGAAACCTGCAGTTGACAGAGCATCTGGGATTTGCTTTTTGCAGCAGCAGAGCTGGGCACAGAGCCCTGCTTTGCTCTGGGATTCCGTGATGCTGTGAGGGGATGGGGGAAGCAATTCCTCATCTCCCAAGAGGAGCTGGGCAATGTTGGGATTTCCATCAAGGTTTTTGTTCCCCGTGCCCCATTTTGGGTTTGGGGTCTCTTGTAATGTAACCCCACAAAAAACCTGATTATCCTGGAGCCTGGTATGGAGGGCAGGGCACAAGTGAGTGATGGCAGACTTGTTTTCTAACGTGGCTTCTCTGTACTAATTAATTCCTTGATCAATCCCCACCTGCCTGCCTCGCTGGGGCTGCTGTGAAGCTGAAATGAATTTGTGTCTCTGATGCACCTGGCAGGCTCAGAGGTGCTGTTCCCTGCTGGATAAATCCTGTCCCAGCAAACTGCACCTGGGGTCTGGGCTCTTTCTGAGGTGAGGAAATGCTTTTGGATTAGTGATTGATGAGTAAATAAGAGGACATTTGTACACATCTGTGGGGAAACTTTCTGTCCCTGTGGCCACATTTGCCAAAGTGGCAGCAAACAAACGAAGCCTCAAATTTCAGCATTCAGCTGAGCAAGAGATGGGGAGGAACTGAACCAGGATAATCCCTTTTTATTCCACCAGGGAGCATAACTCCAATGGTTTTGGTGCTAAACACTTCTGCAGGCCAGCAGGCACCTTTTGACTCTTAACTGACTGCTCTTTAGGGATTCCCTCGGGACAGGCAGCTCTGAAACCCAGAATTGCTCCCAGGCATGGCAAAGAACAAACAACTAAAACAAATCTACAGTCCTGCAAGCAGTGCTAACTCGTTTAAACCCCAAACCCCACCCCAAGCACCTCCAAACCCTGTTGTTTCTCCTCAGCTGGAGCAGTAACTCCAGGAAAATCCTTCCCTTCCAGACATGTTTGGTTTAAAGGAGTTTTTGGGAATATGGTCCCTATTAACTTAGAGGGAAATGGTTTTGAGCTTGCAGTGATTTAAGGTGATTTCCTTACGCCTTTCTGAGATGGATTTGTGCTTGTAAGGAGCATGACCAGCCCATTCCTTGGTTAATGCAGATTCTCAGTGCTGGTGGGAAATGAGGAGCAGATCCTACAGGCAGAGCTCAGGGTTCCAGCAGGAAATTACAGCTGTGAACACTTCATCCTGCACATTCCCTGGCTCTCCCACAACCCCTCCTGCCCAGGAACATCACCCATTTGCATATTAACACCGCTAATGAGCCCTGGGAGGCTTCTCATGATGTCAGAGCCCGGCGGTCACTGGGGCTGGGGATGCTCAGGGCCGGTCCCAGCCGGGCTGTGGGATGCCAGCGGTGCCAGCCTGGGCTGTGTGGGCAGCCAGGACACTCCTGCCCGGCAGGAACCGTGGCCATTTGCCCTCATTTTTAGGGGGTGACTTGCGGAGGAGCTTCCTGCTGCTGAGCTGGCAGAGCCTCGGCAGAGCAGGGATGGATGTGCCCTGGCAAAACCCAGCCCAGGGGTGGATGTGCCCTCCCAAAACCCACCCCGGGGATGGATGTGTCCTCCCAAATCCCAGCCCAGGGATGGACGTGCCCTCCCAAAACTCACCCCAGGGATGGATGTGTCCTCCCAAATCCCACCCCAGGGATGGATGTGCCCTCCCAAAACCCACCCCAGGGATGGATGTGCCCTCCCAAAACCCAGCCCAGGGGTGGATGTGCCCTCCCAAAATCCAGCCCAGCCCAGGGATGGATGTGCCCTGGCAAAACCCAGCCCACCCCAGGGATGGATGTGCCCTCCCAAAACCCAGCCCAGGGATGGATGTGCCCTCCCAAAACCCAGCCCAGGCTCTGGGAAATGAACCTGTAGAACATTTTTAAAGTTTGATAGGTGGTTTGTATAGTGTGTATCTGTATGTAAACTTTGAGATAAGAAATAGTGACTTGGAAATGCCTCTCAGTTTGCCCCATCTCTAGGTTAGAAAAGTGCATAATATATATATCATTATATGTATATATAACACCAGGCTGGCTGCACCCTTGGAATGCTGCTCTGTCTGGGGGCTCTTGGGAAAGATTTTTTTTTTATATAATTTTAAAATATTTTTAATTTTTGTAAATTTTTTATTAAAAATTAAAATTTAAATTTTATTTAATTAAAATTTAAAATTTTATTTTTAAAAAATTTTATTTTTACATTTTTATTTTTTATTATTTTTATATTTTATTTTTTATTTTTATTTGATTTTATTATTTTAATTTTTATATTTTAAAGTTTATTTTTAATTTTATTTTTTAATTTTTAAATTTTTTTAAATTTGAAAAAAATTTAAAACGTAATTTAAAAAAAATTAAAATATATTTTGTTCTGGTTTTTATTTTGTTTTTTTATTTTTTATTTTGTTTTTTATTGTGTTTTTTTAAATTTTGTGTGGTTTTATTTTGTGTTTTTATTTTGTGTGGTTTTATTTCGTGTTTTTTAATTTTTTTATTGTTTTGTTTTATTATGCTGCCCTGCCTGGGCGCTCTTGGGAAAGATTTATTCCTGCTCCACAGACCTGTATAGGTGGAAGGGACCTCGTGAGGCCACCCCGTGCAAACTCCTGCTCAGGCAGGCCCAGCCAGAGAGGATTGTCACATCCTGGTGGCTTTTGAGCATCTCCAAGGATGGGACATCACCTCCCTCAACCCCAGGCAGCCCCTGCCAGCTCAGGGTGCCATTGTCACCTTTGTTGGTGGCTCATGTTCAGGGCAGTGTCCTCCAGGACCCCCAGGTTCTTTCCTGCCTTTCCCTGGTCCTTCTCTGAAGCAGAATTTTTAATTTCCTCACTGTTGATCTTTATAACATTCCTGCCTTCCCCTTCCCAGCCTGTCCAGGTCTCTCTGGCACATTGCACATCCCTCCCAGTTTGGTACCAACAGCAAAAATTGCCAGAGAGGCATTCTGCCCCCTCACTCAGACCACTAAATGTAGTCAGGACTGGAGCCAGGATTCCCAGGATTGACCCCTGGGATACAGAATCAGCCACTGCCAACTGAACTTTGTGCCACCCATCACCACCCAGCCACTCCCAGATTTCAATCCACTCACTCCCTGCTCCTCCAGCCCCAACAGCTCAGACCCCAAGAGTCAGGGCTCCAAATCACCAGATCAGTTCTGCAGTGTTGGAGGGGATGAGCTGCATTTTCAGGTTCATTTTGCACCCAAACCAGGTGGAAAACTGACATGGAAAAATCTGCAGGTCAGTCAATCATCACGGGTGACCTGCAGGGAGCAGGAGAGGCTGGAAACTGAAAAGGTCACAACCCCTGTGACCTGCCAACCAGGACCTTGCTGGCTTTTCCTGCTCTGAGCAGAAACAAAAGCAGTTTTTAAAGCTCCTGTCCTGGCGTGAGGCCACTGGAGTCTGCCAGCACCTCCAGGGCAGCTCACTGATGGAACTGGGAGAGGACAAATATTTACAGATGGATTTCTATGAAAAGATGTCTTTGGATGCCCCAGGCATGAGTTTCAAGTTAAAACCCTCCATATTCATAGAAATCTACCCCACTGGGCTGTGTTCAGCTCCATGCTGAGCTGGCTTGTGGCCCTACTGGGGTCAGTCCCCCAAAAACCAGCAAAAACCATCCTAAAACTATTTCTGCTGGAAATGAGGTGATCAGTGGCTGTTTTGCACTTCAGTTTACCCCCAGAAGGTCACAGTGTTCATTTGGCCCAGCACCTCCATGTCCCAAGGGGGTACCAGCCTTTCCAAGCCCAGCCAACTAAAAGATGATGAGCCAAGAAAATCAGTGAGATTGTCACCCAGGGGATGTCAAAGAAGCTCCTGCTTTCTCACAGAATCACTGGCTTGGAACAAACCTTCAAGATCATGGAGTCCAACCCAGCCCCAACCCCTCAACTCAGCCCTGGCACCCAGTGCCACATCCAGGCTTTGTTAAACACACCCAGGGATGGGGACTGCACCACCTCCCTGGGCAGCCATTCCAGAACTTTATCTCTCTTTATCTCCTCCTGCACCTCCTCCAGCTGGCTGGCAAGGGCCCATCCTTGTGCCTCAGTTTCCCCCCAAACCCACCCCAAGCACCTCCAAACCCTGTTGTTTCTCCTCAGCTGGAGCAGTAACTCCCGGAAAAACCTTCCATTCCAGAGATGCTTGATTTAAAGGAGTTTTTGGGAATATGGTCCCTATTAACTTAGAGGAAAATGGTTTTGAGCTTGCAGTGATTTAAGGTGATTTCCTTACGCCTTTCTGAGATGGATTTGTGCTTGTAAGGAGCATGACCAGCCCATTCCTTGGTTAATGTAGATTCTCAGTGCTGGTGGGGAATGAGGAGCAGATCCTACAGGCAGAGCTCAGGGTTCCAGCAGGAAATTACAGCTGTGAACACTTCATCCTGCACATTCCCTGGCTCTCCCTGTGCCCTCTGCTGCAGCTCATCCCCATCCTGAGCAGGGGCAGCTGCACCAGGGCTGGGGGTGCTGATCCCATCCTTATGAAGCCAGGGGGGTCTTATCAGCAGAGCATTGGCCTGGGGCCTCTGTCCCAGGAGGATAAGGGTCCTGGAGTCCAGCCCGCTGGGACCCGAGCCACGGGGAGCCCTCCAGCCAGCAGGGTGATAACAGCTCTGTATAGTGATATCAGCTCTTTGGGATTGCAGCTGCTGCTAGACTCCTTTGTGACTTTCCTTGCTGACTTTCCTTGACCTGTTCTGTGGTCACTTGAGCCAAGAGGGCAGCAGAGCCTTCAGCAGCACCATGGGTGCTGGATCACACTCATCTCTGACCCAGACATGTGGCAACTGAGAGATGTTTTAAAAGCTTTTACTCCATTTTCAGTCTCATGTGAAGGGTGAGACAATACAGATGCTATAATTCACACCATCACAATCAGAAGCTGTTTCTTAATTACAATACCTATAAGTCTTTCTTGACCTATCAGTTTTAGCCACACCATGCTGTAAATGCCTTCAAGTCAATCATGTCAGCCCCTTTGTCACCCTGTGTGAGCCTTCTGTCACATTTTGAGAATTTCCTACAAATCCATTTCCCACACTGGAAATGACACCTGTAATGAGACTGAGCCCATCAGGGACACCCCAGAGCTCTTAGTGCTCATTACCAAGGGGTAATTAGTGACTTTGCAGCGTGGGGTGTGGGAGCTCAGAATATCACTCCCAATGTCCAGAATCACTGAGAAAACCCATGGGGGGCTTGGAGGTCCTGCAATGTTGCCAGTCAGTCTTGGTGGCTGGACTTTGACCCTTCAGAGGGTGTGTGTGAGGACATGAGAATGAGCACAGTTTAAGTGGTGGAGGGATTGTGCATTTTCAGGGTGAAATATGGATTTTGGGATTTTGGTACAGGGGGGTTATATCTCGGTACAGGGGGGTTATGGAGACAAGATGGAGGGATCAGGGCGTGTCTCGTGCTTCTTCTTTCTTCTTCTTGTCGTCCATCTTCTGTGGTGGTGCTGGCACTTGGGGATTTGTTTGTGGTGAAGGTGCACTTGTTAACAAGGGTGAAAGGTACTGGGGATAAAAGGTAAATATGATGTACGGAGTTTTTATTATAAAAGGACACGACCGCCCCATGGGTGGTCAGAGCTCCCTTGGCTGCCTTGTGGGTCAGATCCTGGCTGGCAGAAAGGAAAACTCTGTGAGATAAAGAATAATAAACATTTTGAAGACCGAAGTATTGAAGAGCCCAGACTCGTCCTTTGACCCGCGGCTGCCCCGACCCATCCTGCGCGTGTCCGAGCAGAGACAGCAGCCGGGTCGGGCAGTGGGGAGGCGGGAGAGGGGCTGGTTCGAGGTGTGAGAGCCGTGCCCTGCGGGGAGCAGGGCAGGAGCCAGCAGCTGGGGAGATGCAGGTGAGAGGGGAGCAGAGGCAAAGCTGCTCCTTGCAGGGGATTTCTCTGCCAGAACCGGGGCAGCTGAGGAGGGAGGAGCTGGAGGTGCTGAGCTCCATCCTAGGAAGCAAAACAGGAAAGGGGATGGGGGCATTGGCTGGGCTGCTCCAGCTGCACGGAGGCTCCTGGGGAGCAGCTTTGGGGCTGTTGGGTGTCTCCAGCCTTGCTGGGGTGTTGGACCCTGCTGGCCAGGCTGGAGGCTCAGATTTGGGGGTGCAGAGGGGCTGCTGTGCCTGCCTGTGCCCCTCAGGGCTCACCAGCCCCACGTCAGCAGTTTGGTGTGTTGGGTTTGGCTGCTGAGCCAGGGTAAATGCACAGGGTCAGTGATGTCCCCACTCTTGCTGGGCAGCACAGAGGGGCAGGTGAGGATGAGGTGAGGATGAGGATGGGGGGCTGCAGCAGGAGCTCACCCCAGTCAGTGCTGGGACAGCACCCCAGGATTTGGGCAGTGGCAGAAGCTGCATTTGGGGTTCAGTGTTGTCCAGAGGGAATCGTGTTGGGAGCTCAGGGTGAGCATCCAGGGGGAGATAACTGCAGTGGCTGTGGCAGGAAAACAAACCTGGCTCTGTCACAGACATCTTTTAGGAAAAATCCTTTCCTTAGGATTTTTTCTCCTGAGAAGCTGAGAGGCCTCAGGAACAAAATGTAAACAATGATTATCTGCTGCTGTAGAATGCAACAGGTGCATCTGTGATTGGTCTCATGTGGTTGTTTCTAATTAATGGCCAATCACAGTCAACTGGCTCAGACAGAGAGTCCAAGCCACAAGCTTTTGTTATCATTCTTTCTTTTTCTATTCTTAGCCAGCCTTCTGATGAAATCCTTTCTTCTATTCTTTTAGTATAGTTTTAATGTAATATATATAATAAAATAATAAATCAGCCTTCTGAAACATGGAGTCAGATCCTCATCTCTTTCCTCATCCTCAGAGCCCTGTGAACAGTCACACCTAGATCAGCTTAACCTCAGCTGAAGGGATGGGGAGCAGCATGGATGGGGATGCCCTGCTGGAAGGCAAAAGGAATTAAACAAGGCCAAAATGAAGTGCTTAGAGAGCATTTTCACCCAGAACAAGGGATTTTCTCAGAGCTCTGATTTGGTTTAATTCACATTAAAGCCCCACCAAGGGGAGATTCTGGTTCTACCTCTGTAGGCTCTGGATTGAGTTACAGCCCCTGAGGTCCAAGCCCTGAGTGCTGAAGCACATCTGGCTGCTTTGCTCTGCAGGAACCTCCCAGGATTTACCTTTCCTTTGGGAAGAAGCCTGCATAAGCTGGCAGTAAGGTGGTTTTCCCTAGAAAACAAACATTTTGCCCCCAAAATACCCACCCAGCTGCACCAGAGCCCTCAGACGTGGCCCCTCTTCAGGGCAGCCTTGCTCTGTGTAGCAAAGACCAAACCCTGCAAGCTCTAAAGTTGCCTTAAAAGTGCTTAATTCACTTTTTGACCTTTTAAAAGTCCCAGCTCCTGAAATCATGTGATTGCAAGGAGATGACATTGCTGAGGGAAGCACAGGATTTGGGTAAGCTCTGAGAAAACAAAAACCACCAGCGAGGAGCCTCCTCCTGTTTTCTTCAGAAAAATCCCCTCCTGACTGGGACAAACACAGTGGGGCTGGCTTGGAGGCCCTGCTGGCAGCACTGTGGGCAGGGAGGGAAGTGAAAAAGCTTTGCATTTGTGTAAGGCTGCAAAATGGGGTTGCCAAACAGGATACGGGCTGGGAAACCAGCTGGGCAAGGAGGCTGTGGCTGCCCGGGTGCACCAGTTGCTGATAATTGTATTTACTTTAAAAGGAGTTGATCTTTTTGGTGGCTCACTGCTTGTTTAGGCTCTGCTCCGAGCCCTCTGCTGCTGTGGGAGCTTTGGTGCACTGAGATTTTTGAAATTCAGTTTTGCAGAAATAAATGCTGCTGGTTAAAGTTTGCATCCCAGGGTTCTGGCTGGAGCCTGGGGAAGGATGTCACAGGGCAGCAATCACAGAATTATGGAATCATTCAGGCTGGAAAACACCTTTAAGATCATCAAGTCCAACTGTGAGCCCAGTACCACCACTGCTCACCACTAAGCCTCCAGAGCAGATTCCCAATTTCTGTGGGCAATTCCAGGGATGGGTGACTCCATCAGCTCCTGGGGCAGCCTGTGCCAGTGCTTTAAAAGCTTTTAAATTATATTTTTTTCCTTAATATCCAGCCTCAATCTTCCCTGGTGCAGCTTTCCTCTCCTTCTGTCACTTGTCCTCTCCCTGAAGCCCAGAGCTGGGTGGGACAGAGCTCCTGCTCCAGTGTGGGGAGCTCCAGCTCGTGGTTTCTGTGTCAGAAGAGATGAGAAGGGAGTTCCCCCTGTGAGTCAGAGCCAGCTGGGGCCTCATTCGTGTGGATCTCAGGGAAATGGGTCCCTTTGGCTGCCCTGGCCCCACTGCCTGCCCCCCTGTGAGCTTTGTGCCCTGCTCTGTGCCCTGCTTTGTGCCCTGCTTTGTGCCCTGCTTTGTGCCCTGCTTTGTGCCCTGTTCTGCCCTGCTCTGTGCCCTGCTGTGTGCCCTGCTCTGTGCCCTGCTCTGTGCCCTGCTTTGTGCCCTGCTCTGTGCCCTGCTCTATGCCCTGCTCTGTGCCCAGCTCTATGCCCTGCTTTGTGCCCTGCTCTGTGCCCTGCTCGTCCTGCCTGGCTGTGGGTGATCCCAGGGGGGGTTTGGGTGAAATTCAGCCCAGCTGCTCACCTGCCCAGTGGGTTTTGTGTTCCTGTGCTGCCTTTCCTGCCCTGGCCATCAGCTCTTGGGCTGGAGGCTGTCCCTGGCACTTTGGTTTGCTGGGGTCAGGCATGTGCCACGTGCCCCCTCCTTTCCCCCCAGTTTCTTTTCCTGCAGTCTGAAGTGACTGTCACAGGATTACAGAGTAAATTCAGATGGAAGCCTGTCAGGGGGAAGCTGTTTGGGGTTTATTCTGTCTGTGGGCTGCTCAGGGCAGCTCTGCTGAGCCCTTTCTGCTGCCTTGAAGCAGAAAAGCCTCACCCTTACAAATGTACACACCCCCCTGAAGCTGAAAACAACCCCCAAAAGGTTCAGCCTGGAGAAAAGGAGGCTCAGAGTCTTTTCCAATCTCACTGGTTCTGTGAATCTGTGAAAATAGTTTATGAGAGCTTTCTGCAAACAGCCCTGAAGCAGCTCTGTGCTGGGAGGGGGCCTGGCCTGCTCTGGAGCTGGCCAGACCTGAGGCTGCAGGGGAATCCCTGCAGGGAGGAGGGCTCCTCATCCTGCCTGGGTGAGAGGATTTCAGCTTTACAGGGTTGGTGCTGGGTGCTGCTTGGGTTGGGACTGTGGCTTTCCCAGGCGTATTCAAGTATGACTTAAATAATTATGTGTATGTGCATATGTATATACATTTATAGGTCATATATATGTGTATTTATATGCCATATATATGTATTTAAATGTCATATATCTATGTATTTATGTGTCATATATATGTGTATTTATATGCCATACATATGTATTTAAATGTCATATATCTATGTATTAATGTGTCATATATATGTGTATTTATATGCCATATATATGTATTTAAATGTCATATATCTATGTATTTATGTGTCATATATATGTGTATTTATATGCCATACATATGTATTTAAATGTCATATATCTATGTATTAATGTGTCATGTATATGCGTATTTATATGCCATATATATGTATTTAAATGTCATATATATATATGTATTTATGTGTCATGTATATGCGTATTTATATGCCATACATATGTATTTAAATGTCATATATATATGTATTTATGTGTCAGATATATGTGTATTTATATGCCATACACATGTATTTAAATGTCATATATATATGCATTTATACATCATATATATATATGTATTTATAGGTCATATATATGTATTTATATGTAATGTATATGTATTTGTTATATGTATATGTATTTATATGCCACATATGTATTTATATGTCATATATATGTATTTATGTCATATATGTGTACTTATATTCATATATATATGTAATTATATGCCATATATATGTATTTCTATGCCATATGTATATGTATTTATACACCATAATATGTATTTAAATGTCACATATATATGTATTTATATGTGTGTGCACAGAAAAATGTATGGCAGCACTATTTGAATGAAGGCAAAGCAATTTGGGTACAAATCTAAGGAGATTTGCACCCAACCACTGTTGCCTAAATGTGTTTAATTGTAAAGGAACACTGTCAGTTCAGCAGTTTTGCAGGACAGTGTGAAAGAGGCTGTGTGCTGGGACAGGGGGATGCCAGCACAGCCCCACTGGCACTGGGTGGTCTCTGCTGGACCCCTCAGAGTGGCTCTGACCCATCTTGGCCACCCCCTGCCCCATCCCATCCCATCCCATCCCATCCCATCCCATCCCATCCCATCCCATCCCATCCCATCCCATCCCATCCCATCCCATCCCACCCCATCCCATCCCATCCCATCCCATTCCATCCCCGTCCCATCCCATGGATCCCATCCCATCCATCCCATCCCATCCCATCCCATCCCATCCCATCCTATCCCATGGATCCCATCCCATCCCATGGATCCCATCCCATCCCTCCCATCCCATCCCATGGATCCCATCCCATCCCATCCCCATCCCATCCCATCCCATGGATCCCATCCCATCCCATCCCCATCCCATCCCATGGATCCCATCCCATCCCATCCCATCCCATCCCATCCCATCCCATCCCATCCCATCCCATCCCATGGATCCCATCCCATCCCATCCCATCCCCATCCCCATCCCATGGATCCCATCCCATCCCATCCCATCCCATCCCATGGATCCCATCCCATCCCCATCCCATCCCATCCCATCCCATCCCATCCCATCCCATCCCATGGATCCCATCCCATCCCATCCCATTCCATCCCCATCCCATCCCATGGATCCCATCCATCCCATCCCATCCAGCCCATCCCATCCCATCCCATGGATCCCATCCATCCCATCCCATCCAGCCCATCCCATCCCATCCCATGGATCCCATCCCATCCCATCCCATCCCATCCCATCCCATCCCATCCTATCCCATGGATCCCATCCCATCCCATCCCATCCCATCCCATCCCATGGATCCCATCCATCCCATCCCATCCAGCCCATCCCATCCCATCCCATGGATCCCATCCCATCCCATCCCATCCCATCCCATCCCATCCTATCCCATGGATCCCATCCCATCCCATCCCATCCCCATCCCATCCCATGGATCCCATCCCATCCCATCCCATCCCATGGATCCCATCCCATCCCATCCCCATCCCATCCCATCCCATCCCCATCCCATCCCATCCCATCCCATCCCATCCCATCCCATCCCATCCCATGGATCCCATCCCATCCCATCCCCATCCCATCCCATGGATCCCATCCCATGGATCCCATCCCATCCCATCCCATCCCATCCCATCCCATCCCATGGATCCCATCCCATCCCATCCCATCCCCATCTCCATCCCATGGATCCCATCCCATCCCATCCCCATCCCATCCCATCCCATCCCATCCCATCCCCATCCCATCCCATCCCATCCCATCCCATCCCATCCCATCCCCATCCCATTCCATCCCATCCCATCCCATCCCATGGATCCCATCCCATCCCATCCCTGCCCCATCCCATCCCTGCTGGGGCTCCTCCTTCCCCCCAGCTGCAGGAATCCCCCCCTCTCCCAGCACTGTGCACGCAGCAGAATTCCCCCCCAGCCCCTCTAATCCCTTTATGGTGTTTGTGCCGGGCTCCTCCTGCCCATGCTGCTCTTTGCCTTCCCTCTAATCTCCCCTGAACTGTTTGGCAGGACAAAAACCAGCCCGGGTTGGTCACACCGATCCCGGGGAGGGGAATGCTCTCTACAGAGGCTCTGGGAGGTGCTGTGGGGGTTCAACAACCAGGGAGGAATTCCCTCAGTTCTGAGCAGCTTCCTGAATCCTGCAGGGTGATTTAGAGTAAAACCTGAATTCTCCATCCCAAAATCCCTGCTCTGTGCCCAGGGACTTCTTGGACAAATGTATGGAGGGATCTTATAGCCAAAGCCAAGCCCTCTGGGTCCAGCCCTCTGCTGCAGCACCAGGGGAAGGTGAAAAAATCACCCCAGGAAGTAAATTAGTCCGTGTTTAACCCCTTTGTGGTAAAACATATTGTGTAGCTGAAGATTTTCAATCTGAGAAATTTCTTAATATTTTATTACTATCCTATCAAAGCAAGAAATATCTTTGATGCATTTTGGCAAGGCTGGAAAATGCTCAGGCTGATAAAGCTGTACAAGAAGGAAATGTAGGAAGCGACTTCCTTAAAGCATTAGGAGTGCTTTCTGGAGAAAATTGGAAAGCAGGATCTTTGCAAATTTGGTTTAAAACCTACGTGTAGTAGGTCTGCAAAATGCCACACAGAAGAGAAGGTTAGGGATAAATCTAGTTTATATAAGGCAAGGAGCAGAAAGGATTATGCACCCCTGAGGAAAGATTCTTTTCAGTTTGATAAATGCAGCGTAAGTATCTCTCGGAGTCAGAGAGATAAAAACTGGAAGAATAATTTAGGGTTTGGCCAGGTCTCCCTAGGCTGGGTCTCCAGACTGATTCAAAAAAAGCCCCTGGGAAGGGGAGCAGCCCTGCTGCATCCCTTGGGCACGGGGTGACATCCCAGGTGGCCCCAGAGGTGAGGGTTGGCCCGGGCTGGAGCAGCACAGCAGAATTTGCAGCTTCTCTCCCTGCTGTGCTCCATGTGGGGGAACCTCTGCTGCAGCTCTGAACGGGCTTCTCAAAGTCCTCAGGAGATTTCATCTGTGACCTTTTACTTCTCCAAGGACGCCCCTGCTCCCTTTCCTGCCCTGGCTCCGACCTTGGGCCGTGGCTGGTTCTGGGAGCTGCTGGTGGTTAATATTTACTGTACCTGGCGAGGAGGGGAGCAGGCAGGAGCCGCTGATTGCAGAGCCGGGGCTTGTTTGGGGGAAATGTTACTGCAGAGCCTCAGGAGCCAGGTGTGAATGGTGCTGCTGCTGTTGGTGTAACAGGGTTGTTGCTATGGAAATGGCTGGAATTAGGCTTGGGGAGATGAGGCTTGATCCCAGGAAAAACTGACTAAGCAGGTGCCCAACCTTACATGGCAGAAATGTTTTTTTCCTGCTTATCAAAATCCTTTTTGGTGTGAAATCATTGTGTATATTTGGTGAGCTGCCTCGAGGGTGGTGTTTGGGCAGGGATGGCACCGTGGCACTTGGGGACCTGGTGTAGTGGTGGCCTTGGCAGTGCTGGGTAACAGCTGGGCTCAGTGACCTTTTCCACCCTTAGGAATTCTGTGATTCCACTCCTGTGCCCCCGCAGGCTGCTGCTGTCCCTGCTGTCCCCAAACAGCACAAACCCACCATGTTTGCAGGGGGCTCTGACCAGGTGAGGGATTACTGGTGTTTGTTCTGCCTTCCCCTTTTGGGTGTTTTGGTGCTCAGTGAGTCCAGCTGCTCACAGAGGAGCTTCCCAATTCAGGTTACTGGGTTAACACAGCCTGGATTTTGTTCCACTTCTCCCTGGGCTTGAGCCCCCTCAAGCTCCGGGTGTTTCTGCACAGGTGGGCACATCCAGGAGGGAAGGCAGAGGGATAAAATGAACCTCTCCCCACCCAGCTGAGTCAGGGAGGTGCAGGGGCTCGGCAGAACCCTCCTATCACACCGAGCACACCCCTGCTGCTCCTGCTGGCTCCGGAGGATGCAGCTCCCCTCTCCTCGGTGGGGTTGCCTTCCTTCCCAAGGGATGCAGATCCATCTCTGAGCTCTCTGCTCAGCCTCAGCCGCTGCTTCTGCAGCCCTGAGGCCGGTCCCGGGGGCTCCAGCTCCCCAGGCGGGATGGAGATGGAGATGGAGATGGAGATGATGGAGATGGGAGAGGGAGCCGAGGACCCGGCGGAGCCGCTGGCGCCTCCCCGGTTGGGTGCTGCTCGCTGTTGCTGGGTGTTGCAACGCCTCCGGGAAAGCGCTGCACAGCCAGGGGTGCATTTCCTCCCGCCCTGGGACGATTTCCAAACAAGAATGAGGAAATGCTGAGCTTTGCAGTCACATTCGTGGATGTGACCCTAAAACACCCCGCAGAGGGAGGCGGCTGCTTTCGAGCTGCGCCCCGGCTGCGGTTGCGGAGACCCTGAATGTCACCGGGGCGGCGACAAGGACACGGGCAGCCCTGCGTGGCTCCGGGACCTTGGGCACATGCCCGTGTGCCAACCTCCTGCCAGGCGCTCTGCTCGGGCAGCACCCACGGGCCGTGGGCTGGGTGACGTCTGGCCCGCCCGCAGCCCGCTGCCACTGATGTCACCGCCCGGTCACCCAAATTGCTAATTGAGTTTTGCTTCTGCCGCTGCCAATCTCATTTCCTGGTTCTTGTGCAATCCCAAGTGCTTTCAGGTTTCTTCCCGATTCTTTATCTGCCTGCGGGACCAAAACACCTTCAGAAGAAAAACAGAGCTGATGTCTTGGGTCAGTGCCCGGGGAGGAGATGTCCTGTGGGGGGCAACCGACCGTGAAGCAGGTTTTTTTTTAGCTGCCCTGGTGTTTTGCAGAAAAAACATTCCTGGCGGTGAGTCAGGCAGCCACAAACATGAGGCTGTCTTAAGAACCGGGGGAATTAGCAAAAACCCAACTGCTTTAGAGCCCAGTCATGCCTTAAAGCCTGTTTTTCCTTTTGTAACATCGGAAAACTGCTTGAAACCCGAGGCTGGGGAGTCGAGGCGCGCTCGCCCCGACGGGCTTGCTTGGGGGGGTTGTTTGGAATCTTGTCTTCCAGAAAAAAAATCCGGGAGTATTTGAGATAAGCCCCGGAGGCGCCGGCACGGGCTGTGCCCGTGCTGGCTGTGCCCGTGTTGGCTGTGCCCGTGTTGGCTGTGCCCGTGCTGGTTGTGCCCGTGTTGGCTGTGCCCATGCTGGCCGTGCCCGTGCTGGTTGTGCCCTGGCACGTTTGGGGTCTCTCTGCCCCGACACGTAGGAGCCTCTCACGCAGGATCTATGGAAAACTGGGAAGGCAGCGATGCGTTTAATACACCTAATTGGATCTGCGTTCGGCTCAATAGCTGGAAATTGCTGCTATATTGAAATAATCGACTCAAATTCACACCTCTTGGCTGAGGATTTTTAGCTGACTGTAAATCACGGCAGAGCCTGGGCTGAGCGTGGATAGTTTGGGGGTTTAAAGAGACTCCGCTACGCTCTGGTGCTTAAAAATTGTGCTTTAACTCCGCGGTTTATAGATGGGAAGGGCTGAAGTAGGAGATCGCGGTGTTTTCCCAGCAGTTCTCAGCCTTTCCTCCTTTCCTTTCCAAGGAAAGCCTTGGGGGCCAACCCAGCGCCGCAGCCACGGGAGGGCTGAAGCCGGGTGGGAAAGGGTCGTTCCTGGGGTGGCCAGGGCAGGATGGGGGGAGAGAGGTAATGGTAGGGGGAATCTGGCTGCCCCTGTCCCACGGATTGGGCTGTCCCTGCCCCAGGGATCTCGTTGTCACTGATGTCCCCAGGACCACCCAGGCACCCAGATCCTTTCCATCACACATCCACACGGTCCCAGCCAGGTTTTGGGGTGCTGGGGGAGCACAACCCAGCAGCCTCCCCAGCTCCCCCCCGGCAGCGCTGGGAGAAAAACACCTGCACGCTTGTACGAGGGCAACCCGACACAAACAAGGGGACAAAACGGATGACACACGCAGAGAGGGGACCGGAGGTGGTGAACAACATTTTCAATGAGTAACACCTGTTTCTTTAAATAAACAATAAGTTATTTAGCCAGTAACTCACTACTTTAAACAAACAAAGCGATGCTTTAGCCGTGAGATACCTGTCCTTTTTAATAAGTAATATTTTAATAAGAAAAGAAAACGATACTAAACGTCCTCAGTGGGTGTTCCGGAGGTGGGGGCCGAGGCCCGGCGCTGCCGCCCCAGGGCGGAGCCGCCTCCGCGCCGCCCCCGGACCGCGGGCGCCTTTAAAGCGCGGGCGGAGCGGGCGCGGGCAGCGCTGGGGCCGGTGAGCGCGGGGTCACGGGTTCGAGTCCCGCCGGGGGGAGTCGGGGCGGCTCGTTAAGGACTGGGAGGTTGGTTTGTAACATACCCCTGGGGATGATGGGCCGGGGGTGATGTGGTACTCACCTGTGCGCCCCCGCAGGGCCGTCGCCATGTCGGTGTCGCACAGCTCCAGGCTGAACAAGCTGGTGCGGGAGCAGTACATGAGGCTGCCCCAGGATGGGAGGGTGCAGGTCACCTACGTCTGGATCGACGGCAGCGGCGAGGGAGTGCGCTGCAAGAGCAGGACCCTCGATAAGGAGCCCAAGAGCATCGAAGGTAACGCGGCTGCTCGTCCCTCGGGTGATGGGTGGTGTGATGGAGGGCCCTGAGCATCGCCTGGGAAAAGTTCTGGAGTGCTTCGGGCGGTGGGAGCTGGGACGGGCTCTCCCTGGTTGTGTGGCGCCAGTGATACCTGTTGCAGCTGTCTGGTGGGGTTGTACCAAGCAGCAGGGTGAATATCCAATCTGCGTCCCTGCGGTTTGCTTAATCCGCTAATCTCTGCTATTAGTGCTGGGTGGGAAGGGGAGGATGAGCTCCTCGCCCCTTTCCCCCAGGCAAACAGGCATGGAGACGTGTCGGCATCTGGATGGGGTTTGGTACAGGGCGGTGGAGTGGCTGGGAATGATCCTGCCCGTGCCTGGTGGTGCTGGGGTGGGGTGGACACGCTGATGCTCAGGGAGCACCGAGGGGCTCCGGGGATGTGCAAGAAAACCTTTGTGGCTGACATCCCATGGAACTCAGCACCCCTTGCGTGCTGTATCCTGGATCCGAGCCACCAGCACTTGGCACAATCCGTATGTGGGCCTTTTCCCAGCCTCACTTCCCCCTCCTGCCCCGCAGATGTCCCCGAGTGGAATTTCGATGGCTCCAGCACGGCACAGGCAGAGGGCTCCAACAGTGACATGTTCCTGGTGCCTGTCTGCATGTTCAGGGACCCTTTCTGCCTGGACCCCAACAAGCTGGTGCTCTGCGAAGTGCTGAAGTACAACAGGAAACCCGCAGGTGAGCACCCCCAGCTCCCGAGGGTCACCCCCTTATTATTTTAGGGTGTCACCTCCCCAGGGCCCCTGCTCGGGACCAGCTGAGCACCGAGCACTTGGCCCGAGGCTCCGAAATTCAAGCGCTGGCGGCGGTGGATGTTTGCAGGAACCTGTTCTAGTGGCACGGGGCGAGGAGAAGAGCAGCGAGACGTGGAGTTCACCAAAGGCGTCTCCCGGCTCTTGAGCCCGAGCTCGCCCAGCCCCGGGGGAAGCGGGAGCTGCAAGTGCGGGGTTCTGACGTGCCGGGGTTGTGGTGGCTCTTCTCGCTGGTGGGAGGCTGCAGAAAAGGAAGGAGAAGATGCTGAGACGGCGTGTGCTCGCTCGGAGTGACCTTTAGCAAACAGAACGCGCGGCTCTCGCTGTTATCGCCGAGCCTGCGGTCCGTCTTGTCCCTGTGATAAAGCCCCAGACACAGGAAAAGGAGCCTGTTTGCAGGGACGCGCCGAGGGCCTCCCGGAGGGGTTATTTGCCGGCAAACTACCGGATATTTGCCGCTCAAGCAGGGCTGAGCCCCGCTGGGTGTGCGGGGGAGGGAGAGGGCATCTGCGGGTGATGCAGCTCTGCCGGGAGACCGGCGGGCAGGGATGGTGAAAGACGGGGCTGATTCCTCCCCCAGCAGCCTCCAGACAGGGTGGGGGAAGTGTCTTGGTTGAGATTCCTGCCCGGCAGCTCCTCCACTGGAGGAGTTGGTAGAGAGAGCCCCTGATCCTGGGCTCCCGGGGCGCTGAGAGCTCAGCCCAGAGCCCCGATGATGAGAGGGCTGCACCCTCCAGCCCTCCCCGGGGTGGGTTTCCATGGACTTTAAGGGCTCCGTGGGCTCAGGAGGAGAAATTGTCTTAGCCTTGTTCCCCCTCTGCCACTGCTTCCCTCCAGCCCCACGCTCTGTTGTAGCTGCTCTGGGGTTTTTATTGCAAGTTAGGGCAGAATGTGCAGCCTGGAGCCTGCCTATCCCTGCCACGGCAGTTTTTCAGCCTTTTTCGCTGATGTCTTGGTCCAAGATGTCATTCCCCTTGCCTGGCTCGTTCATGTCTGGACAGTTCTCTGCTATCTGTGTTTTCCTGGCAAAGCCCCAGTTGCCTTGAGCACCTCGAAAGGCCAAGGCAGGGCCAGCCAGTCTGGATGCTAACCAAAGCCATGGAGCTGCAGAAAGATAAGGATAATTAAGATGAGGCTGGTAGGAAGAGGATGGGGGTGAAGGAGTGATGGAAGCCCCTGTTCCCAGGTCTGCTGAGTGCCTGTAGGATGGGGCTGGGGTAAGGCTCCTTGTGTCTCAGTGAGTAAGAGGAGGAGGATGGACCATCAGCAGTGGTTTGGAGAACAGGATAATTAAACCCCCTTGACCTGTGGCCTGATGCCCCGGTGATGGAGTAACTGTGAGGAGGAATTTGGTGAGCAGGAAGGGGGATTCACTCATGATTTCCTTAAGGGTTCTGTGGGAAACCCTTGGCAGTGGTGGAGCCTCAGTCCCAGGGTGGGATGGAGCAGAGCGTGGTGGGTGCTGGCTCACAGCATGGCTCTAACCCAGACCTCTCTGCCCCCAGAGACCAACCTGAGACACACGTGCAAGAAAGTCATGGACCTGGTGAAGGACAGCCACCCCTGGTTCGGGATGGAGCAGGAGTACACCCTGCTGGGCATCAACGGCCACCCCTACGGCTGGCCCGACAACGGCTTCCCCGGCCCGCAGGGTAAGAGCCAAAAATCCAGCCCCAAATCCCCCCTCAGCCCCCATCCTGCTGTTTGTGGGGTGCAGGGAGGGGGCAGCGGGCCCATCCCCAGCCCCGGTGCAGCTCTGCTGTCAGGGATGACCCCAGGCAGGGGCTGTTTGCAGAGAGCACCTGGTGCTCACGTGAGCCACTCCCGCCGGACCCTGCTTGCACAAACAGCTCAGCTGCACGACTTGTTTGGCAAGGGCTGGAGAACTGGGCTGGAAAAACCTCCTCCCCTTGGCTGTTGAGGAAAGGGCTTGGCATGGTGCGTTGTGCCCTCCTGCAGCAGCGAGCAGGCTCCTCAGCTGCCTCCTGGGACACAGCCAGAGGTTTCCCAAGCTGATTTTTGTGCGGACCGGCTGCTTGCAACATCTCCCTTCCCCCAGGCGGGGAGAAGATCTTTGCCTTACCTGCCTGAATGAGGAAGATATCAAACCCCAGCGCATTGGATTTTCTAGCTGTGAACAATGCCAGCTGTTGTCAGAGCAATCTCGGAAGCTTGATGTGCTCAGAGGGTGAGGGAGGTGCCCCGGGGCAGACCAAACCTTGCTTATCTCGAGGCCACCTCCCAGCTGATGTGTTACAAGTATTATTGAACTGCCCAGATAAGGCTGAGGTTGCACAGATGAACTGCTCACGCTGCTAATCCTGGAGCTGGGATCGGTGGCTTGATGTCCTGTGGAGAGAAACATCATTTTAATTCCCATAAATCCCCTGCCCATGGCAGCAGGTACCTGGGAGAGTGGGATTGTGTTATAATGCTGTTGTGGCTCCCCCAAGTTTTCCTTGGGTGGTGACTCCTTGTTCTTCCCAGGCCCCTATTACTGCGGGGTTGGAGCAGATAAGGTGTACGGGCGTGATATCGTGGAGTCCCACTACAAGGCCTGTCTCTATGCGGGGGTGAAGATCTGTGGCACCAATGCTGAGGTGATGCCCTCCCAGGTAGGTGTGCACGGCCCCAGGCAGCCCATTCCCAGTGATGGATATGATATTGTGAGGCTGGAATAACCCAGCCACTCCCAACTCCTCTGGAGCTCCAAATCCAATGACTCCTCACATTGGTTTTGCTTAGGGGGAAGCAGCTGTGCTGCTGGAATGGAAATGTGCATTTGATTTTCTCCTAACTCACCCCAAGCTCCTTGCACAGCTCAGCCTGAGCTCTGGCTGCCAGAGCAGAGCTGGGAGCTCCCCATGGGAGCTGGGATGTGGGGATGGGAGCTGGGACGTGGGGATGGGAGCTGGGGTGGGCTGCTGGAGCACCATGTGGAGTGATGGGGTCTGAGCCCTGTTGTGGAACTGGGAACCAGGCAGCTCGGCTGGGACATGGCCTTGGGGAGCAGTTGGGAGGATTTGGGTTTATCTAGGAGTGAGCAGCAGGGAGCCCCTGATTGCATTAGGCAGGTGGCCAGACTGACTGGGACCTGCAGCCCTGACTGTCCTGCTGCTGATGTGGCAGTGATAAGTGGGGCTTATCAGCAGTGGAGCCGAGGCAGGACTTTTACCCACCCCACTGTTTGCCCCAAATTCTTCAGGGTCCTTGTTGGCTGCCTTCCACATCCTGGGCTCAGGCTCTTCCATGCCAGCAGCCACAAAGACGTCACCCTGTGCTGAGTAACCGTGGGTGGTGCAACCCTGGCTCCAGCCAGGCAGGGAGCAGCCCTGGGGAGGACTAACAGGCTCCAGGTTAATCCTCTGCCCTTGTTTGCAGTGTGGGCTGGGGGTCCTGCTCCCAGCAGCTCCAGCCTTAGTCAGATGTGTTTATTTATCTCTGTTTTGATTAAAACCCCCTCTGATTTGCTCTACATAGCAATGAGCAGTTTCTTCCCATTTTTTTGCATGCCAAAGTTGTCCTGTTGCTTGCCTCAATGCTCCCCATCCTTGTTGCTGATTGTTTGGGTAACAGTCCGGGCTGGGGGTGGCAGGGATGTGGTGGCTGTGGAGGTGCCCACCTGCCCATCCTTACCTGTGCATCTGCTCCCCCTTCCAGTGGGAATTCCAGGTGGGCCCCTGTGAGGGCATTGAGATGGGGGATCACCTGTGGATGGCTCGGTTCATCCTGCACCGTGTCTGCGAGGACTTTGGGGTTGTGGCCACTCTGGACCCCAAACCGATGACCGGCAACTGGAACGGCGCCGGGTGTCACACCAACTACAGCACCGAGGAGATGCGCAGAGAGGGGGGTCTCAAGTGAGTCCTGGGGGGTCTCAAAGGGAATCTCAGGACTCAAGGGGATCCTTGGGGGCTCCCTGGGATGTACCTGGGTGTGACCGTGTTCACAGGGGTCCGAGGATGAGGGAAGAGATGAGGATCTGACTCCATGTTTCAGAAGGCTGATTTATTATTTTATGATATATATTGTATTAAAACTATACTAAAAGAGTAGTAGAAAGGATTTCATCAGAAGGCTGGCTAAGAATAGAAAAAGAATGATAACAAAAGCTTGTGGCTCGGAGAGTCCAAGCCAGCTGACTGTGATTGGCCATTAATTAGAAACAACCAACATGGGCTAATCCCAGATGCACCTGTTGCATTCCACAGCAGCAGATAACCATTGTTTACATTTTGTTCTGAGGCCTCTCAGCTTCTCAGGAGGAAAAATCCTAAGGAAAGGATTCTTCATAAAAGATGTCTGTGACACCTGGGAGCTTGGGGGCGTCCTGGGCCATATGGAAGCATCTCCCTCCTTGTGTGGCTACACCAGGCAGGGTTGGGGTTATCCCAGCTCATTATTTTAAGAGCTGCTGATTCCATGAGGGATCCCCTGGGCTGTTCTTGTCCCTGCACACAGGAGAGGAGAGGGTGACACCCCCAAATGGACCTGCTGAACCCCCTGTTGTCTCCCACAGGCACATTGAAGCCGCCATCGAGAAGCTGAGCAAGCGGCACGATTACCACATCTGCGTGTACGACCCGCGGGGCGGCAGGGACAACTCCCGGCGCCTCACCGGCCACCACGAGACCTCCAACATCTTCGAGTTCTCGGCCGGCGTGGCCAACCGGGGCGCCAGCATCCGCATCCCGCGCCAGGTGGGCCAGGACGGCTACGGCTACTTCGAGGACCGGCGGCCGGCGGCCAACTGCGACCCCTACGCCGTCACCGAGGCCATCATGAGGACGACGGTGCTCAACGAGACCGGGGTGGAGACCAAGGACTACGCTGAGCACTGAGGCACCGGGGTGGGTGGAGGTTCTCCAGTGCCTACAGTAGCTTCTCACGTGGGATTTCAGCTGCAAGCTCAGACTCTTTAGGAACCTCGCTTCTGGTCTTGTGAAACTTCGCCTTAGAAATGTGTATTTTATAGCAAGAGGGAGGGGCCCAACCTATTTTCTCAACCACTTTGTTTGTTCTGGTTCCTGGTTTTAGGTCATGATTTTTTAAAAAAAAAAAACTTGGATTGAAATTTTTTTTCCCTGATGGACTTTACACTGTGATGTATATAGATTCCAACGTAGATGCTGCAGCTGCTGCTGTTTGCACCTGTGGAGGGTGGGTGGTTTTTTTTTTTCCTCCATATCTCTGTTGCAAGGAAATGATAATAAATCATTTTCCCGGCTGCGTGGCAGCTGGGTTATGCTGTGGCGAGTGCATTTTCCTGGAACTCCTAGAGCTCTGTGGAGGTTTTCATTTAGGTGGTGCTGGTGGGTTGCAGCTACTGAGCAGCCTGATGGGAGCAGGAGGAGTGGAGATGCTGGAGGATCCTTGAGGCAGGTGCCTGGAGCTGCCTTGCCTCATTTTCTGGACCAAAGGCCATCTCCTTCCATCGTGATCCCAAAGGCAAACAGAGCAGTGCGGGCTGAGCAAACAGCGGCCGGAGCAGCAGCTGGCGGGCGTTTACACAGGGTGTGTGCTGCTGAGTCAGCACAGCCAGCACAGCCCTCCCCTCTGGGGACACCTCTGTGTGCAGCAGGGGACCCTGGGGACTTCCCCCCTGCTGCCTTGGGGAGCCACAGGGTCACGGTGCAGCACCGGGGGTTGGAGTCTCTTCACAAGGCGGAGGCCATGGATTTATTGATAGAATCACAGAAGGGTTTGGGTTGGAAGGGATCTTAAAGCCCACCCAGCTCCATTCCCTGCCATGGCAGGGACACCTCCCACTGTCCCAGGCTGGTCCCAGCCCTGTCCAGCCTGGCCTTGGGCGCTGCCAGGGATCCAGGGGCAGCCACAGCTGCTCTGGGCACCCTGTGCCAGGGCCTGCCCACCCTCACAGGGAAGGATTTCTTCCTAATATTTAACCTAAACCTCCTTCAGTTTGAAGCCATTCATCCACGCCCTATCAAATTCATGTAGTAAAACCCCCAGGAAGGGCATTTCCATGTGGATGGGATGTTAACAGCACCTCCAGTTTCAAACCCTTGGGTCCCTCTGCAGTGCAGGTGGATGTGGGGTTATGGATACAAGTACAGGGGACATCCCCCTAATCCCAGGGACATCTCAAGACAGGTCAGGCCACCTGCAGGCTGTGACCCAGCTGCAGTCACCAGCAGGGACTCACTGTAGGAGAGAGGAAGCAGCAGCATGGACGGAGGACATGCAGTGCAGTCGTGTGGATTTTGAAATTGGATTTATGTTTATCCTTGAATCTGACACAGGTGACAAGCTGGGCTGGAGGGAGGCTCCTGAGTCCCTCCTGCAGGGCACAGTGCTGCCAGTGGCACAGGGAATGAGAGCCATGGGAGACGGTCAAACCCCAGATCACAAACAGCCAGCAGCCCTCAGTGCCTCTGAGCTGTTCAAGAATAAATGGAACCCAGTCCCCACCCTAAAAAGGAAGGATTTTCCTTCCAGAAGTTGTTGTTTGGGATGTTTATCATTTTTCATCAAAACCACAAGCTTGTCTTGTTTTCCTCTCATTTCTATGGTATCTCTAATGGGTAATTTGAGCACTGGGACAATGACTGATGGATGCAGCTGGAAAATAAATAAAGAGCTAAATTTGGAGTGGGGAGACTCCTGTTTGCTTCCCTGGCTGTACCAGTGGCTGAAGTAGTTCAGCTTTCATCATGCTGCTGTACAGACACTGTCAGGTTTGGGAATCATGTGAGTTCACATTCCCAGCGTGGGAACGTCTGTGGCTGGACACAGCACTGTGGGACATCCAGACTTCTGTGTCTCTGGCTCTCACCCTGGGCTGCCCTGCAAACAAGCTCCATCCTCTCCAGGGTGGGCTGGTGAGGCTCCAGGGCTGGCCAGGAGCTCTCCCAAAGCCACTTCTGGGGCTTTTCTCTGAGCTGGGATCAGTCCTGTCCCCACACGCCAGGAGCCACTGTGTGCTTGGAGGCATTCATGCTATCCTCTGCCAAAACACAGATCTTCTCATGGTGCTTTTTTGAGGTCAAACTGGGCCAGAAAACACATGTCATGGTTTTGGTTTTTTCCTAAGCAGAAGTGATTCCCACCCACAGGGCCCATAGCACCGGGGAAACAAGGACAACAACATGTTTCCACGAGAATTTTTCCAATAGTTTTGCTGTTTGCCACTGTTGGAGGTGGATTTTTGGGTTCAGTGAGGTGCTGGGGATGGAGCCAGCCATGGGCCTGAGCCTTGAGGATGTGGTAGGGGTTAAGGTGTCCCCATCCCCATCCAAGGGTTGGACAATGCTGGCAGGAGACAGCCAGCATCACCTGGTGCTCTGTGCTGGACTGCAATGGTGGGAGCAGTGCTGGGATCCCAGCTGGGATCCAGCCTGGAATGGGGCTGCTGAGGCTGGATCACTGTTACCCAGGGGACTGTCCTGGGTGGCTGGGTCACTGTTACCCAGGGGACTGTCCTGGGTGGATGGGTCACTGTTATCCAGGGCTCTCCTGGAGGACTGTCCTGAGTGGCTGGGTCACTGTTACCCAGGGGACTGTCCTGGGTGGCTGGGTCACTGTTATCCAGGGCTCTCCTGGAGGACTGTCCTGGGTGGGTGGGTCACTGTTACCCAGGGGACTGTCCTGGGTGGGTGGGTCACTGTTATCCAGGGCTCTCCTGGAGGACTGTCCTGGGTGGATGGGTCACTGTTATCCAGGGCTCTCCTGGAGGACTGTCCTGGGTGGGTGGGTCACTGTTACCCAGGGGACTGTCCTGGGTGGGTGGGTCACTGTTATCCAGGGCTCTCCTGGAGGACTGTCCTGGGTGGATGGGTCACTGTTATCCAGGGCTCTCCTGGAGGACTGTCCTGGGTGGGTGGGTCACTGTTACCCAGGGGACTGTTCTGGGTGGGTGGGTCACTGTTATCCAGGGCTCTCCTGGAGGACTGTCCTGGGTGGATGGGTCACTGTTATCCAGGGCTCTCCTGGAGGACTGTCCTGGGTGGATGGGTCACTGTTACCCAGGGCTCTTCTGGAGGACTGTTCTGGGTGGGTGGGTCACTGTTATCCAGGGCTCCATGAAGGTCTGTCCTGGGTGGGTGGGTGGGCCACTGTTACCCAGGGCTCTCCTGAAGCAGCATCCCGAGGTGGATAGGTCATTGTCACCTGGGGCATTCCCCAGGAACATCCCAAGGTGGCTAGATCGGTGTCACCAGAGCATTCCCCAGGAGCTTCCTGAGGTGGATGGGTCGTTGTCACCAGAGCATTCCTCAGAGCATCTCGACTGTCCTGGCAATGTCACCCGGAGCATTCCCCAGGATCATCCCTGGGTGGCTGGGTCGATGTCACCCGGAGCATCCTCCAGAGCATCACGGCTGTCCTGGCAGTGTCACCTGGAGCATGCCCCAGAGCATCGCAGGATGGATGGGTCGGTGTCACCAGAGCATTCCCCAGAGCATCCCAGGATGGATGGGTTGGTGTCACCAGGAGCATCCCTGGGTGCTG
Organism: Setophaga petechia; assembly: GCA_024362935.1. Lineage (NCBI taxonomy): Eukaryota > Metazoa > Chordata > Aves > Passeriformes > Parulidae > Setophaga > Setophaga petechia. The sequence goes on from JANCRA010000030.1 coordinate 3,499,034, forward strand.
GGTCGGTGTCACCCAGAGCATTCCCCAGGAGCATCCCGGGATGGATGGGTCCTTGTCACCAGAGCATTCCCGGAGCATCACGGCTGTCCCGGAGGTGTCACCCAGGAACATCCCTGGGTGGCTGGGTCGTTGTCACCTGGAGGATTCCCCAGGAACATCCCTGGGTGGCCGGCTCGGTGTCACCCGGAGCATTCCCCTGTCCCCGCGGTGTCACCGCCCGGCCGGGGGTGACAGGGACCTTTGAGGGGCTGGTGCCCTCTGCAGACACGGACAGGGATCGCAGGGAGCAGCGCTCGGTTTGTGCCGGGAAAATCCGCCCGAAGCACCGAGCGCCAGCGTCCCCCGGCACTGCCGAGGCCACCACCGACCCATGTCCCATGTCCCCATGTCCCCATGTCCCATGTCCCATGTCCCCATGTCCCCACATCCACACGGCTTTAAAACCCTCCAGGGACGGTGACTCCCCCGCTGTCCTGGGATGGCTGGACAACCCTTTTGGTGAGGGAATTTTCCCCAATACCCAATCTAAACCTCTCCTGTCGCGATTTGAGGTTGTTTCCTGTCGTCCTTGTTATCTGGGAGAGGAGCCCGACCCCTGCGTGGCTCCACCTTCCCTTCAGGCTGTAGAAGGCGCTGTATAAAACATGGATCCCTGCCTCACATCTTTTTACTCTAATAAAGATATTTGATAGCCAGAAATCCAGCAGCTGCCACAATGCCAAGAGCAGTGACTAGGACTAAAAGACAATCTGATCCCAGATTTGATTCAGCTTTTGTACACCTTGCAGAGCTACAATGAAATACTAGGAGGGGAAGGAAAATAAATCTGCTTAATGCACTCCAAATTATTTCTTGCTGTTGTAAAGCAAAATTTAAGTTAATCAGATGGGAGGAGATCGCAACAGAACCTTTGGCTGCATCAAACAGAATTGCCAGCAGTACTTTTAGGGGGAAAAGCACCACCAAAACATCAAGGTTCTTTGGTTTAGGCTCTTACAATGCCCACCTGCCCCCAGGACCACCTTCACCCACGGGGTAAATCCAAATCTTCTATTTCCACACAGTTAGTGGCAAATAAAAACCCTGTGGGGCTGTAGCCATTCCTCATGCCAACCCTGGGCTGCAGGAACTGAGCTGGGTGCTGCTGAGGGACCCCTCAGGAAGGGCTGTCCCCAGGGCTGTGACCCTGCAGGTGGATAAGAGACTCTGAGATGTGGCTGCAGTGGGTGACCAAGGTGGGACCCATCCTCATGCCCTCATCCAGGCATCCCTGGGGTCCCTTCCTTCACCAAGCACCCCAGGGAGGTGCTGCAGAGAGGCTGCCCAGGCTGGGTGAGCACTGTGGCCACCCCATGACAGAAGCAACAGCACAGAGGTTTGCACATTTCTCCCTTTTCAAGTCTCTTTTTACCACTATAAATTCCATTACTTTGAATTTAGTGAAAGCCTTCAGGATTTAATTTTTTTTCCAAGCCAGTTATAAAAAGGACATTGGAATTACAGTTCCAGTGCTAACAATAGCATTACTCAAAGCTGCTGCCTGAGAAGCAGGGAGCTCTGGATAGAATAAAGACCTGAACTAAAATGTCAATAATAACTCCTTTTTTTCTCTCCCTGTCTTCCAGCCCACACAATCTGCTTGGGTCCCTCTATCTTAATGAGCATTAAAATGGTTTCAAATTAGATCTACAGAAAATTGAATTTTTTTTCCCCTCAGAAGCTTAGTCTGGCCTTTAAAGGCCACTGATGATATTTTGGTTTTGTGTAAGAGCATCTTTGATCTCCAAGGCTCTCAGCTCACACAGAGACATGGCTCATTACCAGCAATTTGTTGCTGTTGAAATGTGAGTGGAGGGGGACAAACACCATGGAGAGAGAGTCAGGGAGAGCTTTGGCTGGGGGTCCTTGGCTCCAGACCCCACTAGCCCCGTGTGGCTCTCCTGGCCAGGTGGGTGGTCACCAGGCTGGTGCTGGGTTTGCAGCCAGCTGCTCTCAACTTGGTTTTATCCCCAAAAATGTGGGATTGAAGAGCCCCTGAGCCCTACCTGAGCTCCAGGTGGGCTGTTTGGGGAGTCCTTGGGGACACTCCAGGTGACAGCAGTGTCTTGTTGAGATGCAGCAGTGACCTGGCAATGCACACTGGCTTTTCTTGTATTACTTGTGCTCAATCCCTCTCCACATCCTCGGTGCCAGGGGCTCTGGGGAAGGGGTCAGGCTGCCTGAGACCTGCTGCTTCCTCACTGCTGGGAAGATGCAGCAATCAGACCTTCCAGGAGAGCCCGTTACCATGGCAGGGCCTGGCTGCTGCTGCTGCTGCAAAAAGAATAAATCTAGATGGTGCAAAGCTGAGCAATCCTGAGCACTGCAGTGCCCTGGGGCAGCACTCACTGTCTGGGGGATGTTTGTGTGGCACAAATGGCCTCAGGGTGAGCAGCCTGGGTTAAGTTGGGGCTTGTACCTGGGTGTGAGAGGAGCCACCAGGTCTGCCCTCCTGCTCCTGGGAGGGAAGGCAGCAGAGGCTGTGACAGTGCAGAGCAGAGCAAGCCCTGTCCCTGCTTGGCTCAGTCACACTGGGATGGGCAGAGTCCCCGTGAGGTCGCAGCAGCACTTGGTCATTGGTTTGGGAAAGTTCTGCAAAGAACAGAGCTGCCCCAGGTGTGCCTAGAGCAGCCTCATCAAAGGAGCCCTTTGTTGGGGAAGATGAAACAGGAAAGCCTTATAAATATGATTGGCAAAAGATTTTGAGAATATAGAAACTATAAGTGAGATTGAAATGAAAGCAAGCTTTGAGATCCCTCAGTTACTGAACAACTGGAAAACAATGGCATGGCCAGCTGAAGGTGATCCCCTTTTGATGGAACAACACCCTCTGCTTGCAGACAGGCCCAAGGGTCAGAGCAGACCCTACAGCTTGGCAGAAGGGCCCAAAGAGGAGTTTTTAGGGTTTAAAATGTAACACAGTGTGGTAATGTAATGATTCTTATAGGCTGTATGGAAATGCTGTAGGATTTGTATCTTGTACTAGATTGGTTAGTGAGAATTAGAATATTCAACACAGAAAATTTATTGCATTGTAACAGGAACCTTGTTCTCTTACCCTTTTACACTCTTACCTTTTTTACTCCCTTACCCTCTTAGCCTCTCACCCTCTCTCTCCCTCTCTTCTCTCAGTCCTGCTCCAGCTGTGGCTGGCAGCTCCCAGCAGGGCCCTGCACCCAGGCCCTTTGCAATAAACCCCAAATTCCAGCCCTGGCTCCAGAGATCTCTCATCTCTGTTCATCCCCACCATCCTACCCCCAACACTCCCACAGCCCTTAACGCCCTGCAGCAGCTCCCTCTGCTCACCCCAGCACCCTCCTGAGCCCTCAGTCCTGCTGCTGGGGCAACAGGGCCAGGAAAGCCAGCACAGGCACCCACCAGTGCAGGCTGAGAACTGCACAGGGTGTCAGGACCAGCAGGAGTTGGTGGCTGTAAGCAGCTCACCTGAATCCCAGCCCCACCTGGATCCCAGCCTCACCTGATCCCAGCCTCACCTGGATCCCAGCCCCACCTGGATCCCAGCCCCACCTAGATCCCAGCCTCCTCTGGATCCCAACCCCACCTGGATCCCAGCCCCACCTGGATCCCAGCCCATGGGCCCTGAGATGTTCCTTTGAGCTCTGCCCAAGCCATCACTCCCTGCTCCAGCTGAACTGGGGAGTGTGGCTGTCCTGTGTTGGCCCCCCAGACCTTCACCCATGGACTGCAGAGCTGCCAGGAGATGCCCAGGCTGGCTCTTACCCTGGCTGCCCTCACCAAGCCTCTCTCTGACCTGGCCTCACCCTTCTGGCTTCATTTCAGACCTGCCTTAGTGCAGGGAACTTTCCTGATGATCTGGGCTCCTGGATGAACAATCATCCCCTCCTGGATGGGTTCCTTGGGAACAGAGGGACAGCCCCTTGCTGGTGAGACTCTGCCCTGGAGCTGAAGGGTCTCTTCTGGTTTCCTGGACCTCTGGGAGCTCCTGGCCCTTGCTGTGCCCTGATGGGTGGGAGAGGGGGTTGTACAAAGGCCTACAGGAGAAAATCAAGCGTTGGGTGTGGGGAATTAAGTTTCTTCCTCAATCCTTACTTCCTGCAGCTGCTGAGGAACAATGCCAGTGGTGGAATGTGAGAGGATGATGAGATGCCATAATGACTTTCTCTTTTTCCTTTAAGCTCTCTGCAGCTTCTGCAGGTGCTTGGGTTGCAAGGGAGGCCAGCAGTGACATTACACCAGCAGAGCTGCCCAAGAGAAGGAGGGAGAGGCTCCACACCAGCTGGGCTGTAGCTGCAGCCAGGCAGGTGTCTAGTGGAGAGATGAGCCAAACCCAAATGAAGCTTTCTCCTGGTATTTATAGATGAAGCTGTTTCTCCTGCTGCTGCTCTAGCCTGGTAACTGTAATAACAGAAATTGAATGCATTTGTTGGCCTTGATTCCCATCAGGGCAGGTGTTTTCAGGGGCTGAAATGTCAATGCAAGGCAGGTTTTAGAAGGTCTGTGTAAAAATAGCTGTAAGATATGCTGTGATATGTGCCCATGGCAGCAGTGTGCAAAGGTGGTGGGTGCTGTTGGGAAGCAGCTGCTAGTAGAAGAACTGGTTTAGTTCTAAACTATCTTCAGCTCCCAGCATAAAGGGAGGGTGGGAAAATAGAACTGTGATATTATAGTTCAGGGAAAGTAAAAGTTTGACAGATTTGGCAGCAGCTGATCTAAAAGGAAACTCCAGCCCTGAGGGATAAAATCAGTCTGGGGAGATGCAGTTGAGGTGATTGTCTTGTCCTGGAGTGAGCTCCATGGAGATGGACCCACGCTGTGCCTGGGATGTTTTCACCTCACCCACGTGTTCTCAGGGAGCTGAAGCATGCTGTTAACAGTGGTCCTGGCTGTATTAATTCAGGCATACCAAGTTCTTTCTCCTCCTGGTCCTCAGACCAAGATCCCAAGGTTTATTAACCAGCCTTTCAGTGCTCAGCATGGGTTTTCTCACTGTCACAAAATTTGGAGAAAGGAGAGACAGTTTGGGTTTGTACATCCCTCACTGCTGCTCTGTCCTCCTTTGCTTTCTGACTCATGCTGTTGGGACAAGCTGACCTGCTCCTGGCTTTCAGTTTAATGGATGAAACTCTTGGATGTCTGCAAGGCTCTGCCCTCCTGGCTGCACCTACTAGGTGTTTCTCTGCCAGGCTGCACCCTCGTACCTGCCCTGGGTGCTGGAGGCTCTCACTGCTGCCCCTGATGTGCTCCTTTGGGATTTTGTGTCAGGACAGGCCCCTGAGTGACCTGGGGTGGCAGAGTGACTTCAGCAGCCACTGTCCCAGTGGGAAAACTGCATGGTGGTGCCTTGGCAGGTTTCCCCAGAGAGGCAGAGTTGGGGGAGTGGACAGGGATGTGTAGAAGCTTATCCTGCTCTGCTCCCACCAGTGTGGGAGGAGTGGAGGCTGGCAGAGTGCTGGGGATGCCCTGGTGGCTCTTTCCATCACTGTCCCCATGGTGACAGGTGCTGGCTGCCTCCCCAGGGCCAGCCCTGAGCCACACCAAAATCACCTGTATGTCAATTGTCACCAGCCTGCTGCCCCAATGGACCTGTGGAGGTGGGATCAGCAGTTTTCCTCCACGCAGAGAGCTGGGGCTTGCTGGCAGGAGCAGTATCCAGGGGTTGCTGCTAGAACCTGTCAGAGCTGCTCTATCCTCTGGGGACAGTGAGTTTGATTTTTGTGACGGTGTTCACAGGGGTCTTAGGATGAGGGAAGAGATGAGGATCTGACTCCATGTTTCAGAAGGCTTGATTTATTATTTAATGATATACATTATATTAAAACTATAATAAAAGAATAGAAGAAAGGATTTAAGGATTTCATCAGAAGGCTGGCTAAGAATAGAAAAAGAAAGAATGATAACAAAGGTTTGTGCCTTGGACAGAGAGTCCAAGCCAGCTGACTGTGATTGGCCATTAATTAGAAACAACCAACATGGGCCAATCAAAGATCCACCTGTTGCATTTCACAGCAGCAGATAATCATTGTTTACATTTTGTTCCTGGGGCCTCTCAGCTTCTCAGGAGGAAAAATCCTGAGGAAAGGATTTTTCATAAAAGATGTCTGTGACAGATTTTTGGCAATTGGCCCAATATGAGGGCCACGGAACAAGTGGCTGCACAGGTGTCATTGCTGCCTGGTCACTGGGTGAGAGCACATTGTCCTCAGCTGCTTTACCTGCCACCAGCTCAGCTGGCTGTGGCACAGGCTGGTGGTCCTGGCATGGGCAGGGACTCAGCTCATGCAAGCAGCACTGTGCCAGGCTGTGCAAGGGGCAGGCATCGCTCCTGTCCTGGCACTGGAGATGTTTCAGTGCTGCCTCCTGCCCTGGCCAGGGCGGGTTTGCCAGGTGTGACTCACCTGTGCGTGACGGCTCCGGCTGGCCCGATGGTGACCTTTGAGTCTGGCTGTTAGCTCATGGAAACCCAAATAATGGCTTGGGAAAGGGAAAGATCTGGTGAGGGACAATCCCTGGGCAGCCTCGATGAGCAGGGGTAGGAGCAGCAGGGTGTGGTGGAGGTAACACCTCTGCTCTCCCAGCTTTTTTCCCCCAGCATCCCTCCCTGATGCAGCCAGCTAGCAAACTCCTTTGGAAAGCATTACTGCACAGAGAAATGTGCCGTGGCTGACAGTGCCCTCGGGCAGAGCCACAGCGCTGCTTCAGCAGCAGCTTGGGCTGAGGCATTAACTCCTTCCCCTGCATGCCTGGCTCGGGGTGGTTTTCTGGTCCTTGTTTCAGCACTGCTGGGGTGTCATCCTGTCCCCTAGCCAGGCCCTGGGTGATGGGGAGGGCTCTGCATGTAGCCTAATGCCACAAAGGGGTGGTTTTGTTTAGAAGGGAACTCTTGGCTGTGTCATCAGATGTTGGTAGAGTTGTCCACTCCACTGGAAGCATTCACATCAGCAGGTGGAGGGGGATTAGGGTGGTTTTGTTTAGAAGGGAACTCTTGGCTGTGTCACTGGATGTTGGTTGAGCTGTTCACTCCACTGGAAGCACTCACATCAGCAGGTGGAGGGGGATTAGTGTCACCCTGTGTAGGGGGATAGAATATAAGAAAGTAAAGATAGTGTAGAAAGTAATCTCACCCCTAAGGAGTTGCAGCTGGGCCAATTATCAAAGACTAGGAACAGGCCTGACTTTAACAGGCCACAGCTGTAAGCAATGAGAAAGAAGAGTGCTATAAAAGAGTGGGGTGGTGTTGAGAAGGGAACTGGAGTCAGGTGGCTGCTTTGTGAAGAAGAAAGAGTCAGTGCTCTGAGGAGTTGCCCATGAGAAACACAAGAAGGTGTGAAACTTTTGTGATAAGTAGACAACAGTATGGAACCCCTGCAATAAGATGACAAAAACCCTGAGTCTTGCTCCTCTGGGTGCATCTGCTCCTGCACCAAGCCATGGTTTGGCTCAGACATCCTGCTCCAGGATGTGCCAAGAGGTCTGCACTCTTCATTCCTGCAGGAGCAGCTGCTGGGATGTGTTTCTCTGTGCTGGGGATTGCTCTATTTTGCTCTGGACACATGGAGTAACTGGTGAGGAGCAGGAAAATTGTTTTTCTCAGCAGTGGGGTTGAGGAGATGTGAGCTGAGAGAGGCAGTGGGATTGTCTATGAGCTGTCACAGGCAACAGGTGTGGGAGAGAAGGAGGGGTATTTGTGGGGACCCCCCCACCCCAGGGATCTCCAGCTGTGTCACTGATGTGACCCTTGGGGCACCATCTCCCATCCCCAGACACCTCCTCCTGGGTTGTGTGGAGAGTTGAGGGATTTCTGAGGGATTTCTTGGGGACTTTTGTCCCTGGCATGTGGGTCAGGGGCCGTGCCAAAGCTTTTTATCACCTAGAATTGGGACAGCCAGGCTGCTCAAGTGAGTTAATCCTAGCAGGGGGCTGCTGAGCCACACAGAGATCCAATCCTCTGGCTGGCAGCAGTGGTGGTCTCATGTCACCACTGTTGTCACTGGCTCTCTGTCACAGGATTCTCCCCTACAGCCAACAATGTGGGTGTATTCCTTGGCCATTTCTGGGAAGAATTTAGTGGATTTAGGTGAAAGTGCTGCAGGAAGTGTGATTGTGGACCTTGCCTGGGAGTGGCTAATGGGATGTCCCTTCCCTGATTATGAGTCTGTGGTGGAGAATTGAGCGCCCCACTGGGAGGGGTGGGATCAAACATCAGCAGTGTGGGAAGAGCTGTTGGCTGGGGCTGTAGTGGATCACTGCCCTGGGCAGCCATGCTGAGATATTGTTACAGGAGAAAAGGGAAGTAGAAAAACTGGGCAGTGAAGGGGAGGAAGGAATGAGAGCCAGGTCAAATACAGCATCCAAATGACTTGTACCTCAGGTGCTGTCAGTGATCTCATGCTGCTGGACCCTGTGCCTGCTCAGGACATCTCTTGGAATGGCAGACAACTCAGGATGGGGCTGCCCTGCTCCCACAGCAGTGCTTCCCTGGAGGAAACCCCATGATCCTTTGACCTCAGCCTGCTCCTACGTGTGGAAAAGCAACTGCTGCTTTCCTTGGACCTCATAAACATGGTGTCATTCTTGGTGTGGTCCTGTGCAGGGCCAGGAGTTGGGCTTTGATAGCCTTTGTGGGTCCCTTCCAATTCAGGATATTCCAAGAGTTTATGAAAAGTCATTTTACAGAGAGGGAGAAATTAAAAACTGTGAGTGGTGCTGGAGTATGAGAGTTCAGCCTGTGGTTTCAGTTTTTCTCAGGCAAGGTCCCACTGGGATCACTGAGGTCGAGTGAATCCTCCTATTCCCACACCCTGTAAGTTGTGCAAACAATCTGCCATCCCTGCAGAGGCTGAACCCCCCAGGGAAGGGAGGACAAGCATCCCACCACCCAATCCTTCTCCCCAAGCTCACACTGAGCAACGGGAACTCTTCCAGCAAAGGAGAGCAGAAATCCAGGCAGTGCAATTAGAATTATAATAATAGTAATTAATGCCTTGTCACTCTCTAAGGATTTGCTGGTGATGCTTGCCAGGTGCTGGCTGGGCATTAAGTGATCAAAGCCACGGCACCCACGTGAAGGGGATGGGTGCCAGCTGGGCCACGGGACCTCAGTCCCTCAGCTGGGGACTCGCTCTCCCTGCCCTCACCTTTCTGCATGGTTGGGAGGGGAAGATTAGGAGGAGCTGCTGTAAGAATCTCAGGGATGAGGGTTAATGGATGGGAGAGAAGAGCAGGTCAGGAGCACCCTGTGTGTTAGCCAGGGGTGCTCACCTGGCCCCAGTGATGTGAGCTGAAGGGCCTGTGTGTCCCTCTGTGTGCAGGGGCATAAATGAGCTCTATTGCTTTGACTCCTGTCTGTGCATGTGTCTGTGTGTGGGAGGCTGCTCCTGCACACACGTTTCAGTTGACACACAAGTGCCACTCCGTGGGCTTCCACACACACAAGCCTGCAAATAACATGAGGGCTGGAGAAAATGCTTTACAGAGAGAGGCTTGGAGAGCTCAAATTGCTCTGTTTACCACAGACATTGAGAGGTGTGTTTATTCCAGTGTGTAAACACTGTCACAAGGAGAAAGGATGTAGCACCAAAGGACTCTTTAACATCAGAGAGCAGCAGAACAAGAAGCAAGGGATGAGGCTGCCAAAGTTGGCCTGAAGAGCAGGTGTGCATTTGGCACAAAGGGGATGAGCAGTGGAAACAAACTGCTGGGGGATGGCATGGCAGGGTTTCTCTCACCTGGTGAAGGGCAGTCCCTCTGGTGGTGCCTCAGCCAAGCTACTCCATCATCAGTTTCTCAGTGTGAGGGTAAGCCAATGTTATTTGTTATGCTCTTCAGCTCAGTTATGCTGTTCAGTTCACATTTCAGTCTCTTACTTTTTGGGTGAGGCCTGGGGCACGGTCTCAGGGTACAGGTTGGTGAAGCATCTGTGGAATGGAGCCCAAAGCAGCTGCCTGGCCTCCCTGCAGAGCCCCTGAGCAGTGGTGCCTCCTGGCTCTGTGCTCTGGGTGGTTTTTGATTGCTTCCTGCTCTCCACTCACCCTCCCAGGGGCTGGGCTGTGGTGGGCTGGTGGCCCTTGTGTCTGGAAGATTTGGTGAGACCAGTAGGCTGCTGGAGTTCCAGCAGCACTGGAGAGCTGCTGCAGAGTCCCAGGACATTGTGCTGGAGTTACCCTGAGAAGCTGTGGCTGCCCCATCCCTGGAAGTGTCCAAGGACAGGTTGAACAGGGTTTGGAGCATCCTGGTGTGGAGGAAAATATGGAATGGGGAGAGGAATGAGATGGTGTTTAAGGGCCCTCCCAACCGAAACCAGTCTATAATTCAATCACATGTTAAGCCCAGAGATTTGTACACCACTGGTGGGACATCCAACTCCACCCTTGGGGGTGCCTGGGAGTTGCCTTGTAGATGAACCCACAGAAGGGGGACAGGAGACTTTGGCTGTGGCCTCCTGATGAAGCCACAGAAGGGGGACAGGATCCCTGATGAAGCCACAGGAAGGGCACAGGGGATTTGGGCTGTGGCCTCCTGATGAAGCCACAGGAAGGGCACAGGGGATTTTGGCTGTGGCCTCCTGCGAGGAGAGGGGCGGTTCGCAGGGAGGTGTGGCTGAACGGAACCACCTCTGCCTGAACTGCTGGAAGGTGTCAGCCTGAGACGAATGAGTAATTGTTGTTGCTGTTGGTATCAGATGACGTCGTTTACCCTCCAGCAAATCAGCTGAGAAGCGGTGAGGCACTGAGTGAAGCAAGGAAATTATTTAGAAAGGTAATAAACCTTAGTGTAATATAAATATATTAGGCTAATGGATTTTATGTACACAGGAGTGCAGGATGGCTGTCAGCGGTGTAGGTAGCACAGGGAGCCCTCCATGGCAGTTCACATCTGTGTATTTTAGTTCAAGGGAAAGAACGAAGAAACCTAAAGGTCAACTTCCACAAAGCTCTGCTGCTTTACTTCCCCCCATCACAGCCGCTCGGTACCTGCCCTAATGGGGTGTGGTGGGATCTCGCAAGTCACGCCCTCGCCAAACCCAGTAGGAGCGGGGGGAGAGGCTGCAAACGCAAAAGCGAGAGAATTTGAGGGCGGAGAGATAGACTGGTCTTGTAACAAGAGAGCAGGAGAGCTCTGGGGTCCCCGCGGTGCCGGGCAGCACCTGCCGGGCTCGTCCCTCTCCCCTGCAGCCACCGGAGCCTTGGGCAGGTGGAGCTGACCCCGAGACACGAACCGGCCCCGGTACCGCGCTGCTGCCTCATCCCCCGCGCTCCCGGGGTTAACACAGCATCGCTCACGGCCCAGCCGTGCCCTGGCATTTCCGCTGCTCCTTCCCTGAGCACAGGGAAACTGAGGCACGGTCAGGTGGGGCTGCGCCTCCTCCGAGTCAGCAGGCACAGCTGGAAACTCCTGGAAAGACAAGAGGGGAACGAATTCAATCACAAGCCAATGTCTGGGATTTAATGATGGAGGTTTGTGTCTCGCACTTGCAGGCACAGCTGAGCCCTCCGTGGGCACATTTTTCCCACATGTGACACCACTCACAGCTGCTCTCCCAGCTCCTGTGCTTCAAGCTCGGCTGTGCTGCTGGCAGAGCACGGCTCAGGTGCTCCTGAAGGGGGGTTTATTGATAATTTTTTCTTTTTAATAACTACTATGCTCTTTGTCAGAAAATTTCATGTTCCTTGAAGTTAGGGGAATGTGGTGACATCTGAAAGGAAAATTTTATTCAAAAGCTTGTCTTGACATTTTTCTTCTCTCTTTTAAAATTTCCCTTTTAATAAGGGGAAAAGGAGGAAGGAAAGTACACAGAATGCAGAGGAAGTGAGATTTCCCACCACAACAACAAAACTCTTCAAAACATTTTTTGTAAACCAAAACAATAGTCAAAAATATCAGAAAGCAAACTATGACAGTTTACCAAACATCCTTATCTTACTTTTTTTTTTAAACTGCTCTGAGTTTTAACTCCAGTGACTCCTCACACAAGCAGATAAGAGGAATGACTCTAGGGTGAGCAGGGAGGCAGGAATGTAAATACACGTTTTGACTGCAATGAGTAAAATCCTCCTGAATCTGGCATCACCAGGGGAATGATGGGTGCCCTGGCACTGCAGGCATTTAATACATTGAATTATAGAATCACTGACTGGTTTGAGAACTGAAAGATCATCTCATTCCACTCCTTGCCAGGGGCAGGGACACCTTCTGCTATCTCCTAGGATGCTTCAAGCCCTGTCCAGCCTGGCCTTGGACACTTCAAGGGATCCAGGGGCAGCCTCAGCTTCACTGTGCCAGGGCCTCACCTCCCTCTAAATAAAGATTTTTCTTCCTAACATCCAATCTAACCCTGCTCTCTGTCAGTTTAAACCACTGTCCCTTGTCTTGTCCCTATTTACCCATATATAAAGTCCCTCTCTTTCCATTTTTAAAGCCTCCTTAAGGTACTAGAAGGCTGTAATGGGGTCTCCCTGAAGCCTTCTCTTCTCTGTGCTTCAATTATACCCACACAGTTACATTTTACAGACTGCTCTACCCAGCGTGGCTGTGATCCAGGGGATGGATCAGGGCTGTGGCATCACTGCTGGCCGTGATGTGACAAGGGACCCTGTGTATCTCAGCACAAACCCTTGCAGTACTGTAGCTGTGCCTGGCTGCTGTTGTTCAGCTCCTGGTGCAGGAATCATTTTTACTCACATTGTGACCTTGGGCGAGCAACTTTGCTGTGCTTAAAATTAACTTCTCTGCAAACAAGGCGCATAAATCTCTGTGTCAGGAGAAGCTGTGGCATGGCACGGGGGGGTTGGGTTTGGTGAAGGGTTTTTCCACCCTGAGTTGTCACATGTGTGGTGTCCCTCTGGGGCAAGGCTGCCAACGCTGCCCCAGAGATGGGGTGGACCCAGTTGTGCCTCAAATCGTGAGCCTTTGGCCACTTTCCATGGGGGAAGAGGGTTCAGTAAAATCTGCTGTAGCTCAGGGGTGTTTTCACCCCCCTCATCCCTTCTAATTTGTTTGGTTTTGTTGGCAGAGCTAAATAGGGGCTGCGGAGACTGATGAAAGAGGCTGCAGGCTCGTCTTACAAAATAAAAAGGCTGGAGCAAATTGGCGTGCTTAGCCTGGGAAAACAGAAGCTAAGGGCAGCACAAGGAGAGCGGTGTGCCGACGGATCCCAGGGTACGCCCTGCGGGAGGAGATGAGCTGCAGAAAGCCTTGGCACAGGGCTGTTGTGTGTCTGTAGCCTGTGACTACACGCAGCCTGGAAACGAGAGGTAGCTCTTAAGCACTGAGGAGGGAGGGCCTGGAAAGGTTTCCCAGCAGGAGCCCAGTGTGCCCGGGGCACATGAACTCCTTTGGTGCCCTGTGAGGGGCTTCAGGCTGCCACAGCCAACATAAAGGAGCACAAAGGGTCCCACAGCCCCACACGCCCAGGCTGGTGTCACTGCAGGGCTGTGGGAGGATGTCTGTCTGTCCAGCCAGGTCCGGGCTGGGTGTGCTCTGCAGATAAACAGCTCCTTTTACACTTATTCATTCTGCCTGTGTACACAGCCTGCTCGCCAGCGGCCGGGAGGTGCCTTTTCCCAGCGCTGCCTTTGGTGTGGGTTTTACAGATGGTTTTTATTCAATCAGGCAGAGATGAGGGGGGAACGTGGCAAATGTATGAAGTGTGCTGGCCACTGCCGGCTTCCTGGGACACCCTGACCTTCACCCACTGATCCACAGAGAGTGTGGGGTCATCACTGACTCCTCAGTCCCAGGTTGCTGCCAGGTCCCTTGTATTTGCCTCTTACTGACACTTAAAGGGACTGGGGTTATAAAAACAGGAGCAGGGAGAGGTGACAGCTGGGCCTGGAGAATTACAGGGAGGAAATGAGATTAGAGGGAGCAAGGATCACCGTGAGGCAAGATGGCCCCATGCTGGGCAGTCAGCTCCTTCTCTCGGAGCCTGACCCCACAACCGCTCCTTTCTCTCAGAGCCTCACCCCACAAGCGGTTCCTTCCCTCACAGCCCAACCCCACAAGGGATTTCTTCCCTCACAACCTGCTCCTTCCCTCAAAGCAGTCAGGGATCCACCAGCTTCTCTTTCCCTCACAGCTCAGCCCCACAATCTGCTCCTTCCCTCCCAGCCTGACCCCACAAGCAATCCCTTCCCTCCTAGCACAGCCCAAGCCCTGGAGCTGCCCTTTCCTCCACAGCTCATTCCCTTATAATAATCAGGGCTCCACCAGCTTTTCCTTACTTCATCGCCTGACCCTATAGCAGTGAGAGATCCATCAGCTACCCCTTCCCTCACAGCCCAGCCCCACAGCGCGCTCCTTCCCCTCAGCCTGCCCGCACAATTGCCCCTTTCCCTCGGCACTCAGGGACGCACCCGCAGCCCCCGGCCCGGCCCGGCCGCCGCCGCCGCCTCGGGCCCGCCCCGCTCCCTCAGCGCGGCCGGGGCGGGGCGGGGCTGGCGCGGGGCGGTCCCGCCCGCCGGGGCAGGCACAGCGCGGGCCGCAGGTACGAGCGGAGCGGAGGAGAGCGGCCGGGCCGGCGCGGCCATGGGGAAGGTGCAGCTCTTCGAGATCCGCCTGGGCGACAGCCGCGTCGTCTACAGCCCCGGCGAGCCGCTGGCCGGCACCGTCACCGTGCGGCTCTCGGGCTCGCTGCAGTACCGAGGTGAGCCCGCGGCCTGCCGTGCCCTGCCGTGCCCGCCGCCCGCGGGGCACACGGCGGGGCGGATATCCCGGGGAGGGGTTCACGGGCTGCCCTGGCCCGCGGGGCGCCCCGGGGAGCGGCCGGGCTCCCTTCCCCGGCTCTGGGGACCGGCGGCTCCGGGGCTGCCCCATCGCTGCTGCCCCCGCTGCCATGCGGCGCCCGGGAGTGGCTGATGGGAGCAACCTGCTGGATTATTTCCTCCTCCGCTTCCACCTCTTACTTTTCGCTCCTATCCCATAAATAAGGAAACATCCTCCCACCCCCCTTCCCAAAACAGCCCAGCGCGGAGCTGTGCCACAGCAGCCTCCGGAGCTGGCGGGTGCCCAGGGTGGCAGCGGGAGGTGGTGGAGGGGCTCGCCCGTCTCGTTCTGCTCTCCCGGAGTCCTGAGGCTTCCCAGGGCTGCCGGCATCGCCCGAACCCCGAGCCTGGTGCCCCTGGGTCGGACGGAGCCCGAATGTGTTAGGGCAGGGCGATGGGAGGGGGTGGGCGATGTGCCGTGTCCTGGCGGGCGATGCCGTGTCCCGGCGGCCCGGCGGGCGATGCCGTGTCCCGGTGGACAGCAGCCCTGCCTCGGCAGGAGCGGGGAGATGGGCGCTGCTGTGTCCTGGCAGGAGCGGCACCCACCCACCGGCTCGCAGGCACCGTCCGCAGCGAGCAGCCGTGTTGTAACATCCCCAATGGACTCGGGCGTTTGAGTTGTGGCTCTGCTGGTGTGGGAGATGTCCGCGGTGTGTACGAGGGGCTGAGAGTGCCCGCTGGGCAGCGGTGGTCTGGAGCAGGAGGCGCTGGGCTGTGGGGTTGTTGTTGCTCCACGCAGGGCTCGGGCCGTGCTCGTGGCTGGTGCAGTCCGTCAGGGCAGAGGGATGGGGCCGGACTGCAGGGAAATGAGCGGCTGGGCTCGGATCATCCAAACTGGGAGCTTCCTCCCCCGCCTGAGAGAAGTCATTCGCATTTGCAAGTCAGCTTTGTGCTCAGCGCTGTGGAAATGTGAACCAATTTGCTGTTTTCCCTGAGGTCTTGCTTGCTTCTTGTGTGTGCATGCTGCTTCCTTTGTAACAAATTATTGGAGGGGGGAAAAAAGACCGAGTAATGTAAAATGCGAAGTCTCTGTTCAAGAGCTGTCAGCCTGGATGATGGTGCCTATGCTTGCCTGTGCCTTGCTTTGAGAGCACCTCTCCCTGTTGTCTGCAATAGCTTTTGGAAGCTTCTTGTGGAAAAAAAAGTATCTGGGACAAGTGTAAACTTGTAGCCTGTTTAACTCCTGTCAGAGCAAAACAGTTGCAGATCCAGCGTTTATCTCAGTGGAGAGTACTCCCAGATGTACTTCCAGTAAAGATGTTCTTAATGAAGTCTGGCTGACTTCCCTCCTCGGCCCATCCCATTGCCTTCCACCCATTCCTGAAGGTGTTTCTTGGGAGGGACAGGAGTTTGGCCTTGCAGGGTTTGGTGCTGGCCCTTGTGCTGCCAACTGGCCAAAGCAACTTACTGCTGCCTCTACAACTCCCATTTGGAGAGGATCTGCCAGGTTCTGCTCTACACCAGCTCTCCTCTGCTTCCTGGTGGTGTTGTAGGGAAGGAGAAAGGTGTATTGTTGTTCTAGACATTCCTTCTGCTTCCTTATTGCTTTAATTCTGAGAAGCATCGGGGTCTACTGTTAAGTGCAGATCCTGAACTCAGGAGGGGTCTTGCTGGGCAATCTGGTGTTTGGGGCTAGTGCAGGGTTTTTGGTAAGAGCTGGGGCAGCTGAGCTCTAGGAAAGCTGTCAGGAGCATCCAGCCAAAATCTGAGGTGGGCTCTATGTGGTTGATGCTTCTGTTGTGCTTAGGTCACTGAGCAGCTCCTCTAGGCTGTTTCCTGTACAGTGGCTTCATGAGCTGGGGTAGAAACTTTCCATTACTGGTGTCAGAACTCACCCAGTTAAGTCACATTTCAATGTGAAACCAACTTCTGGCAAGCACAAGGTGACTCTTTGTTGTGTGTTCTCCCTCCTGCTGTGTATCTCATGGTCTCTGATGCTTACACCCCTCCACACTTGATCTCTTGGGCACCCTCTCCTTTCTGGATGAAGGAAATGTCTCACCCTCAGAGGAAGAGGCTCATGTAGCTGCTGAAACATCCTTTTAGTGTTCCAGCAGGTGACTACCTGCTGAGAGAGATCATAAAGGGACTTGTGAGCCCTGTTGAGCTCTGTGGGCTCAGCACAGGAGGGATCAGACAGCCTGACAGGCTCTGGCTTCCTGCTGGGCTGTGGGGAGAGCTGGGTGGCATCAAATCATCTTACATTGTATATACCCCCCATACCTTCTGTGGCCAGCTGTGACTTTCCAGGCTAATAAACTGCTTCTAGGAGTTTAGTCCTCACCCCTGGCAGGTCTGGCCCACAGCCCCATGACTTGGTGCTTTCCATTTCCTGACCAGGCGGGCCCGGCGCGGTGACTCCTGGGTGAGATCACAGCCAGAACCAGCCTGCAGGTGACTCCTCACACAGTAACTTCTGGCTCTTGAAAATTACACCTTCTGAAAGGTGACAGTGCAAACAAACACAGCTCGCTGTGCCTTGCTAAACACAGGGGAAATCCTGGGTCATGGGGCAGGGGACACACCTTTTGGGATCATTCATGTTCCCACTTAGACTGGCGTCAGTACCAGCCCTGCTGACTGGCAGTGAGGGCTCTTCAGGAGCACATCTTCTTCAGCTGACCTTGCAGCAGCATCACAAACACTGACTGGTCCTTGGTGACCCACGTGGGCCTTCTGAGGAGTCACACTTCTTCCTGTGCCTGTGCCAGGGTAAAGGACCTGCCCAGAAAACTTCTGAGCCTCAGGGGAGAACACTGATGGAAATGGAGAATTCCTGATCATTGTGCCTGGTTTGCTGGGTAAATCATCAAACATGTGTGTACAAAGAATAATTAATCTTACAGGAAGCTTGCACAGGGACAGCTGGAGATGGAGTTAATTTGTGGGGAAGGAGGAGGGAAGCCAGTTCATTTGGAGCAGGGCACGCAGCCCTGGTTGCCGGCAGGAGCATGTGGGAACAAAGGCTTGTGCTGCCTGGAGATGCTGGAGCACTTTCCTCTCAACTCTGTGGCTTCCAGGGGCCATGTGGATTATTTTGGTCCCGCCTGCCGTTCAGTGAGGCTTCAACAAGAGTAATGTTAAAATAACAGCCCTCTCTGCCAGGTCACTCAGAGCAAAGAAACAGCAAGTGCTTTCCGGAACAGATTTCAGCACTTTGCTATTCTCCACTCTGTTATTTGGCTGTCCAGGTTTATGCAGGGATGAGTTGACTTTAAAATCACTTCCTTGATCTACAAAGCTATAGACACAAGTACTCGTGTTTGTTCATGCTCTAGAAATACAGATACATAGTTCCCGTTTCCACAGAGTGGAGAGCCCATGAATCATAATTTTCTTCTCTGATCTTAAATGTAGTAAATATTCTCACTTCTCATATGGAGAACAGAGAAAGCTGGTGGTGAAGGGGGATGAAGAGCAGGGTTCTGAAATCCTGGGTCAGGTGTCCAAACTAAAAGGTTACTTCTGTTCCCTAGAAGGGCAGCAGGGAGAAATTTGGGTTTGGTGGTTCTGACGTGTGTGTAACCTGTGCCCTTCCTGAGGGGAAGGGATGACACCAAAGGACTTTGTTGGCCACGATTCTCCTACCACTTGACCTCTGGTACAGTGGAAAACATTGTTCCTTCAGGAAGGCTGTGGCTTGGGAAAGTGCTGGGGAAAAGGTGGATTCAGCCCCTGCATAGTGGTCTGGCTCTGTCCTGTAAAGGAGGATTGGAAATCCCTGTGCTGGCAGCAGGGATCCCTGGGTCACCTACTCACCATGGGGACAGCAGGGACCCCATGGCTGGTCCTGCTTTGGGGGGCACTGTGGGGAGGGAGTGTGGTGCCTACAGAGCTGAGCTAGGCCTGGGAGTGTGGAGGGCACTGTCCCTGCTGATCCTGGCAATGTCCCACGAGGTCCTTGATCTGTCTGGTATCCCCCAGCAGTGGTGGGTGCCAGGATGAAGCTCAGGAATGCTCAGGGGTGGCTCTGCAGCATCACTCCCTCAGGCTGGATGGCTCCTGCTGGAGGGGAGCTGGATTAACTTTCCTTTCTCACTGTGTGAAGCGAGACAGCGGGGAGCTGTGTGGCCGAGTCTGTTTGAGGCTGGGGAACAAAAGAGGGATTTTTGCTCTCCTGGCTGGCTTGCTGCTAGAGCTCCAACTCCTCTGGAGTCAATAACTCATCACGAGATGGGTTTGTGTCTCTGTCGCTGCCGTGAGCCGCTCCCCCTGCCCGCGCGCCGCTCGCGCTCAGCTGAAAAACTGCTCGCTGCTTTCCTTGGCAAGGAGACGTGCCACGGCCTCCCATCCCTTGTTTAACCAAATGGGAGGACAAGTGGAGTGGAGTTCTGTCTGTCTGATTTGCTTCCAAGTGTGACAAACGGGGTGTGAGTGCTTATCCCTTCCCTGGAGCGGCGCAGAGCTGTCAGAGATGCAGCTTGTCTTTCTGGGCTGGAGTCAGGTGGGCGGCAGGGAGGCTCCCTGGCTGGGAGGAAGGAGCCTGTGGGTTTCCATCCCTCTCATCCCAAGGCAGCTCCCTGTCCCTGGCTGTGCTGGGAGAGGAGGAGCAGCCAGGGAGGTGCATGGATGGGTGTGCTCCACTCGGAACGTGTTGTGGAATACTTTGTGCTCGAAGTCATCCCCAGGGAAGAAGTAGGTGTGTAGAAGACACAGAGCTGTCACTTGGCTTGGTGAAGCCTTGCTAGAGGCTCTCATGACCAGTAAGAGGAGGATGGACATGTGGATCATCCTCTGCTATCCAGAGAGGGGATGCTCAGGCCCTTCCAAGAGATGAAGGGAATGGGATGGTTGGGTTGTGCTGCAGAGCTGCTGCAGACCTGACCTGTGCCAGAGCATAGAGAAAGGTGCTCTGCCAGGCACTGGGGAAGGTCTTTTCCTTCTCCTGCTCTGGGCAGCTCCTCCTGAAATGGCCTGGTAAACATGTCAGGGGCTGGGCTTTTGTTTGGTGCCTCTTTTCTTGAGGGCTGATTGCTGAGATATCCAACGTACAGCCTTTAGGCTACTGCTGTGACCTCTGGAGTCTGGCAACAGGAATTGCTGTGGAAGTTAATTGCCTCTTTGTGCTGCTCTTAAAATCTGTCACTCTTCAAATCTCTCGTGCAGAAATGCAAAGTGCTTAGGAGAGGAGAAAATGAGCAAAGGACCAGACTGTTGCCAGTCAGCATATTTTTACAGTTGTGCCTGCATGTGCTCAGAGTCCCTGGGCTGTGCTCAGGATCCAAAACAGAGGTGAAATGGATCCATCCCACAAAGGTGTTCAGGCTTCTGTCTGCTTGTGATGGTTTTTAAACAGCAAATCCCCATTCCCCACTCTCTCTATGGCAGATTAAAAGGAAGTGATGGGGTGCACAAGTCAGCTGGGACTGAGGTGTTTTGCTGTCCCCAAGTTTGTGGGTAGAGGCCTTTCACCACAGTGTGGGTACCTGTGGCTGGGTATTGCTCTGTGCAGAGAGGTGGCCATGGCTTGAGTAAATTCTCACAGGTGTATTGAGGTCTTGAGATGCTGGATAATGGCATTGGAGAGGATATGGGGTGTCCTAAGGTAAGTCTTGAGCTGCTTTTGACCCCCTCGACAAGATTAGGGTTGCAAGCTAGTGCCAACCTGGAATTATTAAGAGATCTGGTTTAAAAACACCCTGATCTCTGAGCACCTTAGTCTTTGTTAAAAACTGGAGTTTGTCAGGTATCTGTAGCAAAATCTGTTTCCAAGAAGCATGAATCATTTCTGGAGCACTAATGCTCATGACTTCCACTCCTTTGTTCTTGCTGACAGCATTCTGCTCTCTGACAGTCGTTGTGGCTCAGGCAGCTCAGACCAGAGGTAACAATGCTGCAGCAATTCACTGTTCATCCCTCCCAAAAACACCCTCCTGAATCCCAAATATTCCCTGCAACAAGAGTGGGATAAAACTGGCTTGGAAGATAACAACTCTAGAGAGGAATGCTCAGTGTATGGGTAGAAATTGGAGCCTCCTCAATGGGGGTTATTAGCAGGGGTCTGAATGTCAGGGCCAGAGGTGCAGCTCAGGTCCCAGATGTTCCTTTTCTGTCTGCTTGGATCTCTGAGGAGCCCAGCCTGACCATGAGGACTCTCTGACCAACTTGTAGCACTCCCAGCACAGTGAGGATTTGTTATGTATCTGGTGCTCTGGTGATAACAAGAACATAAGTCGTCTTTCCAAACTGATGATCTTGCTATAAATAGAGAATCCAGCTGCTTGTGCTGAATGGCATCAAAGAAAATCATAGGAGCAGCTCTTATGCTTAGTGAAGTGGATTCTGGCTGTTTTCTCTGAAGATGCTGGGGTTGGGAGATTTCTTGACAACTGAGACGTGCAAAGGCAGTGCAGGAGAGCTCAATGGGGAATCTTCAGCAGGGAGCAGATGGGGCTGGGATCTCTCATCTCCTGCTGGGATCTTCAGCAGGGAACATGTGAGGCTGGGATCTCTCATCCTGGGCTTGGATCTCTCACTCTGTGCTGGGATCTTCAGCAGGGAGCAGGTGAGGGTGGGATCTCTCATCTCACGCTGGGATCTTCAGTAGGGAACAGGTGAGGCTTGGATCTCTCATCCTGGGCTGGGATCTCTCATCTCATGCTGGGATCTTCAGCAGGGAGCAGGTGGGGGTGGGATCTCTCATCCTGGGCTGGGATCTCTCATCCTGGGCTGGGATCTTCAACAGGGAGCAGGTGAGGCTGGGATCTCTCATTCTGGGCTGGGATCTCTCATCCTGGGCTGGGATCTTCAGCAGGGAGCAGATGGGGCTGGGATCTCTCATCCTGGGCTGGGATCTCTCATTCTCTGCTGGGATCTTCAGCAGGGAGCAGATGGGGCTGGGATCTCTCATCCTGGGCTGGGATCTCTCATTCTCTGCTGGGATCTTCAGCAGGGAGCAGATGGGGCTGGGATCTCTCATCCCATGCTGGGATCTCTCATCCTGGGCTGGGATCTCTCATCCCATGCTGTGCCTTCCTGCCTCCCCAGCAAGAACCTGCCTGTGCTGGTATCCAGCCAGGATGGGGAGGCACTAAATGCAGGCTTGCTTTACTGCTTGTAAATAAGGCTCTTCAGGAAAAAGCCCTTGAAGCCTTCCCTTCTAGGAGGAGGGGAGCTGGCTCCTGGCTCGTGCTCGGGAGCTGCAGCAGCACTAAATCATTTGGAGGTGTCTCAGCAGTTCTGTGTGCTGAGTTGTGAGTTCAGTGCCTGGAGTGGCAGGAGCACAGACCCTGATGTAGTTCCACGTGGTTGCCTGACTCCTTGCTCCTGCCTCCTCTCCCTGGAAGTGAGCTCCAACCCCTCCCACCAAAACTCCTGTTCCCAGAATGGCTGAGCAGTCCTGAGTGTGCTGCTTCAGCCCTTCCCCTGCTGTGGAGGCAGGGGCTCACTCAGGACACTGGGTTGTGACAATGTGCTCTGTGCTGAGTCCTTGCAGCCCCAGGGCTGTCCACCTGTGACAGACCTCCTGCCCACCAGGTGCTGGGCTGACTTTGCACGTGCCCCTCATCTGGAGAGTGAGTGATGGGGAATCTGTGCCCAGGAGCATCCCTTGAGCCCCAGGAGGGGATGGAGAAGTGTCATCTCTCCTGAACCTTCCATCTGCAGGATGGAGAAGTGTCATCTCTCCTGAACCTTCCATCTGTAGGGTGGAGAAGTGTCATCTCTCCTGAAGCTTCCATCTGCAGGATGGAGAAGTGTCATCTCTCCTGATCCTTACATCTGCAGGGCTGTCTGTGGCTGAGGCCAGGAGAGCTGTCCCTGGCTGTGTCGTGGGTGGCACTGAGGGGCTCCCAAAATGAGCATCAGCCCACAGGATTTGTAGCCTTACCTCTTAGGAAAGGGTATCTGAGAGTCTCAGAAGAAAATGAGCATGACTCAGTCCCACAGCAGAGCCTGGCCCACAGGAGCCCTGCTGCTCTGGTATTACAGTAAGCCTGTTAAGCATGAATTTCCAGAAGTCTTTGAAGCATTTATTTAGAAAGAGTCTGAAAAGGGAGTAGGCTCTGGTGAATCAACCTCTTTGTGGTGAGTAGGGAAACCTGATCAGTGGCTGTTTATCTTCTGCAGAGGCTTCTGCAGCAGCGTGGAGGGAGATGCTCCTGTGGTGGGGGCAGAGGGGCTGTCTGGGCAAAGAGCTGTCAGACCTGCTCAGGTGTGGGGAGAGTGGAGCAGGGCCGTGGGGGTCACAGGCAGAGGTGGTTCCCAGCACATCAGAGAGCTCAGCTGCTCCTTTTCCACGGGAATCACAGTTGTTCTGCCAGCAAGGTGGGAAAAGGTGCCAGGCTTTGCACTTGCTTGAAAGAACAATTGAGTTTGTTAATGAGTTTAAAGGGGTGTTTTCTTACACCAGCATCCAGCACATCTCCCCTGGGACCTGCAGGGCTCTGTGGTAGGTTGTGGTGGAGTTTCTTGCTCAGTTCTTCCTTTTTTTAGACAGGCAAGTCAGTTGTACCAGAATATCTTAACTCCTCTGGCCTAAAGTAGTGTTAAGTGCTGGGTGGAAACCTATTTCACTTTGGCCAAGCTATAAAAAATGACATTCCTCACTTCTGTTTTAGCACTGCTCAGTCTGAGGAAGGGTGGCTGTGGTCCCTGTCTGGCTGAAGTGCTGAGTGCTGGCAGGTCCTGGCATCCATCAGCATTCCTGTGAGCCAGGCTGAGCTGCTGATTCTGTTCCACTTGTCTGGCTGCATGTTGGGCATCTGGGACCTGCATTCCCTTCCCATGGGGCTGCTCTAGGGGCCAAGTGCTGAAGATTAAGATGCTCTGACTGCTTATGTATGTACAGCCTTATTTCACTTTGAAGAGGATAGCTTACTTAAATTCAGGGCTCACAAAATCCAGCTTATTACCTAGGTCCCCTGAGAAAGATGGAGTAAATTAAATCTACATTAAATTTATTAAAATAAATCTGTCTTGTGCAGGGGATCAGGAGTAAAACTTTTCTGGGTCCTGCTGAGATCCTAAATAGGAGATGTTCCTGTGCTGGCTGCCTGGAGCTTGGTCCCATCCCAGTCCATCCCTGGGAGCCACAGAGGCTGTTTCCTCATGGATGGCATGAACAGAAGGGAGCCTCAAATGCAGCTCTAGGAGGAGGGCAGGCACTGCAGTCTCCAAACAGGTCACAGTTTCCCACTCTGAATTTCTGTCCAGACTTGCAGAAAGGAAAGAAATCTCTTGAGATAAAAGTTGGCTTCACACCCTGGAGCAGTTGAAGCTCCACATGAAATGTTGCCTCCATCTCTCCTCCACATGAAATGTTGCCTCCTTCTGCTGCTCTGCAGCCTCTCTGCTTTTCCCCTCCAATACTTGGAGGGATGGATGCTGGAGAGGAGGAGGCAGTGAGTGCTGGCAGTGTGGCTCAGGTGGGTGGCTGGCATGGAGATATTCCTGGGGAGATGTGAGATCTGCCTCTCTGTGCCAAGCAGTTCCTCACTGCTGTTTGATCTGGCTGTTCCCAGCATGTCAGGGTGCCTGTGTCTGCCAGCCTGGCCTGGAGGAAGAGGATGGTCCCTCAGCATGCAGGGCTGGGGCACAGCTGCTCTCCTTGCAGGAGTACCCAAGGAATGGCATTGCTGACCTCTGCCCTGGGTGTGGCACTGTGTGGAGCAGCTCTGCTGGACTGTGCCACCTGTTTAGGATGGGATGAAAGTCTGGGCTCCCAAAACGGGCCTGAGGCACTGCCAGGACATGCCCAGCCTCTGCCTGGTACAACCACCTCTGGCACTGTGGGCTCTCAAGCAGAGCAAGCCCACTTCTCCCCTCCTCTTCCCAGTCTGTGTGCCTCAGCACTGGGGCCTACATCAGTCTGGAGCTTAAAAAAAGTCCCAAACTTGTCCTGGTTTTGCAAGAGGCAGTATTGGAGAAAGGATTACCCCAGCATCCCCTTCTGGAGCATGTTTGGGGAGCAGTTAGGGGGTTGTAGCAGCAGCAGCCTGGTGGGGTTGGGCTGAGGGGCTGCGTGGGGTGAAGCCCCTCACTCAGGCTGGAGCTTAAAAAAAGTCCCAAACTTGTCCTGGTTTTGCAAGAGGCAGTGTTGGAGAAAGGATTACCCCAGCATCCCCTTCTGGAGCATGTTTGGGGAGCAGTTAGGGGGTTGTAGCAGCAGCAGCCTGGTGGGGTTGGGCTGAGGGGCTGTGTGGGGTGAAGCCCCTCACTCAGGCCCTGAGTGCAGGTGCTCTGGTGTTTCATGCCTGTTGCTAAGGAGCTGCCTCTGGCACATCCAAGGCACAGACTTTGTGGCACGTGTTCATCCCCCTGCCACAGCCTGTGTGGCCTTGTTCACTGCTGAGTTTTCCCCCTGCAGCCCGATGTGTGCAGAGCCAGGCTTGTTAAGTGTGCTCAGCTGAGGATTTAATTCCAGATGTTCGAGATGACCCCCTTGCTCTGAGGGCAGCCAGCGTGCTGATAAAACACTGTGATGCTATAAATAAACCTGTCTGCTCCACAAGGGAGAAAAGCCTTTGGTTTGAGCAGGAGTTTGTTCTAAACAGGAGCCCAAGAGTTGGCTTTTTTGTCTCAGGATTTATGTTGACCCTTGGTTTTGGGGAGGAGCTGGAAAATGTAGGTTTCCCTGCTGCTCTCAGCCTGAGAGCAGGAAAGAATGGAAGGAAATGCTTGTAATGGGGGGAAGGATTGAC
Organism: Setophaga petechia; assembly: GCA_024362935.1. Classification (NCBI taxonomy): domain Eukaryota; kingdom Metazoa; phylum Chordata; class Aves; order Passeriformes; family Parulidae; genus Setophaga; species Setophaga petechia. The sequence goes on from JANCRA010000030.1 coordinate 3,524,454, forward strand.
CTACCTGGGAAAGGACTTAGACAAGATTTGTTCTCCTGCTTTTCTGCAGGTCCACACCTGCCCAGCTCCCTTTGGAGGCTTCTGCACTGCTGGAATGAGGCCATCCTTGTGTGTCCATACTGCTGCCCTCCTCATACTGGGCTGGACTCTGGCTGAAATAATTCATGCATAGCTGAAATAATGACTGTGGGTCACTTTGCCCCTGTGGCAGGGCTGTCACTCCCCTGGGGTTGCTACAGGTGTTTTTCCAGGCTGTCCTGAGGAGCTGCTTCAGCCTTCCTGCAGTGTGGGGTTCTTTAGGAGGGTCTGGGCTTCCTGCAGGTTGGGTGGGACACCCAGGTGGGTCCTCCTGCCTCAGCCTGGCAGTGGACACGTCCAGACAGCCCTGTGGCCACAGCCAGGGCAACAGGCACTGCTGGCTTTTGGGATCACATCTGCTGAGCTTGGATTTGCAGGGCTGGCTCTGCTGCCCTGGGAATCAGCACATTGAAAGGTCAGGGAGGGAGGGACTGTCCCTTGCATTGCTGTGAGGGGTTTGGCTGGTCCAACCCCTTGTAGGTGCAGAGGGCAAGTGCCAGCCTGGGGAAGGAATGGCTGAACAGCAGAGGTTGCTCTTGCTCCTGGGGGCTAAATGATGCTAAAGTTTGTGCCTCTGCAGAGGGGCTGCAGCTGGGCTCGTGTGTGGCAGGAGCAGCAGCTCAGGGACAGAGAGGGGTCAGACACAGCAAGCACTCAGAATTTCACTGGGAGGCTGTCTGAGCCCCTGAGCAGAGAGCTGCCCTGGCTGTGATCTTGTGATGGTTATGGGAGGTGGGATGAACCCCCGGGTCTCAGGGAGCAGCAGCCAAGTGCTCCAGGAGCTGCTGGTGCTGTGGGAGATGCTGCTCCCTGTGTGTCAGCTCCAGACAAGTCACCTCCCAGGGCCTGGCTACAGGCTTGGGTTTGATTCGAGATGGAAAGCACAGACTACTCTTCTAGACAACTGCTCTCCTTCCACATTAGAGGCCAGATCTCTTTCCTGGCCCTGTGCTGGGTTCTTGTGAAGGAAGAAGACAAAAACCTCCCCAGACAATCCTTAACCTTGTGCCAAACCTGCTGCTGCCTCCAGCACTTGTTGTAAGCTCTGCTCTTGCCTCACTGGCTTGTGAAATGCTCAAGACTATTTGTGTCTCAAGAACTGACAGGATGGACCCAGAAGGATGGGGACAGCTGAGATTTAATTAGGAGCTGTTGGTTTAATTAGTAGTGTCTCAATATATTCATGCACGAGGGACTTGTGTATCTCGTGAGTTTCCAGCCTTCCTGCTCAGTCCCTTCTGTCTGGAGCTGTATGGGTGTGTTTCTGTGTAAAGGCCTCAGTAGAAAAACCTCATCCTGCCCTTCTTGGTGTACACTTCTCATGGAACTTTTCTAGGAATTACCCACTCTCTACCAGCTGAGAGTAACTTGCTCTGCCTATGGGTCTTGCTCTCTCTCAGGCTTTCCATTTTCCCAGTGCTGTCTGGTCCTGCTTTGCTCCCAGGGTGGGAACCTCAGACCCCTCATTTTCACACAGGTGCAGGGTTGGAGGTCTCAGGGTGAATCCAAATTTGTGATCTTTGCTGAACCCAGAGGTGTCACTCCAAGGTGGAGCTGTAATGCTGTGTGTTGAGATGACCTCCTGCTGCCCATCCTTCTGCCAAAACCAGGTCCCTACTACCATGCTTTGGGGAGAGGTTGGGGCTCAGGGGGATCCTTCACCCCCTTCTCCCAAGGCTGCTCCTGGTCCCTGGGATGGAAAATGGCTCATTCCCAGCTCATGGATGCTCTGAGACCCTGCAGCTCTGGGGAGTCCCTGGCAGCTTGAGAGAATCAGTTAAAATGTGGTGATCACTGTCTGCCATGGCTCTGATGGAGAGGGATGAGGGAAGGGGGCTCTGCCTTCCCATGGCTGGTTTCCATGAAATGGAGATTTCTCTGATGCACACTCACTTGACTCCCACAACTCCCACAGCACTTTCTCCTCCTCTGCTCCCTTGTTAGCTGCATCCAGGCATGCAGGAGTTTTCCAGAGGGTACCTGAGTCCCCGGGTGCCCTCTGATTGTGTCACTAAGGCGTGCTCTGGTCCCTTGTGCTGTGTGGGGTCACTGCAGGCACAGTGGCTCTGCCATCCATCTCATCCCATGTGTGCAGGGCTGGGCCCCTCCTTCCCTGCAGCAGGGACAGCTGGAGCCTCTGGGTGCAGCAGACATGGCTGAGGCCACGTGGTGACCTGAGTAAGCTTCAGCTGGCAAAACCCCAGGCTGTTTGTAAGTGCCATTTCAGTGCCATTTCAGAGCTCTGTTGCCAGCTTTTCATCTGTCCTTGCAGAGGAAAGGGAATGACAGGAGGGTCTGTTTGTCCTGCCTGAGCTGCTGCCAACTGCAGCAGCCACCTCAGATTGTGTCAGGGGCCAGGGCAGCTCAGGCTGGAGCTCAGGGCAAGGTTCTTCCCCCAGAGGGGGCTGGCACTGCCCAGGCTGCCCAGGGAATGGGCACAGCCCCGAGGCTGCCAGAGCTCCAGGAGCCTTTGGGCAGCGCTGCCAGGGATGGACAGGGTGGGGCTGCTGGGGGGGCTGGGCAGGGACAGGGGCTGGGCTGGGGGATCCCTGTGGGTTCCTCCCAGCTCAGGATATTTAATGATTCTACAAACTGGTTTTGCTGCTTCCCCTGCCCAGCCTAGAAAATCCAAGCTGACCAAGATGCAGCAGCCTCTTCCCTCCCCCTCTGCCCATACCTGTTGTAGCAGGTGTGTGACACAGGTGGGACTTGAAAGTTCACTTGAACTGGGGCTGAGTGCAGGGTGACCATTGAGCCTCTGCTTGCTCAGCACGTGGCTGGAGTTTGGAAGGAGGGATGTGCACACACACCCTGCCCCTGGCAGAGGAGGGGATGTGTGTGCTGTCCTTTCCTCATGCCCAAGGTGCCACACCAGCTCCCCCGAGGAGGGCAACTCACTGGGTGAGGAGAAAAAGCAGTTTGCAATCTATGGCTGCTCTCCTTAAATCACCTTGGAAGGAGGCAGACGTGCCCAGCTCCTGGCATCTCTATTTTTACTTGTGCAGAGATGGATATGGCTGAGCTGTCTCCTTTTATTTCCAGCACTTGGCGCGTGCTGCACGCGTTGCTAAAGATGTGTCTGGCTGGATGTGGAGCTGCCCTGAGCTTCCCTGAGTCCCTCAGGAGCTCTGGGGTGAAGGGCTCTTGCCTTCTGCATGGCTTCATCATTCATTTCTTCTCTTTGCCTCCCCCTTCCTCTCCCTTTACAGTTTTTGGACTTTGTTTTTTCCTGTATTTATTCAAATCAGCCTGGGTAAACAGGGAGCAGGAGGGAGGTGACTGGGGCCACTGGTAGCCCTGGATTCCAGAGGCATTTTTAATGGGTCTTTAATAACTGGAACTGGCCTGTTCTGATGCACAAACTATTCTTATTTCCTCTGTCTGCAGCTTGGCACTTCCAGGACTTCCTTGGAAAGGTTCAGACTGTGCATTTTGCTTGCTGACAGGCAGCCTGACAATCTCTGTGCTCAGGTGGCTCCATTGCAGCAGCTGTGATGGTGCTGGTTTTGCCAGGTCCATCCTGACAATGCCATTTTTGGGTTCCAGCTGCCCCCAGAGCCACATGCATGAGCTGTGCTTGTCACACATCCCTGTCCCTCCTCCTGCTTGTGGGCAGGAGCCTGTACAGGAGCCAGGCAAGTCCCCAGTATCTCCCTCATGCTCATGGAGAGGCTGTTTTTATGGTCCACTGTTCCAAAACCTGGTTAGGAGTGAGATGAATGGTTTGATCTGTTGAACCAGGCACCTCTGAAACCTCCCAGATAACCTGGCCCTGTATCTTCCACTCTTTCCTTCTCTGGCCATGAAATTGGGGGTCTCTCTGGCTGTCCTGGACAGCATCACCCACCCTGCAGGGGCCTGGGGATCTGCTGGCTCCCCCAGGAGCCTGGGGGATGAGGTGGGTTGTGCAATCCCCGTGTCCAGCCACACTGTCAGCTGTGGGGCAATAGCTCAGAGCTATTGTCCACCCCATTTTCCCCAATGAGGTGTGGGGTGCTCATGTGTCTGGAGCAGGTTGGAGAAGATGCTGTGTGACAAATCTCTGCCCCCTGAACTGTTCCAAGGCTTGTCCCACTTGACTTGGTGTGCCTGGTGAGGGGACACTGGGGACGTTGGGGGATGTAGAGGGAAGGGGAGAGTGAAATTCCTTCAAACTTTTCAGCCTGAAATGCTGCTTTCTGTTGCTTGGGGCTGGAATGATCACCCCAGGGTGAGTGATGGTCAGGGAATGTGGCTGGAGAGGGCTTGGTGGGGCTGAAGGACTGGAACCCCTCAGAGCCCCAGAGCAATCCCTCTGGGGACTGCCCTTCCTCTCTAGGCTGGCTGTGACCATGAAGTTTGGGATCTCAGTGGTTAATGGGGAAGCCTTGGAGCTGGCAGCTCCTGTGCTGGAAAACTCCTCAGCCAGCTGTAGAGGGAATTTTGGACATGGTCTGACTTTAGCCCTGGTGCTTGACCATGGCAGCAGGGCCCTAACCAGGGCTGGCTCTGGGTGTCAGACTGCAAACCCACTGCCTCTGCCTGCTGTGGGAAGGGAGCTGTGCCACAGCCTGTGTTCCTGAGCCTCCCCACCCACCTGCCTCCCTGGAACAGCAGAGCCTCCTCACCACAGTGCAGCATCAGGCTGCAGTCAGAGCCTGTGGCCCCTTATCTGGGCATTGAACAGATGGTGGTGATCTGTAAACTCCTGCTGTGCAGGGAGGATGAGGAGGAGCCTGCTCAGGAGCTGTTGCTCCTGGAGGATGTGAATGTTCTCCAGTTTTTGGTTGGGCTTTTCTTGCTCACATCTCCTGTGTGAAAATGAGGGAATGGAGTGGGTGAGTCTGGGCTTGATTTGACTGGATCCATCTGTGTTATGTGGGCTAATTCAGAGTGGGACAGGCTTGTTGTGAGCCCAGAGATGTGGCAGTATGTCAGAGCTTGGCACCAATGTGTAGATACACAGGACACCACCCTGCTGAAACCCTTCCTGCTCCTGATGCTGAGGCCCCTCTGTGGCTTTGGCTCTGCCATCTGCCAAAAGAGAGGATTGGATGTCACCTGGGGATGTGGGGAGGGTTCATTGTGATGTTCACCTCAGGAGGGCACCTGTATCAGCTCAGGTGTGCTCTGTGCTGTGGTGGGGGAGTTCCCATCCCAGGCCATGTTATCCTGATCTTTGCCTGCCTTGCAAAAGCTGAAGCACATCCCAGGCACAAGGCAGTGATGTGTCAGCCTTGCTGCTGTATTGATGTTTGGATAATGAGAGTTGGCATCTGGAGCTGCTTATCCTTTGTCCTTGAGTGTAGAACAACAAGGGGCTCTTCATCTCACAGTCATGATCAGCTGTGGGGGTATGGCAGGAGATCTGTTCTGCCTTGTGGGATTACAGACTTTGAGCCCTGAGGAGCTCATTCCAGCTGTCTGCAGGACCCCCTGGCTGTGACTGGGGGATGAGCTGTGTGCTGCCCCTGCAGAGAGGGCTGGATTTGGGGTCTTTCCACCCTGTCCTGGGTCAGTCACTTTGGCCAGGCAGGTGCTCTGGAGAGCTGTTTGAGGTGCTTGCAAGCAGCAATAAATGCAGCCCTGGGTGTTTGGGGAGGTGGGTGGAGGTGTTGATATCAACAGGGCTGAGGACACCTGGGCAGGGGAGAGCTCCTATGTCACTATGGGACACGAAGGAACACGAGCACACCGCTCTCAAGGTGAAGGAAAGGAGGGACGTTTATTTTCTGACTCCTATATTTATAGTTTTACAAAGGTGACAGCGGATTGGAGGGTGACAGTGACACCTCTCCAATGACACTGGTCACACCAACAGTCCATCAATTCTCTCCTCCTCCATCAAAGGAATGTAAACAATAAGTTATTTACAAGAAAGTATGTGATAAAGTTCCTTAGAAGAATGTCAACATCAGAAGGCCTTGAGAATCTTAAAAAACCAGGGTGACACTCCTAAACCTCAGCAAGCTGACCACCTGCTTCCCAGGGAGATGCTTCCTGTGGATGCAGCTGGGATACAGGGGAGCTGATGGGTCAAACAGGCAAAGTGTCTGTCTGGTGGATCCTGTCACCTTTCTGCCAGCAGGACTGTTCACCTGGCCACTGGGGTAAGGGAGTTCTGTGGGCTCCAATTAAGCTCTTGCAAAACCTGATGGGATTAAGGGGGAGATGTTGAGGCTGGGACAGCCCTGAAGGCTCTGTTTGTGCCACGATAGGTCTGCCTGTGTGGGGGTAGCAGTGCAGATCATCTCTTGCTGTGCAGCAAGGCCAGTCTGTCACGTTTGTCTGTCTCTGTGGTCCAGTGTTAGCATCAGAATCTAATTTCAACCTGCTGAGTATTGGCCAGGACTAGTTGAAGGTGTCTGTGGGGAGCTCCTCTGAGAGCCAGGCTGCAGGCTGAGCTCTTGGGGTGACTTTCCCCAGGCAAGGCACAAACATAGCTCAAATTACTGTCCTTGCTTTTGGGAGGGTCAGATGGCACCTCTGATGCTTCCAGACCTTGCTGTGTGTCTTTGCTGAGCTCTGTGTCTCTAACAAAGGAGGAAACCACTCCCTTAGAACTGCTGTCTGGCTGGGAAGTGATGTGTGCATGGACATTTTGGAGGTCCTGATGCAGGACAAGTGTTGATGGCAAAGTGCTTTTGCTGCAAGCCATTGAAACTGAGACTGAGTGCAGGAGATGGGAGCAGGCTCCCAAGGGCTGGAAATGTCCTCTGAGGGTGACAGGGCTGTGAGTTCAAGCTGCAGAGCTTGTCCAGGCTGCACTGGGGGGTTCAGCTCTCTGCTGCTGCTTCAGACAGGGCAGTTTGAACCCCTTGTTCAGCTGGTGAATGGGCTTGTGCCAAATGTGTCTCTCCTCCCAGGGATAGTGAGACACTCAATGGGATGCCTGGCTCCTCGTGGGGTGGGAGCAGCAGTCCTTGGCTGCTCATCCCTGTCTGGACAGTGACACCCAAGGCTTCTGCTCTCAGCCAGAGTGCCAAGGCTGGTGCATGTTTTGGGAGGGAACACTGCTTCATTTGGGAGAGAGGTTTGCCTGTCAGGGAGCTGCAGTCACTGCTGGTGAGGGCTTCCTCAGTGCAAGGACACCAGCTTGAGGGTTTCAAAGGTGATAGTACCTAGAAATAGCACTGGGGTAGCAGGGAGTGCTCAGTTGTGCTGGGAGTGCTGGAAAACCCACTTTTGGAATGAAAGCATGACCTGATTCCTCTGCTCCATTTTCCCACCCTGTGTGTGTTTTCATAGCACTGCTCCTGCACAGTGCAGGACCTGAGGCAGGTCTGAACCTGAGCTTTTGCTTTCTCCCAGTGCTGACGTGTGTCCTGTCTCTCCACAGCCATCAAGGTGAGCTGCATTGGATCCTGTGGGGTGTCCAACAAGATCAATGACACTGCATGGACTGTGGAAGAGCAGTACTTCAACAGCACGCTGTCCCTGGCAGACAAAGGTATGGTCCACAAAGGCCTGGTGCAGATCTGTGTCCAGAGAAGCTTTCCAGAAACGTTTCACCAAGATTTCAGCATCCCCTTGGTGTGAAATACCCCTCACAGGCTGCCTTGTGCACAGAGGGTGGGAGCCAGGATTAGACCCTACAAGAGGTTAGCAGGAGCTGTGCAGGGAAGGATCCTGAGCAGAACTTGGCAGCCACCCTGCAAACACTGCTGGCATCCTCTGGCCTGGTCTTTCTGAATCAGAGCTGTCACAGGGGCTGCTCCCTGTCTCAAGGCTCTGTGGGTTCACCTGTGACCGTGTTCACAGGGGTCTCAGCATGAGGGAAGGGATGAGGATCTGACTCCATGTTTCAGAAGGCTTGATTTATTATTTTATGATATATATTATATTAAAACTATACTAAAAGAATAGAAGAAAGGATTTCATCTGAAGGCTGGCTAAGAATAGAAAAAGAAACAATGATAACAAAAGCTTGTGGCTCAGAGAGTCCAAGCCAGCTGACTGTGATTGGCCATTAATTAGAAATAACCAACATGGGCCAATCAAAGATCTGCCTGTTGCATTCCACAGCAGCAGATAACCATTGTTTACATTTTGTTCTTGAGGCTTCTCAGCTTCTCAGGAGGAAAAATCCTAAAAAAAGGATTTTTCATAAAAGATGTCTGTGACGTTCACCCTGCTCTGCTTCCCACGTGTGTTTATGGTGCTCACAAAGCATTTATCAAAGCTGGCCAGCAGAAGCCAGTGGTTTGCTGTGAAAGGGGGTGTGGATGTGTCACTTGTGCTCCAGGAGAAGCTCTGGGAGTGTGGCAGGATCAGCCCAGGGCAGTTACCCCTGCTCCCAGTGAGATGGACAGAGATAGTGGTGATGGGGTTCTATTGTCCTGTGGGTAAAGTGACACCAGAGCCTCTGGGGGATCTGGGCCTGAATGAATGCTGTCTTTCTGCTGATAAATAGGTCAGTCTTACTACAAATAATTCATGCTGTGCCCTGGCTCCTGTTGAAATCAAGATGTGCCAGTATTCACCTGCTGAAGGCAGTGGCTGTAGCAGGAACATGGCAAAAGCCCAGGGTAGCAGGAGCTCAGCCCTCTGATACTGTTTTGTCAAGTAACAGGAAATGGGTAAAACTGAAATGGCAGTTTCTGCTAGCTCAGCAATTTTCCAAGCAGAGCTTTTAGCATCGAGGGGAGACTGAGCACATTCTTGCAGCAACTGGTGAGAGGGCTGCTTGCTCTCAGGTCCCTGCCAGGGGAGACAGTTGGCTGGCTGGCCCTTGGCTCACAGCCTGGGGGCTGCAGTCAGAGATGAACTGCCTGGGAGGGCAATGGGAACCATTCCTGCCTGATTCTGGATGTGCTGAGCACAGAGAGCCCAGCTGTGGGTGTCAGGGTGGGGACACAGTCACAGGGGGTCTGTAAGGTGCTGCAGACCATTGGGCTTATGTGGTGGTGGTCTCAGGACGAGGGAAGAGATGAGGATCTGACTCCATGAGGATCAGAAGGCTGATTTATTATTTTATGATATATATTATATTAAAACTATACTAAAAGAATAGAAGAAAGGATTTCATCAGAAGGCTGGCTAAGAATAGAAAAAGAATGATAACAAAAGCTTGTGTCTGACTGAGACAGTCTGGACAGCTGGACTGTGACTGGCCATTAATTAGAAACAACCACATGAGACCAATCACAGATGCACCTGTTGCATTCTACAGCAGCAGATAATCATTGTTTACATTTTGTTCCTGAGGCCTCTCAGCTTCTTAGGAGAAAAAATCTTAAGGAAAGGATTTTTCATAAAACATGTCTGTGACAGGCTTAGATGAGTTGGGAGTTGTAGGCTGTGAGTGAGTGTGGACTTGTGGAGAGGTTTAAACCTGCAACTGCACTGAAAAATGCTCCTTCCAACTTTTGTTTCTAATATTTGATGATTGGAGGGAGAGCTGTGACCTTGTGGTCAGATCTGTGTGCTGGGCAAGCTGGGCAGTGGCAAAAGCCAGGCAGGAGGGTGGAGTGGGAAGAGGTGGGTGTGCTGTTTGTTGGGTTTGCAGCCTCTGGAAAACTTTGATAGCTGCTTTGGCAGTCAGTTCTTGTGAGGTTGCCTTTGGGAGCCATCCCCTTGATAACTGGGACTAGAGTGAACTGGGAAGGATGGAAAGAAAAGCCTTGTGCTGAAGTTTGCCCTTTGAAGGCCTGACATCCAAATGTGGCCAAAATTTGGTAGTTTCAGTTCTTCAAGTGTTTGTGGGAAACCCTGATCTTTTGGCTGTTGGTTTTCTGGGACCCAGACCCCTGTACACCTCCCAGGGCAGTGCTGCTCCCTGTCACCCACTGGTATCACAGGCTGTGCCAGCCTTGAGCGGGTGCCTGGGGCTGGCAGCAGGGCTGGGCTGCTGGCTCTGCCATGGAACTGCTCACAGAGCCACGAGCCTGGGCTGTGAGTGGCACTGAAGGGGCCAGCTGATGTCCCCAGAGCTGCCACAGCTGCAGGCAGTGAGGCAAGAAACAGCAGTGCATGGTTTACCTTAGGTGTAGGGAACTGAAGGGAAAATCTGTCCCTGTGGAGTTGTGGGATTGGAAACTGAGGTGTGTTGTGGTGTTGTTCCTGTCCTGCCTTGCAGAGCTGCAGTGAGATTATGAGGAAAGCCCAGCCCAGGTATCAGCAGCTGGTCTGGAGCAGTGTGCTGGGTACTCACAGTCACTGACCTCTGCTCTTCAGCTTTTTGTGTCCAAAAAGTTGTGTGGCCCCAGCTGCTGGGAGCTCAGCCCGATTCCCAGCTGCAGGGAAGCAGAGGGGGAGAGGGTGGGCAGTCCCTGTGTGTGTGGGATTGCAGCCGCGGGGGATTTGCCCTTCATGCTCAGGAATTATTGCCCTGGACTTGCAGGTTTGTCCCATGTCTGCACCCAGACAGGACAGCTGGGCCCCTGGGAGGGTGGGAGGGAAGCAGTGGGATGGAGATGGGACAGTGTCCATGCTGCCTTTAGACCCGAGTCCACCAGCAGAGATGGCTTTGAAGCTGACCCTGCCGTTTGCTGTGCTGGCTTGCAGGGATGTGGAACAAAAGCCCTGGGGGCTGGCACTGCTCCAGCCTGCAGCACAGGGACAGGGAGAGCTGTGTGCTGTCACAGCCCTCCCTGTGACATTGATGCGTGTCTGGGCTGCTCCTCCACGTCCCTGCCTCTGTGTCTGCCTGTCTGTCTGCCTGTCTGTCTGCCTCCTCTGAGGGGCTGCTGGCACAGCTCAGCCCTGCAGGGCTGTCTGGGGGAGCCCTCCATGGCCTGGTGCAGGCACAGCCTCGGTGCTGGCTCAGCCGTGGCATTTTTAGGCTTTCCAGGAATAGCTCTCAGCTGCCCTGGCCTTTCCTGAAAAAAGCACGGAGGAGCTCCAGACAGATGGAATGTCCCATGTGGGTGTTCCCTGGGTGCCTCCCTGCAGGGCTGACCCGGCTGGCAGGAGAAACTGAGGCAGGCTGGCCTGCTGGCTCCTGGGCTGTGGGGAGGGGAGGTCACTGATGGTGATGGCAGGAGCCCAGGGTGAGTTGGGGAAGTTGGAAGCATTTCCAAGCAAGGACTCCTACAGGAGCTGCTGGCCCACAGTGCCAGCACACAGCTCCTGCCCTGGCCAGCAGCAGCAGCCACCCGTGACAGAGCACCACAAGCAAAGGTTACTGTGGTGGCATCTGGTGTGGTCCTGCAGAGGAATAAAAACCATGGAAAACCCCCAGGGGAATCCCTGCCTGTTACTCCAGGTGTGGATTGGCTGTGCCCACCTTCTCCCACCACAAAGCAAACAGCAGAAGGGAGGGTGGGACTGTGGGAGGCCCTGGTGCCAGGTGGAGGGGCTGCCTCCCTGCCATGCCCCCAGAGGCCTTCTCCACACTGGGGATGTCAGTGCTGAAAATGAGTTGAGGAAGGGAGGAATTTGCTTCTGCCTCAGAGGACTCTTCTGTTCCTGCCTTGCCCCCACTACAGCAATGCTGTTACCTAGGTAAGGAGGAGCAGCATGTCCCTGCTGGGGGGAAACTGGCAGCCAGGCTGTGCCCTGGGGCAGAGGGTGGTTGCAGGCTGTCCTCTGACACCATCCCCAGCCCTCCTGAAAGGGGCTCATCCTGTCTGATCCATTGGCCTGGACTGAGGAAGGATCCCAGGTGTCCCCAAGGCCGCACAGAGAATGGGGCTCTGCCTTGCCCACCCCTGGTGAGTGGCTCAGCCCCAGTGGTGCCACTGCTGTGCTGGCACACAGGAGGTGGTGCAGGGAGGCAGGCCCAGCCTGACAGCCAGCCTGCCTCACTCTATCCCTTCCCACATCCTGAGCAGTAACTTTCAGAAACACCGATCTGTGCTCTTTGAGGACACGTGGGGGGAAGGGGAGAGGAGGTTTGCAAAACTGTCGAGGCTCAGATTGCTCTGTGAGCCTCCAAGAGTGACTCCACACTTCTCCTCCCACACACCTTTGCATTGAAATAAGTGAGGGGGCAGCTTGTCCTCTGGCATCAGCTGCTGCTTGTATTGCACACTGCTTTTTGTATTACACACTGCTTTTTGTGTTACACACTGCTTTTTGTGTTACACACTGCTTTTTGTATTACACACTGCTTTTTGTATTGTACATTGCTTTTTGTGTTACACACTGCTTTTTGTATTGTACATTGCTTTTTGTGTTATACACTCCTTTTTGTGTTACACACTCCTTTTTGTGTTACACACTGCTTTTTGTATTACACACTGCTTTTTGTATTACACACTGCTTTTTGTATTGCACACTGCTTTTTGTATTACACACTCCTTTTTGTATTAAACACTGCTTTTTGTACTATACACTGCTTTTTGTATTGCACACTGCTTTTTGTATTACACACTGCTTTTTGTATTACACTCTGCTTTTTGTATTACACATTGCTTTTTGTATTACACACTGCTTTTTGTACTGCACACTGCTTTTTGTATTGCACACTGCTTTTTGTATTGCACACTGCTTTTTGTGTTATACACTGCTTTTTGTATTGCAAACTGCTTTTTGTGTTACACACTGCTTTTTGTATTGCACACTGCTTTTTGTATTGCACACTGCTTTTTGTGTTATACACTGCTTTTTGTATTGCACACTGCTTTATGTATTACACACTCCTTTTTTTATTACACACTCCTTTTTATATTACACACTGCTCTGGGGTTTTTTTCATTGCATGAAAAAGGAGGCAGGCCCTGAAATAACCCAGATGCCCACTTTGGCACTTATTTAAGGCACTTTCCTTTCTCTCCCCACCTTGGAACAGGGTGTGCAGGACCCAGCTGTGCCCCTGGAGCAGGTTGGTGACAAGTGCTGCTGCAGAGGACCCTGCTCCCCTCAGGGCTTGTCCCCACTGAAGCAGGGCATCCTCTGTGCCCTGGGCAAGCCTCTGGTGGGGCTGGGCAGGAGCTGCAGCAGCTGTGAGGAGCAGGGGATTGTGCTGTAGCCTTGGCAATCACACACAGGCCAACGGTTTAATGAACTCAGGCTCTTTACATCAAAGCTGCTGGGAAGTGTGGAGTGTGCCAGCTGCTGCAGAGCCTCTCACTGCTCTGTTTGCTGCTGTGCCACAGAGGTCACTCAGCCACCGAGGGCTCCCAGGGGGGGTTGTTTCTTGCCTCCTGGAGGGGAGGCTAAGAGGGTATTTACTTTTCCCACTTGGACTTTGATTGCTCACTGGTGTTGATTTTTCCTTTTGCAAAGAAAGGCAGGAGGGGTGGGGGCTGCAGGGTTTCTGGAGGTGTCAGCAGTGCAGGGGATCAAGTGGCAGCGAGCACAGAATGGCACTGCTTGTACCCAGCTCTGGGACACAGAGCTGCTTCTCTTGCTCCAGTATAATGGAGTGATTCACTCTGCAGAGCCTCCTGCTCCTCTCCCCCTCCCTGCTGTGCCTCTGCCCTTGTTCAGCCAGAGAGGAGCAGGTCCATCATGTGCCTGTACCCCCGTGGGGCTGTTCCTTCCCTGCATCTCCAGCTGCACACACAGCTCTTGCCCTGTGGAAGGGTTGTGCATGCAAAGGAAGATTTTTAGGGTTTTTTCATTCCCTCCTTGTACCTGAGTTGAACTCATGCAGGGAGCTGGCTGTAATTTCCAGCTGACCTTTCTTTTGGCAGCTTGTTAGTTAGCTTGAAGGCACTGTAGGGATTTCCTGGCAGCTCCACATGCTTCCTCTGCTGGCAGATTTCTTGCACAGAGCTAAAAAGGGGCAGCTGTGCATCACCTCTTCCCTGGGGTGGTTCTCTGCCGGCCTGGCACAACACCTTCATGGCCAGCACTTGGCACAGGGTAACAATCCTGGCTCCCAGCTGAATTTAAAAATCTTGGTGACCTGACTAAACAGAATTGTGAGACTTGTGCAGCTTGTTCTGTGTGAGCAGGAGGTCTCAGAGCAGCAGGTGATGCTCCTGGACAGCAGCAGGGTGTCCATGGGCAGTGGTGAGCCACTAAGGATGTTCTGGTGCCAGCTCCTGGCCACACTGTGCTGCTGAGTTCAGAGCAGCAGCTGCAGGTTCAGCCCAGGAAAGCCACACTGAGGGCTCTGCCATTGCCTTGGGTCACAGCAGCTTCCTCAGCACTTCCCAATTTCTTGCCTCAGTAGAGCAGTTAATCCTCTGGGGTTTTTGCAGCATTGCCACACTGCCAGATCCTGCTAATTCATTGAGAATGTCTCTGGAAGCTGCTGACACAGAGGTTTGTGAGCAGTGGAGCCCTCACCTCAGTGCTGAGTGCTTTGCTGCACCTCCTGTGTTACAGAAAGGTTGATCTCAGCAGCATTACCCATGGGGGGCTGTTCCTGCTGTGTGTTTGTGTGTTTGCAGAGCTGGAGCAGGGAGTTGCTGCCTTGAAAGGGAGCGTGGAGCCTGCTGGGGCTGTGCTCCATCACTGCCCTGCAGAGCAGGAGAGCTCTCCTTGGAGCTCAGCACTGAGGCTTCCCTGGCTTTGCCTGTGCTTGCTGCCAGGTTGCTCCTCTGGCTCTTGGCTGCTCCCTCTGTGGCACCTGTGCCTGCTGATGGCACCAGCAAACGTGCGCATTTCCCCTCCTTTGTGGCAGTTTGTAATCCCCTGTGTTAACTCCATTCAGCAGAGGCTCAGTTGAGTCCTGTGCTAAAGCTGCAGTGGCTCAGCGTCACCTCAAGTGCCCTGGCACAGAATTAATGCTGATGGAGCCTCCTGAGAGCCAAAGAGCTCTGGCCCCTTGCTTATATCTAATATTCAGTGTTGTGGCTGCAAAAGTGGATGAGGAGAGAGGGCAGGACAGGGGTGAGCAGGGTGCTGCCTGCTGGGACTGCAGTGACAATGACATCTCTGCCTGTAGCTGGGGACTGGGGGTCCTGGGGCACAGTGCTGAGCTAGGGCTGCTCATTTCTCCTCCCCAAAGTGGAAAACACAAATGTTCTGCTTTCCTGCTCTCTGCCTGGAGAGGAGAGTACTCAAACTGTGCATCAGCAACACCAGAATCAGTCTAACTCAGCACCTTAGGAGGAGCTTGCCTTCCCCAGGGCTGACTTTAGGCAGCAGGAGGAAAGAGCCATATTGCTACAAGTGATGGCACAGGGGCCAGCAGGCACCAGGTACCTTTCTGTACTCCTTGAATTGGCCACCACAATGAATGCATCACTTGTTAAACAGCCAGGGAGAAACTGCCATATGGTCTGGCCTGCTGTTCCTCTGCTAGAGGAACCAAAAAATCTGTGTGCTTCAAAGGTGCAGCCTGTCCCTGTTCTAGCATCCAGCACACAGCAGAGCCTGGCAGGGACTGCTGGGGAGGGACAGAGGGCAGGAGCCCCATTTCAGCCACTCCTGTCTCCTGTGCCTGGGGTGTGGGGGCATTTCCAGGCTCCTAGAGGTGGCTACAGAGCTGATATCATCCTTGTCTTTGGGGGCTGGAGGGGGTGACAAACAGGATTATTCACCTCTTTTGCTGTGGTAGCTGTGGGTGAAGCCTGGTGAGGCAGAGGTGTGTGCTGTGCCACATGTGTGGTTCCTGGCCTGCAGCCTGCTGTGTGTCACATCTGGGCTGGCTGGCCCAGCACCCCTCAGTGTGAGCCTGCACAGGAGAGGAATGAGCCTCACCTGAGTCTGTTGTGTGACCAAGGCACCTCCTGACTCCCTTCTGCCACCCTGGAGGTGCTGGTTTGTCATGGTGGCCCTGACCCTTGTGCAGAGATGGCTGTGACCACCTGTGAGTTCCAGACAGGGACCCTGGGGCTGGGGCAGCCAGCCTGGGAGGAGGATTTGGCAAATGTCCCCACAGTGGCACTGGTTGGAACGTGCAGCCCAGCAGAGCTGGCCCCAGCAGTGCTGTCAGACCAGGCTGTTTGCACAGAAAGCTGCCAGACAGCCCTGGGCAGGTGGGTGGGACACAGCAGGTAAGGCTGTGTCCTTGTTCCTGTGGGGCTGGCTCCTCCTGAGCCCCAGCCCTGCTCTTGTGCCAGGCAGAGGCTGCTGGAGGGCATTTCCCAGCCCTTGGCCAGCTGCAGGCAGGGCAGGGTGTGGGCAGGGAGCTTCCCTTTGTTCTGCAGGGGTGATGGCTTTGGAGGGCTGGGGATTTCTCTGCCTGGGCAGGGGCCTGGCAGCAGCAGCCAGGGAGGGATCACTGCTCAGAGCAGAGCCCAGGCACTTTCAGCAGCTGTGGAGGAGTGAACTGGAGTTGGATCATTTGTTTCACAGTGTAAAACAGACATTGGTCATTTCAGCCCCCGTGGGTGATGGTGGCAGCTTTGCCATGCAGGGGTGCAGCACTGTGCTGTGCAGGGAAACCTTTGGGTGGGAAGGGACCTTAAAGATCACCTCATTCCACTCCATGCCATGGCAGGGACATGTCCTACTATCCCAGGTTGCTCCCAGCCCTGTCCAGCCTGGCCTTGGGCACTGCCAGGGATCCAGGGGCAGCCACAGCTGCTCTGGGCACCCTGTGCCAGGGCCTGCCCACCCTCACAGGGAACAATTCCTCATTCCCAATATCCCATCCATCCCTGCCCTCTGGCAGTGGGAGCCATTCCCTGTGTCCTGTCCCTCCATCCCTTGTCCCCAGTCCCTCTCCAGCTCCCCTGGAGCCCCTTTAGGAGCTCTGAGCTCTCCCTGGAGCTTCTCCTCTCCAGGTGAGCACCCCCAGCTCTCCCAGCCTGGCTCCAGCCCTGGGAGCATCTCAGGGGCCTCCTCTGGACTCATCCAGCAGCTCCAGCTCCTCCCTGTGCTGGGCCCCAAGGTGGGGTCTGAGCAGGGCAGAGGGGCTGAGCCCCCCTTTCCTGCTGCCCACACTGGGGTCAGCCCAGGCCAGGGGAGTTTCTGGGGCAGCACACAGGGCTGGGGCACACTGAGCTTCTCATCCACCACCATTCCAAGCCCTTCTCCTCAGGGCTTTCCTCCATCCCTTCCCTGCCCAGCCTGTGTTTGTGCTTGGGATTGCTCTGACCCAGGTGCAGGCCCTTGCCCTTGGCCCTGTCAAACTTCCCAAGGCTGCACAGGCCCAGCCCCTTCAGCCTGGCAGGGTCTGTCTGGGTGCCAGCCCAGTGTCTCCAGGGAATCCACAAGATTTGGCATCAGCCCCCTGGATCAAGGCATTTCTTTTCTGTAAATGAAATGTTCCAGGACTCCCCCACATCCAGTGGTACAAGTGAAGCCCCGGCCCCAGGGTGGAGCCATGAATGAGAGACCCCAGCCCTGTCTCTGCTGGAGGCAGGGACATCTCCTCTACTCTGTGAGTGTGTTGTTACTGCTCCTGCTATCTGCTCTTGAGCTTTCTCCAGGCTGTCTGGGGCAGCAGCTTCTTTCCCTGCAGGAATGTTCTGGGAGGAAGTTTCCCAAGGCTGTGTGGGGGTGGCCAATCTCTGCTGGTTTGACTCCTATCAGGGGACAGGCTGCTGCAGGTATGGCCCCACAGCAGAACCCTGCCAAGCCTGCTGCCTCTGCTGCCTAATGACTTTCTCAAGGTATTTTTAGCTGCACATAAACTTCAGGAAAAGCTTTTTTGCATCTGAGGACACTGTGGCCTTTGTTCTGGCTTCTGGGAATGGGGAGGTGCTGGCTCGGCATGGCTGGCACAGCCCTGTCCCCTCACAGGGTCTGTGAGCTGCCCCTGTCTGAGGGGTCTCAGTGCCCCCTGGAGCAGTGCTGAGCCCCCACTGCCCTGCTGTGCCCTGCCCAGGCTGGGGAGTGCTTTGGCAAAGCCTCTGGTGCTGGAGGAGCATGGATCTCTCTCAAGGGCAGCTGTTCCCAGGTGTTGGGATGGCCATGGGCCCCCACCATGGCTGGAAACCAGCTCACCCCTGCCTGCTGCCAACAACAGGCTCTGGTGCAAAGTCCACTTGCAGATGGAATCAGCACATTGAATGTCCTGGGTTGTTGCTTGAAGCTGTCTGGGCTGGAGGGACAGGGGTGATGAGTGGCTCCCCATGGGCTGTGTGTTCCCTCACTGCTGGGATGCTGGAATTGGACAGGGGATGCTGTGGGATGGCTCTGGACACTCTGCCTGATGCTGCATCTCCTCTGCTGTGAGCTGGGGATCTGTTCAAGGTCTGGTGAGACACACATTGCCCTGTGTCACCAGCACAGGGGGGCTGCTGGACTGACACTGCAAGTGTCCCTTGCAGGGAGCTGAGTTTGCTCCTGTTTTCCATGGCAGAAGTACCTGGGTGTTGGCTCAAGGTCAGTCTGTGCCCTGCCCATGCTCACAGGGAAGCTGGGACAAGGGAAATTGCAGATTTCCCCTCTTACAGCAAGATTAGTCAGCATTTGGAAATGGAAGCTCAGCCTTTTGGAGCAAAGTTGCCAGCTGGAGAGTTTAGAAGCAGTTGCCACCTCCCTTCCCATTGTAAGGGTGCTTGGTTTGGGATTTGCCAACTTTCCACCAGGCAGCAGGGAGAAGACAGAAATGGTTTTGTAATTCCAAGTTGCAAAGGGAACCTTTGCTGTGCCCGTGCTGGAGCAGCCCAGATTGCTGCTGAGTATCTGCCTTTCCTCCTGCTGCAGGGGGAGGCAGGCAGGCCCTGAGCTCACCTGTGGGCTCTGCTGCCTTTCACTCTCCAGGCACTCTGGATCATGCCTGTGCTTTCTCAGGAGTCTCCTATCTCAGTCAGGACCACTGGCTTTTCTTCATCTTAATTTTGTTAACCCTTGTCTATGAGTAGCCCTGGCACTGAACTCCTTTCTGCACCAGTGGGTGCCTTGGAATGCCCACTCCAGGATACTGAGGATGCCTAAAGATGCTTCTCCCTCTTGGGGAAAGGAGAGAGTGGGCTGGAAGGAGCAGGTCTGCAAACAAGAGTTGTTCTTGGCACCTGCAGCACCTCCCTGCTCCATGGAGTGCAGAGCAGGGCTCAGCTCAGGGCTGGGTCAGGGCTCTGTGGCCATGAGCCAGGAGCTGCTGTGATGCCCTTGGTCTGTGTAACTGTGGCAGGAGCAGCTTCAGTCTGGGGTGGCTGCTCTGGGAGCTCCTGTCTGGCTGCAAAGAGCAGGAAGGGCCTTTTCCAGCCCTCGTGGGCAGCTTGCTGCAGGCAGGAGCTGCAGGAGGGAGTTGCAGGCTGTTCAGGGGGTCACAGCCTACAGGGCACTTGGGCTTGGTCAGGACCATCAGGCTGGTCTAGGCTGACCTGTGGGCAGTTCCCACCTGGGACCTGCTCAGAGCTTGGGCTACCTGTGCAGAAACTGCCTCAGTGCCAGTGAGCCACACAAACCACGTCCTGTGTGGGTGATGCTGCCCACGTGTTCCTGGGGGAGTGATGCTGTGCGAGTTAGAAACTGTGGAAGGGCTCACAGGTTCACTTCCAGCTCAACTTTCTGTTGGTGCACCTGAGCTGGGCAGGACTTGGACAGAAATGGCTTCTTGGATGGTGCTGCCTGTTAAAGGCAGTCCCTATTCCCTGTAGAATAGGGACTTGTACTTGGTGGAGTCTGTGGGCTCATCCTAAGGGTTCTGGAAAGTCTGTGAACTTTCATGCTCCTAGTAGGAGACTCAGAATTACTGCCTGCACCTTCATGTGGGGCTCTGCATGTCACACAGCTGGGAATTCTCCTGGTGGAAATTCTCAGTGGAATTCTCCCAGTGGCCAATGCCCTCTGGAGCTCCCACCTTCCTCCCTTGTGCAGGGCAGGAGCAGCCCTTGCTCCCACTCCTTGTCAGGTGCAGAGCCCCTGTACTGCAATGCAGAAGCTGCACAGGGCAGTCGATGTATTCCAGTTATCCATTTGCTTTCTAAAATAGGGATAATGGGTGTAAGATCAATGTTGAATGGTGCCTGTTAAAAGACAGAAACCCTCAGGGCAGCAAACAAGGGCTGGGCTCATCGAGTCATTCACATTAACCAGGCTTCATCCCGGACCCAACCAGCCAAGGCACCTGCTGCAGCTCACCTGGCACCTTCACTGAGCCGGCTGCCCAGCAGGGAGCAGGACAGGCTGTCCCACAGCCGCCTCCCTGCCCCGCTCTGAGCACCAGCCCTGGCAGCGCGGGCACAGCCTGGCTGGGTGCCTCCACCTGCTGACAGCGCCGGGTGCTGCATTTTAGCCTACATAGCTCGGGTTGGTTCAGGGAACAGGAGGGGAGCCTGCAGGGAGGGGATGGCACTGGGCAAATCCTGCTCCTCTCTGTGAGGCCAGAGTACAAAGTGTACAAACAGCCATCTCTGCTGGTGTCCCCTGGCAGGGAGGTGTTTTCCCTTTGCCACACACACGATGTGTGTGTTGGGTTGTTCATCCCTCTGTCCCTGCACTGTGGGCAGGACACACTCACTGTGCCTCGTCCCCATGGGGTGGCACAGTGAGCAGAGAGGCAGAGATGGAGCTTTTCATGGCATGAATGATGCACCAAGTCCTGCCTGGGCTGCTGTGTCAGTGGGGGGGATTTACTCTTCTCCTCCCCACCTCCCCCTTCCATGTAATCCACTTAATCCCCTGACGACAGGGCTCGATTTCTGTCAGCTCTGCAGAGCCAGCGTTGCTAACGGCCAGGCTGCCTCCCCCTGTCTTACAACAACAAAAGCACCAGCCAGAGCTGGGCTTTGCTACCTCCAGCAATGATCCTGCAAAGCAGAACAAACACAGCTCAATTTACTGGGCATCCAGGTCTCCCTCTCAGCTCTGCCACCTTAAAAACAAAACCTCTTGTGTATGCATGGATTTAACAAATATGGATAAACCTCGGTGGTTTTCTCACTGAAGGCAACTTCAGGAGCTGCTGGATCACACTGTGGGTTCAGTTCAGCTGTCACACTGCCCTGGAGGGAATCTGGGAGTGTTGGAGGGTGGATGGAGTTGGAATCTGTTGTTTCAGCCATGCACTGGATTTGGCTCTGCCCTGGGCCCTCGAGGTTGCTGCAGAGCAGTGGTTGAAGGAAACAAGTGCCAAGGTTTTAATGTTGTGGCAATATTTTTCTGAGCTCCTGTAGTCTCAGCAGCCAGGCTGAGGTATTGCAGGTCCCTTCTTGGGTCCAGGGCTGGGTGGATCTCTGGTTCCAGCTGCTGAACCCTGTCTGTGAAGGGCTTAGTGTGTGGCTGAGGGTGGAGTGGCTTGATGCCCACCAGAACTCCCTACCACCCTCAGACAGTGCCTGTGATTTCTCACATTCCCCCTGACTGCCTGACAGGGGGAAGACTTGAGGAAAAATAAACCCACAGCAGCCCTGCTCTGTGTCCTGTGTCAATAGCCTGGGATAACCACTTGCTATGGCACTGGGATCACTTAGAGCCTGCCCTAAATGACCTTATTTACAGGATATCTTCCTACAGGAGCTCTCCTGTCCCAAGGAGGGGAGGGTGGCAGCAGGTGCTCCTGTTTGCTCAAGCACTGCCCATGGGGTCTGGAGCAGTCCAGTGGCTGTAGGCAGCAGAGTAGGTGGTGGGTGATTCCCTGGGTGGTGGCCTCTCTCTCACAGATCACACATTCCAAGGTCCTCTCCCATGTGCACTTCATTCTTGTTTCCACAGGGGTCCTGACAGCTGGAGAGCACAACTTTCCCTTCCAGTTCCTGCTGCCAGGTAAGATATGCCTGAAGGCCCTTCCCTGTAAGCCTTGGATTTTGAATATGCTTCCAGTTCAGAATCTGGCCTGGCTCAGCCTTATGACCTCTTCTTTCTCTCTCAACTCCAGCTTCTGCTCCTACATCATTTGAAGGCCCTTTTGGCAAGGTCCTGCATCAGGTGAAAGCTGTGATAGACACACCTCGCTTCTCCAAGGACTACAAATGCAACAAGATCTTCTACGTTCTCTGCCCTCTCAACCTGAATGACATCCCTGACATCGAGGTAAGAACGAGGAGGGGCAAGGCTGGAAATGCCAATGCTTCAGCACTTGTCCTTGTCCTTGTCCTGCTGTCTGAGGAGTCACTCAGTGGCTGGACAGCTCTGACTGCGTGCTGTGACTGTGCAAGAGCAGAACAAGGACTCCTCATCTCTCCTGCCTTGCTGTCAGTACCTACTCCAGGTGATTTCTGACCCCTGTGCATGTTGCTTTGAAAGGTTTATCTGAATTTTCAGCATGCAGAGAGACATGTTGGGCAACAGCTTCAGGTGCTTGGAGACACTTGGGTTTGGGGAACTTGCTTTGGAGGGGAAAGCAACTAATAGGACAGTAGAACTGTGGGGCTGGAGAAGTGAGACCTGTTGTCTGTGGCATTACCATGTTTCTGGTTCTTTGCATCCTCTTAGAAGCAAATATTTCTGCTTGCTTGTTTTGAATCTCTTGAGTGCTTTCCCAGAGGCTCTCTGACTCTCTCGAGCCAACACCTCTGTCTGTGCCATCCTGCAGCAGCCCAACACCATGTCCATCACCAAGAAGTTCAACTACAAGCTTGTGAAAAGTGGCAACATCATCCTGACAGCCACATCTGACCTGAAGGGCTACATCGTGGGCCAGGCCATCCAGCTGCGCACGGACATTGAGAACAAGTCCGGCCGCGACACCGGCGCTGTGGTGGCCAGTCTGCTCCAGGTGGGTGCCCACTGGGGCCATCCTCTGCCTTGTGCTGCTGCTCCACCCTATGGGGGTCTCTGTGAAACTGGGGCAGCCAAATCCCCACCTCTGGTCCTCTCTGCCTTCCTGGGGAAAGAGGATCTAGAACTCGTCTTGCTTATCCCTGCTCAGTCTGTCACACAGCAATGGGTATTCCTGCTCTGGTGCTTGCCCCTTATGTCTGTGCTTGTGCCTGTTTGACAAAGCAGTTGGGTGGGGCTGTGTCCTGGCTTACATTTTTGGGAGACAGAAGACACCCTGCAGCCTCTGAGCCAGCTGTGTTTCTCCTGTCTGTGCAGAAAGTGGCCTACAAATCCAAGCGCTGGATCTACGACCTGAGGACCATCGCCGAGGTGGAAGGCTCAGGGGTGAAAGCCTGGAAACATGCAGAATGGAAGGAGCAGATCCTGGTTCCAGCACTGCCCCAGTCCATTCTGCAGGGCTGCAGCCTCATCCACATCGACTACTACATCCAGGTGAGTTTATTTGGAGTATCCCTGGGCTGGGCCATGGCTCTGTGCCCCCTCCCAGGCTGAGCACTGTGGTCTGGGTGCTCCAGGCATCAGGTGAACCTTCCCACTGCCATGTATCATGAGGTTGCCACTGTTTTCTCTTCTCTTCCAGGTTTCCCTCAAGTCTCCAGAGGTTTCTGTCACTCTCCCCATCTACATTGGAAACATTGCTGTGAACAGGGTCCCGCTGAGCCCCTCCCGCTCCATCCAGCACATCCCATCTGTGGTGGTCCCCAGTGCCCCCCCAGAGGAAGAGGAGGCTGCCAGTGGCTATCACCCCATGGACAATGTCTCCATCCCCACCAAAAGCCATTCCCAGCAGCAGCCCTTTAGCTACGCCCCAGGACTGAGCTTCCAGGAGATTCGGGCAGACTCGGAGCAGACGGGCTCCCCAAACCACCCCACACTCTGCCTGTCCACGGGGGCCACTGTCCCCTACTATGCTGAGGGGAACGTGGTGCCTGTCCCCACAGCCAGCTCACTCATCCTGCCCCCAGAGTACAGCACGTGGGGATACCCCTACGGTGAGCAGCACTCCCGGGATCTGCAGCTGGGGGGAAACAGCTCTACCTCAGTCTCTGTTAGCTGTGAACTGCTGGGGATTCAGTCACTCTGTTGCAGGCTGCTCTCAGAGGCATTGTGACATCTCTCTGCCTGCTTTAGCCTCTGGAGGAGTCCCCTCTTCCAGCTGTAAAAGCCAGCTGTCCTTCCCACATCCACGCCCAGGCCTGCCCTGGGCTTGTCGTAAGAGGATCTCCCTGATCTTAAAAGAGCTCTCAGCCTCCCACTGATAGAAAAACTTGTTGGCTTGTGGTGAGGCTGGTGGGAGCATAGCCAGGAAAATGATGTCACTGAAATCTTCTGTCTGACTTGGAGTGGGCTTGCAGCTGGTCTGAAGCTGTGGGGGTGGGAGCTGAGAAAGTGTCCAGGGTGGAGCAGCTTGGGGAAATCCCAGCGTGCTGGAATCCTGGAGCTGTGCTGGGGTGACAGGGCCAGCAGTGTGTGCTGAGTTTCTGAAGCTGTGCTGGGGTGACAGGGCCAGCAGTGTGTGCTGGGTTCCTGGAGCTGTGCTGAGTTCCTGCAGCCATGCTGGGGTGACAGGGCCAGCAGTGTGTGTCAGCACAGCTGTACCCAAATCAGCCCCTCTCCTGGCACTGGGGTGACAGAACACTCCAGTTCTCCAGTGACACTCCAGTGTTACTTCAGCCCTGGGCTGGGGCACACAGAGCACAAGTGATCTGGAGGTGCTGGAAGACAGGAGGATGCTTGGGAAAGAAAGGGAGGAACAGAACAGGACTCTGAGGTGGTGATTTTAACCTCCATGGGCATCAGGGCAGGGGTGGGACTGGCTGGCTCAAATCCTACAAAGCCCCTGTACCTCAGCTGGGCAGGCTGTGGGGCCCTGGCAGGGAGTGTGTGTTGGTGGGTTGCTTCACTCTGCCCTGGGTTACACAGACTGGGGTGAAGGGATCCTCCCAAACCCACCATAACCTCTCTCGTTTTCCTTTCCCCCACAGAGGCACCTCCATCCTACGAGCAGAGCTGCAGCAGTGCCAACTCCAGCGTCAGCAATGGCAATTAGCCCTCCCCTGCTCCGACCCCGCTGGCACTGCCCACCCTGGCACCACGGGGCACCCGCCTGTGGCACAGTCTGGTACAGCACAAGGCGTCTTCTTGTCTCTCTGGCTGCTTTGGGGGGGAACTGCCACATCCCAGCCTGGGCTTTTGAAGTCTCTTTCTAGGGAGGGGGTAAAAAAACCAAAAAGGGCAGCCAGAGCAGCCTGCATGCATGTGGGAGAGGTCAGGGAAACTGAACAGTCTCCTGCTGCTGCTGGAGAGCTGGATGTGGCCCTGGAGCTCCCCTTGGAGCTCCTCCAAGTGCTGGAGAGCTGGATGTGGCCCTGGTGCCCTGGGTCCAGCCTGTTCCAGTACTGTAGTCAACACTAACTGCTTTACTGTCCAAGCACCTGCGATGCCTTATCTGAAACGCTCCTGACTTGGCACAGCCCCACTCTAAGGGAAGGCTGGGCTGTGTGGACTTGCTCTCCTCTTTTAGGGGCTGTGTGCCCTCCACAAATGGTTTTTGACAGCCCTTCCTCCTTGTCCTCTGAGGGCCTAAGGGTAGCAGGAGGTTTCTTGGAGTAAGCAGGTTCAGAAGGTCAGGGACTTTAAAAAAGCCAAAAGCACAAGCCCTGCTGTACCTGAGCTGTGGGGGGAGAGATGGCAGTGTCAGTGGCCATGGGCACAGGGGGACACCTGCTGATAAGCTGATAAGCCCTGGTGAGCTCTGGGGAAGATCCTGGTGTGGGATGGGGTGTCCTTTTCCCCACAGAGCCCTGTGGGACACAGCCCACCCTTGCTCACTGCTGGGCCTGGCCCACAGGACAGCAGCACTGCTCACTCTGGAGCAGGGGGACCACACTCCATGTCCCTGCAGGGTGCCCTCTCCTGCCAGGCTGCAGCTGAGTGACCATCAATCACAAAAGTCTGTCTGATGCTACCTCTGGGTCTGCCCATGGGATCCCTCCCCTCTCCTTGGGGCTGTCCCTGGGAGTGGCTGTCCCTGCCCGGGCCTGTGGTGGCACTGGTTTGCTGTGTGTCCTGGGCCTGAGCAGAATGTGACAATGAACACAACCCGTGGGGAGCTGCTGCACCTGGCAGCTGGGGGAATGAGCTGGGTTTTCTTGCAATTTTTCTTTCGTGTTTTTCCCGCCACACACCTTGTTTAGCTTGTTCAGCATTGACTGCCCAAGCTGAGGAAACCACAAACTGTCCCTCAGAGCCACAGGTGCCCAGCCAGGCTGCAGTTGTGGCCTCCAGACCTTTGGCACCTCAGAGCTGGTCCCCACACGGCCCCAGGCTGGGCAGGCAATACCTGACAGACCTTTAGGAGCATTTCCAGCTGCTGCCTCCTTGCTCAGCCACCTCTGCACACCCTTCAGGCAGCTGGGACAGGCCCTGCTTTGCACTCTTTCTTTGCAAATGCTTTTTTATTTTATTTTTTTTTTAAGCATTGAACTGCTTTAAGGGTAGTGTAGCAAAGGTGCCGTTCTGAGCAGTGCTGGCACAAGATGCACCAATGATGATAGAGTGATTGTCATTGTCCCTGAATATATATAAATATATATATATATATGAGATGAAGTTGTTTTTAATGATTGAATTCAGAAATACAAATTTTAATGCTGTATTTAATAAATTATTCTATGAGAAATGCTGTGCTTTTTCATCCATTTCTGATGCTGATCCATGTGCCTGTTCATGCCAAATCAGGAATGCACCTTGCTGTTTTCTTACAAAATGAAGTTTTTTTGCTCTCACCAGGAAGGGTGGTGAACTCTGCCAAGGCAGCTTGGGGAAAACAAACACGGTGTGGCCTGACCACAGGGCCAGGCTCAAAATTCCCCATGGCTGGAGGGAATTTGGCACCACGGGCTTGGCTCTGGAGAGAGCAGCCACTGCACTGCTGCTCCCCAGGCCCTGTGTCCCAAAGCCAGGATTTGTCCAAGTGGCCCAGGAGCCCTGGGCAGTGCTCAGTGCTGGCAGGGGAGGAGGGGAGAGCAGAATCTGCCTTGAGGAGGATGGAGATGGCATAGCCAAGGTCTGATGGAAGGGCTGGAGACCACCAGCCCCAGTCCTGAAGAGCCATTTGGAATAAACTTATTGAGAGTGGAAGAAGGCTCCTCCCCACAACCCACTTTGGTCATCCCATGTCTGAAGCATGCAGCTGTTGCCTCAATGTTGTCACTGCAGGTAGTCTGGGGTGTGATCTGTGTCTCAGACACAAAGATCCTTCTTCACTCTCTTCTCAGCTTATGCTTCTGCCCAGCTTCCACGGCTCAGACTCTCCTTTGTCGGGTGGTCCAGCCTGCCATGAGCAGCATTCTTCATCACAGTGGGCCAAAGGCAGGTACAGCTCTTCCCCAGTGCTCTTCCTCTTCCTCCCAGGTGGCTGAACCTCTCTTGCCTGGCTCAGTCTGCAGCTCCCATGGCCTTCCTTGCTGTTGGCTGTGCAAATCCTTGAACCCAAATCCCTTCCACACCCCTGGAAAAATTCCTGTGAGCTGTCAGTGCCTCTGGACCTGCTGGGTTGGGCTGCAGGCTCCTGACCCAGGCAGGCTCTGGGAGAGGCAGGAAGGGCTGGGAGCAGGCCTGGTCTCCCAGCTTCTCCTCCATCCCTGGGGCTGAGCTGCTGCTGCTGTGTCCAGCCCATGTTCCTTGGCTGGAAAATGGGATTGCTGTATGATTGCTGTGGCCAGAGCCACTGGGCTGTTTTTCCAAACTCCCAGCCAGCAGCTGTCCTCCTTGTTCTACCTTTGGGAATGTTCCACTTTTGTTTGGGAATGTCCTTGTTCCTCCTTTGTTTGGGAGTTGCCCATCCATGGTGGAGGCTGTGGAGAGGGAGCCCCCACCCAGCCCGTGCTGTGCCCTGTCTCTGCAGTGCTCCTGTGCACCTAAACTCACTCTCCCACATTATATTTGCTACAAACTGGTCTTTGGGACCTCCTGCTGTACCCTTGCAAAGCAGGGAGCAAATGGGGTCACTCTTGTGTGGTGAGGAGTGTCCATCACCACCAGCTGCTGTGGAGGGAGCAGGAATGGGCTGGAGCTACATCTCAGGGTGGTCTTCATCCTTTTGGAGGCCAGGGCTGCTCCCCAGCCCAGCTGCTGTGCAGGGGCCCCTCAGAGCCAGGGTGCAGCAGCCATCAGCCAGGGCTGTCCCTGAGCAGCCTCGTGGTGCAGGAGAATTGACAAAACAAGTGACAATCAGAGCTTTGCACCCCTCCTGCCCTGCCTTGGCCGTGCAGGGAAGTGAACCCTGACACAGAGCCTGGCTGGGGTTTGATGGAGCCCTTTGAATGGGGCAGGGCTGCAGGATGGAGGGGTTGGTCCAGCTCTCCTTGATCCCCCTGCAGGGTGGCCCCAGGGCACTGTCAGCAGGTCCTAGGGAAGGGCTTTGGATGTGGGGCAAACCCAGTGTTTGGGTTTGGATTTGGGGTTCACTTTGGACTCACCCTCTCCAGAGAGAATCAATCCCTCTGTCCTGTCCACAGCCTCTCTGGCTTCCACCTCTTGGGGAGCTCCTTTAGGCCCTTGATCATCCCTCTCTCCTCTTGCTGAACACTGAAATAGAGAGGAGAAAAGCCCATTTTTCTGATCACAGGTCTGGGGAAAGAACTTCAGCACGTAGGGATTCATTCTAATTCCTGGCTCAGATCTTTGAAGCAATTGTTTTTGAGTTAGTTTGAAATGGGGAGGGGGAGCAGTGGGGCACGAGAGAAGCTTGTGAGTTAATTGTTTCCAAACTCAGTGTCCAATGGAAAACACCAAAAATATCATCAGTTCTTCTTTGTTTTTTCCCTGCTACTTTTATGTCCTTCATGGTTTTGTTCTTTTCCTGCTCTCCACATGTTCCACGTCCATACCTTTGGCTTTTTCAGTGTTGTTTGTGTCCTAAACTAAACTCTGCTTTGGCATCTGCTGTCCCACTGCCTGCAGGAGATGGGGAAAGGGGAGTTGGGGGATGCAAAGGCTCTTCTTTCTTTTTGACAATGATTCTTTTTTAGCTTTCCACGGAACTTCCAGGAGTTTTGTAAAAATAAATATTTTCTGCTAGGACGTTTTCCTGTTGAGCCAGCACAAGACAGGAGATACAGGGTGTTCTAGGCTCCATTTGGGTTTTATTCTATATTTTAAAATATTTGCAACTATCTGCAACAGGAATGTCCCATCCCTCCTCCCCAAGAGAGACTGGCAGGGTAAAACCCACAAAACTGGTGCCCATTCTTGTACCACTACTCGTGGCTGTAATTCTTTATTCCTGTGGTTCTCTTTACAGATTTTGGGGTTTTATACAACAATTTGTGATGGCTCTGTACAACCTAAGACTTCTGTGCAATTTATAACTGGGTTTTGAAATGTAAACTCGCAGTTTTCCATGTTTACCACAGCTTCTGGGGAGTATTTTTGTCCTGGGTTTTAACCCCCCCCCCAAATGTAAAGAACTGGAAAAATGTAAATAAAGATGATCTTTTTTAAGACCAAGGGTGTTTTGTCTGGGTATGTGATGATCATAAATGATAACTCAGCTGAGACCTGACAGTGAGAAGTGGTTCAGGGCAGTCAGTGGAGGATCCCCACTGGAGCTGGAGCTTGGAACCTGGTTTAGAGCTGAGGTTAAAGCAAAGCCAAAGCTCCTGCAGCTCGGCAGGGGAAGGGCTGCGGTGGGAAGGCCCTGCTGGGCTCCATGGTGAATCACAGAATCATGGAATATCCTGAGCTGGAACGGACCCACAAAGATCATCCATCCCTGCCCAGACCCCCCCAGCAACCCCACCCTGCCCATCCCTGGCAGCGTTGCCCAAAGGCTCCTGGAACTCTGGCAGCCTCGGGGCCGTGCCCATTCCCTGGGCAGCCTGGGCAGTGCCAGCACCCTCTGGGGGAAGAACCTTGTCCGGATCTCCACCCTAAAAATCCCCCGCGTCTCAGCTCCGTGGGCAGGTGCCGCTGCAAGGACGCGGCCGCGGCCGGAGGAAGCTCCGGGCGCTGGGGTTGAGCTCTTCCTGCTGCCCGGAATCCCAGGATGTGCAGCTGCGGCTCCGCTCGCCCGGCTCGGGCGGGAGAGGGCGATGTCCGCCCGGCTGGAGCTCGGCGAGGCTGCTCCGGCTGCCCGGCCCCAGCCCTGCCCGGCCCTGCCCCGGCCCTGCCCCAGCCCTGCCCCGGCCCTGCCCCGGCTCCCAGCAGCTGCTCCAGGAAAGCAGGGAGCGCTGGCACGGTCCTCGCCCCGCTGCTTTCGCTCAGGATGGGTTTGAAGTGGACAAGACCCGTGGCCGGTGGTGATGGGCTGCAAAAACTCCGCGTGTTCCTGGTTATTTCGGCTTTTTTTGGGAGCCCCTCCTCTCCCTGATGGCTTGGGGAAGTTTGTCCCGGTGGCCGCTGCGTCCCTGTGTCCATCTGGGAAAGACAGAGCTGCAGCAAACGGTGGAGAGGAGCCCTCAGAGCCCGACCCCATGCGCGTCCGGCCTCATCCCTGTCCCGGTGCCACCCCGGCGGGTCGGGTCTGGCTTTTAGGAGCAGGGATGAAGGCAGGCGATTCCCAACATCCCGCATGGGGCACCTCCAGTGCGGGGTGGGCGATGCTGGGAACCCTCAGTATAGGATGGGGCGATGCTGGGCATCCCCAGTACAGGATGGGGCGATGTTGACACCCCCACTGCGGGGTGGGGGATACTGGGCACCCCCAGTACAGGATGGGGCGATGCTGGGCACCCCCAGTGCGGGGTGGGGCGATGCTGGGCACCCCCAGTACAGGATGGGGCGATGCTGGGCACCCCCAGGGCGGGATGCGGCGATGTTGGCACCTCCAGTGCGGGGTGGGCGATGCTGGGCACCCTCAGTGCGGGGTGGGCGATGTCCAGGCTGCCCCCGGCCCCTGCCGGAGCAGAGTTTTCCAGAGGCGTCTCTTTGTGCGGGGAGCAGTCTCCCCATGCCGGGGGGATCCCAGGGGAAGCACACCCGCCCCGCCACCACCCTCCTCCTCCTCAGCCCATCCTATCCCATCCCCCGGGAGCGCTGGGGCCCCCGGGGCCCCTCCGCGTCCTCACCGAGCGGAGGCACCGCAGGGGCCGCGCCGGGGGCTCCGCGGGGACGCTGCCACGGCCCCGCCGGTGCGCACGGGGTTCTCCGGGGGCTGGTTAATTAATTAATTAATTAATTAATGAGCTGCTGCTGCCAAACTGAGGGAGAGGCTGCTCGGAGGGGATGGGGCGGGCGGGGGGCGGGTCCCCAGGCCCGGGGACTCTTATTTTGACCGCGGCGCTGCCGGGCGGGCGCTGCCGCCGCTGCCGGGCCGCGCTCCGGGGCCGCCGCCTCCTTCCCCCGCCGGGCCCGCAGCGGCCCCGGGGCTGCTGGCGGTGTCCTGAGGGCTCCTCGGGGCTGCTCACGGTGTCCTGAGGGCTCGCTCGGGGCTCTGAGCGGCTTCGGGAGCCTCTCGGGGTCCCTCACACACCCCCGAGTGCCTCCGCTCCCCGGCACCCGCGGGGGCTGCGGGGTCCGGCCCGGGGTGACCGGAGGGACACTCAGGGTCACCGGGGGGACACACAGCCCGGGGTGACGGGGGAGACGCTCAGGATGACAGGGAGGTTCACGCAGCCCGGGAGGGCCCCGCTGGGGACGCTCCCGTGGAGCTCAGCGCTCCGCTGTCACAGCCCGAGGCGCCGCGGTGTGAGGGCAGCGGGGGCAGCGGAACCCCCCGGGACAGTCAGTGCATCGCGACAGCGACAGCGACAGCCCCGGGGCTGGCACAGCTCTGCCGGGAGTGGGGCGGAGCGGGATAACCCCGGCTGTGGGATGGGAGCGGGATAACCCCAGCTGTGCCCCGCACCCGGCCAGGGCTCCCCGCGGAGCTGCGGAGCGAGAGATTCCCTGTAAAGCACAGGGGGAAGGGACCCACCGGGATCCCCCAGCCCAGCCCCTGTCCCTGCCCAGCCCCCCCAGCAGCCCCACCCTGTCCATCCCTGGCAGCGCTGCCCAAAGGCTCCTGGAGCTCTGGCAGCCTCGGGGCCGTGCCCATTCCCTGGGCAGCCTGGGCAGTGCCAGCACCCTCTGGGGGAAGAACCTTGCCCTGAGCTCCAGCCTGAGCTGCCCTGGCCCAGCCCCAGCCGTGCCCTGGCTCCTGTCCCTGTCACAGAGCAGAGGTGGGAGCTGCCCCTCGGGAGGAGCTGGAACAGAAATGTCCGTTTGTCTGCTCAGAGGAGCGAGGTGTCAGCTGGGCTGCAAGACAGCAGCCTGAGGACCAAGGGATGGGGTCTGTCCCTCCAGAGAGCAGATAAGAAACGTGTAAATTGACTTCAGAGCGCTGGAAGACTCCTGTTTCCCTCCAAGAAACACGGATTTCCCTGTCCAGGAGGCTGGTGCAGCAGTACCTGCCCATCCCCGTGTCTCCCTGGGGCAGGTGTCACTTCCTCAGGGTGGCCTCTGATGCAGCTGTGGGGTCAAGGAAGCCTTGCAGGTGTTTATCTCCCTCCTTGTGCTATTTTCTGCTTTACTGGAGAGCTGTAAAAGGGATAATTGTTTTACAATCATGGGTTTAGGGCCTGGGCACTGGGAGGGGCCCTGAGGGTTTTGGGAGGGTTGGAGCTGTTGTGGGTACTTGAGGTTTGGGAAAGGCAGTGAGGAGGCTGAAGGGACCCCTCTGTGGGGCAGAGCCAGGGCGAGCCGCTCCCTCTGCCCCGTCCCTGTCTTCAGGTGACACAGACACCAAAAAACCTCGCACAAACTGGGCTGAAATGACCCAAAAGTGGGAGAATCTAAAAGAGGAGGTGATGTTCGACCTTTTGGCAGGAAAGACAGAGGGACATTTTGACTCTTTCTGGGATTTTTGCAGGGGTTGTATTTTATGTAGGTTTTTGGGCAAGCTGTACTGCTGGCTGCTGCTGGAAGTTTGGGGAGCTCACGATGCCCTCAGCTGGGAGCGGGGCCGCTCTTCCCCCGCAGTCTGGGCGTGTGCGGGGGACTCGGGGGTCTGGGCAGGATCAGTGAGGAGCCGCGGTTTGTGGCAGCGGTGCGGGGAGCGCGGGGTCCGTCCCAGCCCAGCGCTGTCCCCGTGTCACCGCAGCGCCATCCCCGCTCCGCCCGTACGGCACCTCCCGACGGGCGCCGCCATGACGCCGTACGGACAGCGGAGCCCCTGGGGGCCGCCATGCTGCCGCGCGCATGCGCCGTACCGGGCCGAGAGTCTCCATTGAGAAGAATGAGGGGCAAGGGGCGGAGCCAAGGCGCGAGAAGCCGCCGGGGGGGCGGGGCTGCGCTCCGGGGCTCCGGCCATGGCCACAGTGGATGCCGAGGTGAGTGAGAGCGGCGGCGTCCATCTACCCGGGCGGGGGGAAGGAAGATGGGGGAGCGTGGAGTGGTATCGCCCAGGGCCAGGCGGGTTCTGTCGGAGGCCGGGAGGGGGGCCGTGCCCCCGCCGCCCCATGGTTCAGTCCAACTCCTCAGAGGGGAAGAATGTGGGAGCTGCTGCCATTGTGTGTAGGGGGGCCCGGGACTCTGTATAAGTTACACCCCTCCACGGTGAGTCAGTGGTATGTGCCATACAGATTCCGGGGCTCCCCCCAATGGGAGCGAGTGCGTGTGGCGGAGGCGGGAGGGGGGAGCGGCGGGACCGCCATCCATGTTCCGGGGCCGCCCCATGCGGCGGGGCGGCGCTGGCGCGGCTCCATCCAGAGTCCGGGGCCCGGCCGGGCGCGGTGGCGGCGGCGGCGGGCGGGCCGGTGCTATGAGCCATGCAGGGTCCGGGGCGGCGGCGGGCAGGAGCCATGCAGGGTCCGGGGCCGCGGGCGGGAGGAGCCCCTGGGGGAGCCGGGGCTGCGCGTCCCGGGGGAGCCCGGCCGGGAGTTGGGGCTGCCGGCGCTGCCGCCGCGGTGACACGGGGACACAGCAGGCCTGCCGTGCCTCCCCGGACCCGCCTGGGCGCTCCCGAGCATGTGCAATCAGCCATGGAACGGTTCGGGTTGGAAGGGACCCGAGGATCTAGTGGCGCTCCGGGCATGGCAGGGACACCTCCCGCTACCCCCGGCTGCTCCAAGCCCGTCCAGCCTGGCCCGGGACACTGCGGGGATCCCGGGGCAGCCGCAGCATCCCTGTGCCAGCCGGGCCGGGGTGCCCGCAGAGCCCCCGTCACCCGCCGGGCTCGGGGGGACACGGCCCCGCATCCCCAGAGCGGGCACTGCCGGGGCTGCGGCCGCGCCCGGGGTGTGAGGGCACACGGGGCTGCAGCACCGCGCCGTGTGCCAGCCCCGGCTGTGCGCAGAGTGTAAACTTGTCACAGTCTGTGCCCGCAGGTGAACGCTGCAGAGCAGCTGGGCTGGGCCGGCTGCTGAGCCTGCGTGCACTGAGAGAGCCAGCAGGTAATGACACAGGTGTGCATCGTACACGGGCTGTGACACAGGTGTGCAGTGTTGAACAGAGGCTGTCATACAGGTGTACACTTGTGTTTGGACTGTAATACAGGTGTGCAGCTGTACAGAGGCTGTCACACAGGTGTGCAGTGTGCACAGGTTATAACACAGCTGTACATTTGTACACAGACTATAATACAGGTGTGCATTGTACACAGACTGTGATCCGAGTGTGCATCATTGTCAGACTGTCATACAGGTGTACACTCGTGTATGAACTGTAATACAGGTGTGCAGCTGTACAGAGACTGTCACACAGGCGTGTATTGTTGTCAGACTGTAATAGAGGTGTACACTTGTGTATGGACTGTAATGCAGGTGTGCAGCTGTACAGAGACTGTCGTTCAGGTGTGCATCATACACAGACTGTAATACAGGTGGGCATCATTGTCAGACTGTCATACAGGTGTACACTCGTGTATGAACTGTAATATAGGTGTGCAGCTGTGCACAGGCTGTCACACAGGTGTGCATTGTGCACAGGTTATAACCCAGCTGTACATTTGTACACAGACTATAATACAGGTGTGCATTGTACACAGACTGTGATCCGAGTGTGCATCATTGTCAGACTGTCATACAGGTGTGCACTGTTCATAGACTGTAATACAGGTGTACAGCTGTACAGAGACTGTCACACAGGTGTGCATTGTGCACAGACTAATACAGGTGTACACTCATGTATGAACTGTCATACAAGTGTACAGTTGTACACAGGCTGTCATACAGGTGTGCAGTTGTACACAGACTGTCATTCAGGTGTGCATTGTGCACAGGTTATTACACAGGTGTACATTTGTACTCAGACTATAATGCAGGTGTGCACTGTGCACAGTAATACAGGTGTACAGTTGTACATAGGCTATAATACAGGTGTGCACATATGTACAGGCTGTCATACAGGTGTGCATCATTGTCAGGCTGTCATACAGGTGTGCAGTGTACACAGACTGTGATCCAGCTGTGCATCATGCACAGACTGTGATCCAGGTGCACGCTCGTGTACAGACCCACTGCAGCTTGTGCCCACAGCCAGGTGTGGTCACTGTGTGTGCCCCCAGGTGTGCCAGGCTGGCTCTGCCTTTCCCAGCTCTCTCTCTGCAGTGCCTCGTTGGCAGGGCTGTGCTCTGCCCTGTGTGGGGTGAGGTTTGTGGCACGGCCACACAGGTGACACCAGCAGTGCTTTGGAAGTGCTGCACACAGCTTGGATTTATTCTTCAGACAGGATTCCCATCATTGTTGGAAGATTGTCCAAGGCTTCCTTTATGTTTCCTGTTTCATGTTTTCTGTTTAGGGATCCTGTTTTCAGGATCCCACCTGGCCTGATCCTGCTGCCTTTCCCTGCTGCCTTTGCAGAGGATGAGTGTTAATTTTCCCCTGTGACAGAGGAATCAGCCCTTGAGTGCCTCTGTGAGTCCGTGGTCCAGTTTTCCTTCCAGGAGAGTGGCAGGGCTGTAACTGGGGCAGGAGTTTGCTCATAGCTCATCAACTCCTACTGCACAGGTCAGTCCTAACCCTGCAGACACACAGGTTTTATTTTGGGAAGCATCTCCAGGGGCCCTGGCTGGGTCTGCCCTGTGAGCAGAGCGTTAAGAACCCTGCTCTCACTCAGGCACAGGATCCCCAGATGTTGCTGTGGATTATGGGGAGGGAGCAGTGACTCATTGGGAGTTTAATTCCTCCCCTCCCCCATGAACTCAGTTCTGTCTGAGGCCAGATCTTGCTTATACCCCTCTGAGGCCAGAGGGGAGGAAGTTGGTGTAAGTCAGGCTGGAATGTGGGGACTGGAGGAGAAGCTCTTTGCTTCCCCAGTGCTGGTGTGGGAGAGCAAGGAAAAACATCCCACATCCACAGTGTTCTGCCAAGTGCAAGATGGAGTTGTTTCACTTGGTTCAGAGAGGTGCAGGGGTGTGTTTTTGGGAGGAGATCCTTGCTCCCAGCAAAGGGCTGGGAGGGAGTGGGCAGGCTGGGAAGGTGATGTGTGTGTGTCTGCAGGGAGTGCCCAACCAACTCTGCTGCCAGGCACTGAACTCCAGACAAAAACCCCCAGTCTAGAAACAGCTTCTTGCCAGATCTTAGTGCTGATGGCTGAGGGAGGATCTCTTTGAACACCAAGTTCTTGCTAAATCCTGTGAACTTCAGTTGTTTTTCTTTTCTGTTGCCTGTCCCAGGTGATCTCTGTGTTGGGGAATGGCTGTGCTGCAGTCCTTGGGTGCAGTAACCACGAGGCTGCAGAAAAATCTGATTTTGCTGTTGGATTTCTTAAGCAGATGTCTTCTATCCAGTCCAGTTTGGGGTTGTTATGTGCTTCAGGCTTACTGCACTGAAGTCCCAACTTTTAAGGAATTGAGTTTTGAGGAATTGAAGCTCTCTCAGCCAGCATGTATGAGGTGCACATTCATCAGATTTGATGCTGCTCCTCCAGTTTGCATCAGGTTGCTGGAGAGCTGCCCTTGTGTTTGTGTGCTTCCCAAAACACTTGTTTGGTGCAAGTTTGAAGTTCAGGCCGTGATGATAATCCTGGGGCTGGTGGTGACCTGGGGAGGCTGGTGCAGGAAGCGAGGTGTGTGTGTGGCTCTGAGTGAAGTGGTTCCCTTAGAAGTCACGCTGCATTTTCATCTTTTTTTTCCCTTCTGTCTGTTCGGATCTGTAAAATCTCCTCTTCTGGAGGTGCAGCTTTGATCTCTAAAGTGACGAGCTGGCAGAGCAGGCAGAATTCCTGTCTGGGGATCTGGGATGGGCTCAGCACCCAGCAGCTGCCTGGGCTGGATCTGGGATGGGCTCAGCACCCAGCAGCTCCCCAGGCTGGATCTGGGATGGGCTCAGCACCCAGCAGCTCCCCAGGCTGGATCTGGGATGGGCTCAGCACCCAGCAGCTGCCTGGGCTGGGGCTGGGATGGGCTCAGCACCCAGCAGCTCCCCAGGCTGGATCTGGGATGTGCTCAGCACCCAGCAGCTCCCCAGGCTGGGTCTGGGATGGGCTCAGCACCCAGCAGCTCCCCAGGCTGGATTTGGGATTCTGGGATGGGCTCAGCACCCAGCAGCTCCCCAGGCTGGATTTGGGATTCTGGGATGTGCTCAGCACCCAGCAGCTCCCCAGGCTGGGTCTGGGATTCTGGGATGTGCTCAGCACCCAGCAGCTCCCCAGGCTGGATCTGGGATGGGCTCAGCGCCCAGCAGCTCCCCAGGCTGGATTTGGGATTCTGGGATGTGCTCAGCACCCAGCAGCTCCCCAGGCTGGATCTGGGATGGGCTCAGCACCCAGCAGCTCCCCAGGCTGGATCTGGGGTTCTGGGATGTGCTCAGCACCCAGCAGCTCCCCAGGCTGGGTCTGGGATTCTGGGATGTGCTCAGCACCCAGCAGCTCCCCAGGCTGGATCTGGGATGGGCTCAGCGCCCAGCAGCTCCCCAGGCTGGGTCTGGGATTCTGGGATGTGCTCAGCACCCAGCAGCTCCCCAGGCTGGGCTGAGCAGTTCTCAGGTCAGGGTGATGCTGAGGCTTCTCCCTGGCTTTGATCCTGTCTCTCATCCCCTGCAGCCGGTGCTGGGAGCTCCCTGAGCCCCCTGCCAGCTCTGTCACCTCCCCACAGCATGCAGGGCCAACATTTCCCCAGCTGTGCCTGGAGAGAGGCTCCTGCAGCAGGTGCTGAGTGCAGGAGGGATCCCTGGAGCAGGGAGCAGGGAGGGGAGAGCTGCAGATTCCCACTCTGTGTCTGCCAGGTGTCACACCATCCTGCTCTGCTCCCAGGCCTGCCCTCCCTCATTCCCTCCTGCCAGCCAGGAGAGGCCTCTGTGGTTTTTCATTCACATCCTGTTTCAGTCACTTATCTCAGGAGGACCTGGTGTGTTCTAAAGCCCAGCATTCCTCCTCAGAGCTGTGTCCTGCAGGGCAGCTGCTTCCCCAGGGATCCCTGAGGTGTGTTCACAGCACACTGAGCACGCACAGCACACCTGTATTTCACTTGTGTTACATTTCTCCTGGGGCACCAGGTTAATACAGAGTTCCCTCTCTGATACTCCTAAGGAGGTTTTAGAACTTTCCTGAAGTAGTTAACTTTGTTAACAAGATTGTAATTACACGCAGCCCTGGCCCTGGTGAAGTCTTATCCTGTGTTCAGTAGGTGCTAACTTTTATTTTTTCCATGAATTCTCACGTGTTGTGGGCTGGCAAAGGCCTGTGGGGAACTCATCCTTTTCTCCCATCTAGAGAAACTTTAAATAATATCAGAATGAGCAAATGGACTTGTGAAGCTTTGAGAAAGCCTTAGAAGTGCCCTTCAGCTGTGCTAAGCTGATGTGACTGAGCCAATGTGACTGAAGAGAGCATCTGAAGAACATTTTGTCAGTCAAGCCAGAATCAAAGGCCTGGGTTATACTTTAAATAAACTCTTCCAATATAATTATGCTGGCTGGAGAGAATGATTTTTCATTTCTTCTTGCTGAAATTGTAATAAAAGTCCTTGCTGTGGATGCAGCTTTATTAGTTTAGAGGTGATCCCAGACCAAGGTGGCTTATTTTTTGCTTTTCAAAGCAGAGCCTTGGTCTCCATTTGAGGAGTTTTGCCCACATAGTTCTGTGTCCATGAATACAAAGGAATTGCTCTCCCACTGCTGTGTCAGCAGAAGCCCTGGGAGAGATGCAATTACCAGCAAAAAGCCCAACAGCAACGAGGAGAAGCAGCAGCTCCTCCATGGGGGAGCCCCTTGGAGTCCCTGGAGATGGATCCCTGCCCTG
This sequence comes from Setophaga petechia, assembly GCA_024362935.1. Classification (NCBI taxonomy): domain Eukaryota; kingdom Metazoa; phylum Chordata; class Aves; order Passeriformes; family Parulidae; genus Setophaga; species Setophaga petechia. The sequence continues at coordinate 3,563,130 of JANCRA010000030.1, forward strand.
GCAGCAGCTGGGTGAGGAGGGCACGAGCATCCCTGGGCTGGTGCTGGGCCCTGGGGTCCCATTTCCAGTGTGCACCAGGGCAGCTGTGCTGGGCTGATCTGCAGGCTGAGCCTTGCTCTTTAGCAGCTTCCTGGGCTCTGTCCCTTCCCCTCTCCACCCCAGGATTGCTTTTCCCTGGGGAAATGGATTCATGGAAAATTCTCAACACCTGTCAGAGGGCTCACATACTATGCAAACCTTAAGATAAGAAATGCTGAAATTTGCTATAAATCCATTTCCCACGCTTCCCCTCTTGCTTTTCCCTGGCAAATGCTGGTTTGGGCTGCTGCACCCCAGAGAAGGAAGAGGTGAGAGGGGACTGTGTTTTGTGAGGGGTTCAAGGAGTCTGTTTGGGTGCTTCAAGACACACCTTGGAGAGTTCCCTCTACCTGGCTGTTGTGCAGCCAAAGGTCAGCAGGAGCTCAGCCAGCTGTGTGTGGATCAGGAGGAGCAGCCCTGTGAGCCTGTGCTCCCTTGATGTGGGGCTGTGTGGGCAGGGACAGCCCATTGCTGATGGCTGCAGTCTGCTTGAAGTGGTGAAGTGACTCCAAGAGGGAATGAAGAGTTTGGTGTGGCCCTCCTAGCTCTAGGAAGTTCCTAAACCCTGAATAAACCGTGCTTGGGAGAACTCTCCGTGTGGTATTGCTGCGTCTAAAATAGAAAAAAGCTTTTCAAAGCTTTCCTGCTTTTAAGTGAAACTTTGTAGCATAGAAAGTATCAAGCACATCCAGCACATCCTCTTTTCAAGTAGGAAATGTTGCTCCAAGAGGATTCCTGTTTCCTTAATGCCCTGCACAATTCCCACCCCTGTTTTGCCATTTGCTCCCGTCTCAGCCTGGATTTGTATTTGGGATGGTTCAGAGCTGCTGCCTGACTGATGGCACAGGCAAATCCTGAGCCAGGTGAGCCTACCTGAGCTGTCTGGGTGTACCAGGGGCTGGGGATGGGCTATTCCATATTAATCCATCCTTTTCAGTGTCTCCTCCTGGCAGGAGAGCTCTCTGAGGCAGTGTCAGCTCAGGACAGGGAGATGCTGAGTGGCAGAGCAGAAAATTCAGGTCCACTTCTGTTTGCATAAGGCTGATCATCCTGCAGATCCAGCACATGGACAGGGAGGAAATTTGCAGGTGGTGCAGCTGGGGAGGAAGTAAATATGGAGCAGGATAACCAGGCTGACATGGATAAACCCAAAATAAAGCCAGGTAAGTGACTGAGCGTTCCAGGGAAATGTGAAATTCTGCAAACAGGGATAAAAATAATGACAGTGATTATGTATCATGGGGTCAGCTGGGCCAGAACCTGCTCCAGAACCTGCTGTGAGCTCAGTGCAGCATTTACAGCAGCAGCAGGACTGGGGAGCTGGGCTGGGTGGGGATCAGAGGTGCCCAAAGATGGCTCAGATCCATTCCCTGTGCTGGGGGCAGAGCCACTCCAGGAGCCCTGGGGAGCTGCAGCAGCACTGCCTGCCCCTGCTGCCCTCGGTGCTGGGAACCAGAGGAATGAGGAGTTTATTGCTCCTGGGGGCAGTCAGGAGGATCCTGATGGGCTGAGCCATCCCCAGAGAAGGGAGCAGGGCATGAGGGCACCTCTGTGCAGAGGGAGTGGCAGTGCAGGTGTCTGAGCTGCCACAGGCTGTGCTGGGGCCTTGATTGGGGTAAAAGTTGTTCAGAGTGCTGCTTCAGGCTTTTAATTAATTTGGAACTCAAGTGCAGATGTGGACAGAAGGATTTGAAAAAGGGAGCCCTGATCTCCCCAGGCTCTTGGCCGTGACCTGCAGGTGCATTTGAGTATAGCCCTGAGAGCAATAAAATACATATTTCCCTCCTTCTTTTCATTTTTAAGCATCAGCTCCTGTTTTCTTGAGAATCTGAGCTACCTTCTTCCTCTCCAGTTGCACATTTCCAATCCTTGCAGTTTCAGAGGAAGTTTTAATAGGTAATTTCTCCCACAGGCTCAAAGCCAGAAAGCAAATTACCCCAATGCTTTATCCAACTTCACTGGGAATTGGGGATGTTTCATACTGCTGACCCAGAGCATTCAGAAGCTCTGCTTCTCTCAAAAATCATAATATTGTTTCAAGAAGTGGGAAATTAAACATGCACATGGTAGAAGACTTAGAAAGGATTAATGGGTTTCAAAATTACATGCTTCATCCAGCTGCTGATTTGGGAATTGAAAGTATGCCTGTTGCAGAATTGGGAGGGAGGTACTGAAACGTGGTGTTCCTCAGCATCCAGTGAATGCAAATATCCCAAATCTGGGATTCCAAAGCCTTGCCCAATTGCCAGACTGACTCCAGGTTTGATGCTGGGCTAGCTCAGCCCAGGTGGGAGCAGCTGGGTGGAAAAACCCTCAGTATATTTTCTTTTGTCTTCCCTGTAGTTTAATTTGTCCTCTCTTGATTAGCTGAGCTCCTGGGGTGTCACCCAAGGCACGTTTTTAGGCTGCTGTGACTGAAGTTCATTCCCTGTGTGTGAGTTTTGCTGGAGGCACATGGAGGGTGCTGGAGGCTCCTCTTGGCTCCTCCTGCCTTGTGAGGAGGATTTGGGATCTGATTTGGAGCAGCATCTCCAGCCTGGAGGTCACTGGGACCTGCACTAAATAGGAGATGGGTGTCGAAGTCACTTGCATTTTTGGGACCTGGGAAATTATCTTCATTTTTTAATGCATTTAATATGTCCACTGAGGCTGACAGCAAATCTACAGCCTGTCAAGTGTGGGTTTAGAGGTGTAAAATAAAGAATATTTGTATTTGGGAGATGAAAGCATTGACAATGGGCTGGGAGCTGGTTTGTATGGTTCCATGTAGGATCCTGCCAGTTTGCACATAAACCTCCAGATTATGAGAATCTAAAAGATGAGTCTGAATATTTTATTAATTGAAGAGTATTATTAATATTTGATGGCTTAAATCAACACCCAGAAGGCTCTACTGAACTGGTAACCAAGACATGAGGTGCTTTTAATTGCAAACTTGTTTGTATTGGCTTTTGTTGGCTCTGTGTTTAAAGTGTTGAGGGTCTGTGAATCCCATACATTTGAAATCCTTTTGTTCTTTGGATTAGGAAGGGTGTTCTTTAGTTTTGCTGGACTGGATTCAGATTGGTGCTTTAATGCCTTCTTAATATGCAAAGGTGATTGTTTGTAAGGTGTCCTGTCGGGCCTGGAGGTGACATCTGGAATATTTCATCCTTTTTGCCACACTCTGAGGGCAAACAAGCACTGTTCCTTTAAAGGTGGCCCTGGATGAGCTGGAATATTTCCTCTTGCTGTAGTGCCAGCTCCTGTAGCTCCAGGAGCATGTGTGGAGAGGTGAGGTGAAGGTCCTGCCTGTCCTTTGGTGACATCCCCTGCAGCAGGGAGGTGCCAGCAGTGAGCAGACAGACAGACTGCAGCTCTGCCTGCTTTGAATCTGGGAATTCACAGCGCCAGGAGCTGCCGGCGTGCAGCGTTGGGAAAGGCCAGCGAGGGGGGATCATATTCTGTCTTTTATTTCCACTCTGGTTTCTAGGAGCTGCAAGTTGTATTTCTCATGGGTTTTTTTCAAGATTTTTAAAAGATTTCTGCCTCACACAGTGAGCTCCGTGCCTGTCTTGCGCTTCTTCTGGGTTTTTATTGTGAGTTTTGTTGTTTCCTTCCCTGTAGAATGTGCCCTTTGTGCTGGTGATCTGGTTATGTTCTCGTGTTTCTAGGAGTTTGCCTTTGATAAGAGCACGTTGGTATTAATCATTTATGGCTTTTATTAAAACCTTACTGGTTTGATGTTTTCTCAGCCTTCCAGACTGCCCTCACCGAGGCTGCTTTATAGACATCATTTATCTCCTGCCCCTGGCTGACAGCAGCCCCAAATTTTCCCTCCTCCTGCAGATGCTGGTGCTTTGTGCAGGGAGGACGTGCACGTTGTGTGGCTGCTGCTGCTGGGATTGTGGCTCATGTGTGGGCTGGAATTGGGCCTTGAGGCTGTGTCAGTGACATGGGGCACACGGATTGTCCCCATCCCCATCTCCATCCCATCTCCATCCCCATCTTTGTCCCCGTCCCCATCCCCGTTCCCATCCCATCCCATTCTCATTCCCATCCCCATCCCATCCCCATCCCCATCCCATCCCATCCCATCCCATCCCATCCCATCCCATCCCATCCCATCCCATCCCCATCCCATCCCATCCCATCCCATCCCATCCCATCCCATCCCATCCCATCCCATCCCCATCCTTGTCCCCATCCCATCCCATCCCATCCCATCCCATCCCCATCCTCATTCCCATCCCCATCCCCGTTCCCATCCCATCCCCATCCCTGTCCCCATCCCCATCTCCGTCCTATCCCATCCCAGCCCAGTCCATCCCATCCCCATCCCCGTCCCCATCCCATCCCCATCTCCATCCCCCCAGCCAGTTTTCCTTTCTCCACCAGGCCTTTGTTCCCAGCCATGCTTCCCATGAAAGGCAGAGCTGCTCCGTGGGCTGCAGGGAACCTCCTCCCCACACAGCCCTGCAGGGGATGAGCCCCAGAGCTGCCTTGGGGCTGGGAGCCCTGGGCTGGCACTTGTGGGGCTCCCAACCTGCTCCTGTGACAGGAGCAGAACCAGCTGGGAGGGGGGATTTCCATTGTCTGCCTTGGGATGAGCCCCAGCACCCTGTGCCTCTTTAGGGTGGGCAAACCCTAAGGACACAGCCTGGATATTCCCCAGGAACAGGGAGGTTTGGGCTGGTTCTCCTCACTGGTGACCCAGCAGCTCGAGGCTGGTGTGGGCAGAGCTGCAGAATTTGCAGACGTGGCCAAAGAGCTGCAGGAGGAGGAGGAGGAGGAGGAGGCCCCGTGTCTGTGTGTGTTTATACTCTGCCTGCCCAGGATAGCCAAAACTCTTCTTTAAATGACCAAAACTCCTCAAGTGGAAGTTGGTGTGGGGCTGCCAAGAGTAACTCCTGATGCAACAGTGTCTGCTCTGAAGAGAGATGTGACTGTTCCCTGGTGTGTCCCGGTGACTCGGAGCCCTCCCTGCCCCTTGGTGATGCTGATGCAGTTGCTGATCCCTGACAAAGCAAGCAGTCCTCACAAGGAGATTAGACAGCACTCCCTGCCCCCCTGCTGGGTGCTCGTTAACATTTCCTTGCCCATGTATTATTAATTAAGCTAATTTTTATTGCCCTGTGAGTGTGGAGGGTGCTTTGTAAGCTCAGAGTTTGTGTCCCAGGGTTCCTGCAGCGTGGTCCCATGTGTGAAATGAGGCTTGGACTGTGTGGTTGAGTGTTGAGGAAAGGTAAATCTATGGCTTTGGCTTTCTTTTTTCTCTCTTAGCAGCTGCCTGGCTTCGTGTCTGTGGCTGGTGAGTGTGCTGCTGTCTGAGCAGAGGCCTGAGGAAATGCTGTCTGTGCAGAATTAGTGCAGACAGACTGTAGGGCTTAAGTGCAAGCAGAATTTGCAGCATTGACCCTCCATAAGACAGAAGATTACCCAGACTGGAGTATTATATTAAAAAGAGTTTTGGGACCTGATCCAAACCTCCAGAAGTCAGGGAGGGATTTGCCATCAGCTGCAGTGAGAGCAGCCTCCCTGCAGTGTACCCAGGCAATGGGGCAGGCAGCAGCTTAAACAAAAGAAGTTAAAGAAGTGTCCAGGCAAAGCTGGTTGAGGTTTTGCTGCCTGTGGTGCTTTTCCCAGCTGTAAAACAGAGGTAATTTTTCCCCAAAGTTCAAAGGCCTGACTTGGTGTTGAAAGCCTTTAACTGGAATTGTTGAAGAAGTGCTGAATGTTAATTTTTAAATGTAGAGATTATCTTCATTAGGTAAGAGATGGTGAGTTACATAAGTGTCACTATTTTACATGCTCTGGTTTTTGGCTTTATTCCTTGACATCATGGCCAGGCCTGATGAAGGGAATAGAAAACTTCCAGAAGCACTTTGTAAAGTATGAACTATTTGTGATCAAAGCCAGTGGGACTCTGAAGGTCCAGCTCCTCATCTCTGGACTTGTGATAGCAGCCTTGGATTCACCTTGAAAATGGGACCTGTGATCTTTCATAAGTTCTTACTTCGTTCTTAAATTAGGCTAATGCATCCTGTTCCAACTGATGCAATTATTAACAAACCTGGGCAATTATGACATCTATTGTACAGACATTCTGTGCTCCTTGCTAGGAAAAAGACACTTTTAATAAACAAATCTACCTTGACAACCTGTCAAGGACTTTTCTAAAGCAAAATTGAAGGAGTCACCTCAGTGACTTTTCCTTTCTGTTCTGTTGTGTTTGGGTTTTTTACGTGGTCTTGCAAGAGCACAGCAGCTGCAGCTGGAGGTTCAGGCCTGGTTGCAGAGGGCAGGGGAGTGCAGGAAAGCAGGGAAGGGGATCCCAAGGGCTGGATCCCCCCACCTGCACCCCCTGCCCTGCTGTGTCCCAGTGCAGGATCCTCCCAGCCACAGGCTGCATCTGGCCTTGCAGAAACCCTGGGAAAAACTGCTCTCTTGGTTGGTTCAGCTGTTTTACTTTTTAATTTTTTTTTTTTTTGAATGAGGAAAAGCCCTGAGTGTTTTGGCACAAATTCTCAATGCTTTCTTTTATTCCACATGTGACAAACTGATGTGGTTTCTCAGCCTGGGTAGGATCCACTCCATCGTGGGCTGCCACCAGGAGTTCAAGGCAGATCTTAAATCCTACTTAAACCTTCCTCTGCAGCAGATCAGCTTTGTTTGGCTCTGGGCACAGGAGTGGGAAGGAGTGTGTTATATTCAGTACTAGAAGTTAAATTGCATGGAAGGAAAATCAGCCAGGATTGTTTTCTCACTGCATTATCAGAACTGTGTGAAGGTTTGGCCAATGGAGGGTTGTGCTGACTGGAAATATCCCTGTGTGTCACATCACCCGAGGAGGGGAGGAAAGGAGGAGGAAAGAGAGGGTTTCCTGCCTCTGCCAGACATTCCTTGCTCCTGGGTGTCCCCACAGATTGTTCTTCCCCTGCTGCCTGGGGACTGAGAGACACAGGCCACCTCTGCAGGGGCATTCCCAGGAAAATGGGCAGCCACAGAATCACTGGATCAGTCAGGCTGGAAGGACCACAGTGGCTCATCAGACCCATTTCTTTCTGTGGGAATTCTTGAATCAAAATGATTGTTAATCTCCATGTGAGTTGAGCAGTGAGTTTTCCCAAGCTGAGTTTCAGAGCTAATCCCCTGTAGCCTCTGCCATTATCTGGGTGCTGTGTCCCCTCCCCTGAGCTCCCCAGCTGTGCTGTGGCACTGGGCACATCTGTCCCTCCCCACAGGAGGCTGTATCACCTCCCTGCCTGCTGGGCTGGGCAGCTTCTGCAAGGAGCAGTTAACATCTCTATCTTTCCTAGTGCATCCTCTGAGCTGCTGATGTGACAGCAGCAGCTTCTCCAGGGGTATGGTGCCCAAAATCAGATTAAAACCCCTTTCCTTGCCCTGACAGCTCCCAGGGGTGTGATGAGGGATCTCCCTGTGTTATGGGTTGTTTATATGAACACAATTCCATGGGGGAATAGCCCATGGTCCAGGGCAGACCCAAGGCAGGAGGAAGAGGAGCAGGGCAATGCTGAAGGCTCTGCTCTGGAATTACCCAGCAAGGCCAGACTGGGGGGTTTGGGACTTGCAAACATCAATGCATCAGAGCAGTAATTACTAATTCTGCCAGTAATACTGTTCCAGAGCATTCAGCACTGCAGGGAGAGCTGTTTGTGGGGACCCAGGGGCACAGACACTGGAGCAGGCTGCAGGCCCAGGCCCTGGCTGTGTGGGCAGGTGTGAGCCTTGCCTCCATCCAGGAATGCTGTGTGGGTGTCTTGGATGGCTTGAACGTGGCTGCAGCTTTTGCTGGCAAAATGAGCCTTCCTGAGTGAAGTGAGCTGCTTCCATGGCATAAAGATCATTTGGATGGGCTCCTGGGCTCCTCCCAGCCCTCCTCAGCAGAGCAGGAAGGAGCAGATGTGACGTGTTTTCCCCTCAGTTACAGGTTTTATCCATTGGATTTGTAGAAATAATTGCCAGGGTGATCATGGCAGCTCCTTTGCATGCTGAAAGCAATGACTATTAATGAAGATTGTGTTTGTATAATGATGATACCCAGGTTGAAGCTCTTTGTGGGAAGTTTTGGGGCACAGCCATGTTGGTGTCAGCACATTCAGGCAGGAGAGCATTTCTGTTGGTCTAACTTTGACCTGTCACAACAGAACTGTCATGTATAGAGGTGCCTTTATCAGGAATGGCTAAAAGGATGCCAAAATTGTGGTTGGACCAGTCTTCAGGTCCTTGGATTAATTGACTTCTTTTTTTACATTATACAGTTCCAGCATTTGTCATTCTGTCTGTTTGAATTTTTGTATTTTTCTGTGGTTTTTGTTGTAACAGGTCAAATGGGGAGGAAGCTATTTTGGAGTTGAGAAGCTGGGCTGGAGGTGCCAGCTGAGGTGAGGCTGGAGCACATCCCAGGGTGCCATGGGCAAGGTGCATTGCTGAGCAGGGCTCAGAGGGGACACAGATTCCCCAGGGCTGTGAGCAGGCACAAGGAGGCCCCTGGGCATTGGCACTGGGCTGGTTTGGAAGGTCACAGCACAGCCATGGACAGCAGGGCCTTGGGTCAGGCTGCAGCAAACCCTTCAGGTTTCCTCAGGTGTGGAGTCCCCCTGAGCAACCTTGGCCCTGTGTTCCCAAACAGGCAGGCTCTGCTGCTGGGATCCTCACAGTTCGTGGGACTTCCCCACCTCTGAATTTTAATCCAGAGAGGGGAATCAATGCTGTTTATCCTCTTTGCTGCTCGGTCTGTAACCTGTGCAGGTGGTGACAAGGAGCTGAGGCCAGCTCTGAGCCAGGCTTTGAGACTCTTTTCCCTGGAGCTGGTTCTGCCTTTGCTCATTTTCATAATCCACCCTGAGGATTTTTGTGTCTTCATCAGCTTCACTGATGAAGGATTTGCTTAAGCTTTGAAAAAAAAAATTTTTGCTTTTACACTTCAAGCCAGACACCTCCAGGACTTCTCCTGCTGCTGCTGCTTAGGTTGTGTGAGTGGTTTGTAGCAAATGTGACTCCTGCAAGGGGCTCCCTTTCCTCTCAGAGCCTTCTGGAAGCTGTTGGCAGAGCCAGGGTTAAAGCCAGGTGACAGGAAGACGAGGCACAGAGGGACAGTGTTTGTTACATAACAAAGGTTGCCTTTAAACTATGTTTTTTATCATGGGCTACACAGCAGAGTTAGCCAGGTCCTTGTGACCGGTGTGGTGCAAAGGAATCCAAGTGTGTGTGAGGATCTTCTGAGCTCTTGCAGAGTTCTCCAGGGTTAGGATTGGGCTGCAGACAGCACACAGAGCCCTCCAGGGATGGATTTTGGCAGTGGGTTCCATCACACAGCAGTCTGGTGCTTGCTGTCTGTCCCTGCCCAGCTCCAGGGGTGACAGGACACTCTCCCCACATCCTGGGGGCATTGTCCCTGTGCTGAACATGCCTGAAGGGACAAAGGGGATCCCTGAATCAGCCTGCTTTGAGGATTATTTCCTAAAGCTCCCATGTTCCTTACAGCAAGGGCCCCTCTGCTAAGCCCTGCAGGGTGCAGTGGGACCCCCTGGTCTCAGTGAGCTGCTGGAATGTCACTGAACTTGGATTTACCCAGTGAGGGGAATTCTGACCACATCTCCTGCTGCAAGGATGACCTGCTGGACATGCAAGCAGGGATTTACCCTGCCTTTACAGAAAAACACATCCCTAATTCCTGCACAGTCAGCTGGGAATGGCAGCCTTGTGCTGGGTGTGAAAGGATGGCTCATGAGGGGAGCAGGGCTCTGGTCAGTCATGGGGCTCCTGATGAGAGGCAGACATGGGGCTGAGCTGCTGGAATTCCTCACTGGGATGATCTTCTTGCTAAATTCTCACTCTGCCCGGCAGAGGATGGGAGATGGCAGTTCCCTGCTCCGAGGGAGGTCTCCTGGTCCCATTTTGCATTGTTACTGTCTCCTTGATCACATCCTCCGTGGGGCTGTGGAGTCCTTTTGTTCTCTGGTCTACTTTCCAGCATTTTTGTTGCTCTAGCAACACTTGCAGCCCCAAAGCAGCGGGATCCTGGTGCTAACACAATGCTGCATTTGAAAGAAGGAAGCAGAGCACGACAGGTGATCTCCAGCTTTTGTATGGAATGGGTGTGCCTTGAGATGGGAGGATGAATGGCAGGTTGTGATGTCTTATTGTCTTGCAACTGGCATTGCTTTTGTCATAAAAGGTGAGAAATAGTTTTGTGTTGCTGCCACAGCTGTGGTTTGTAAAGTTGCTGTATTATTTTCCTTGTGTGGGGTAGGTCAGCACTGGTTGGAGTGGGGCTGTGGGAGCCAGGCCCATGGCAGGCAGCTCCTTCCTGGGTAAATAAAGAATGTTTTCCTTGCCCAGCAACTCCAGCAGCTTTGCAGGCTCCTCCCCAGAGCTGGGCTGCCCCTGGGCTGTCCTTACAGCATGGATCCACTGAGCTGCTGGCCGTCTGCACTTCTGGAGGGGGAAGGAAAAGGGTCCATATTTATGTCAGAAAACCTTTCCTGCAAAACCCAGGAGCCTCTGGTGCTCTGCACTGCGGTTTGTGGGATCCTGTCAGCTGCTCTGGCATTTTGTAGCTTCTCTATATATGGTGAGAGTGATACAGGAAGATGCATTTAGCACCTTTTTTTTACCTCCTGAGTGCTCTCCCATGCTTTGCCACGGTGCTGCAGGCAAGGCTGGCAGTGTAAAAGCCACCTGTAGGTGCTCTGTGGGTAAGAAGAGAAGAAATCTTTTTGAGATTTTGGGCACAGCTTCCCACAGCTTCCTGCTGGCCCAGCCACTGCTGCAAGGACCCGAGTGCACCCTGTGTAGATGGAAGGGAAAACCTCAGTAGGCTCCTCAAGAAGTCTGTCCCAGCTGCCAAGTAAAGTTGAAATAATCCATTGTCTGCTGCCTTTCACCCAACCTTCTCTCCCAGACCACTGAAAATGTTGAAGACTGTGGGTATTTAGAATGTATCCTCATATACCTGAATTTTGTGGCAAGTGGAGTGTGAAGAGTGGATACCAGCTATGGGATTGATTGTGTTTCCATTGGGTCATCCCTTTTTATTTAGATATTAGGCTCAAAATCTTGTTTTTTGAAGCTGGTGTGATTTCAGATACTCAGTCTGCAAGATTTGGTCATAATTATACAACCACTCCCTTCCTGGGACCAATGGTAGGATATTCCCAAGTCATTCCTTTTCCTCCCTTGGGCACTTTGCACTTTTTGGGCCCCTGGCAGCTGGCCTGGGTGGGATCACTGTGGTGTGGTGGTGGAGCTGCCCCAAACCTGATGAATCTGGGACATTTCTGTAGCACTGAAAGCCTCACAGGCTCCAAGGGACTTGGATTTACAGTGCTTGGGCAGCTTTTGGGTGTCTTGGTTACATCCTCCTGTGCCCCTGGTGAGATCCTGATGTGGAGCACAGAGCATCCTGCAGGCCACCACCCTCCTCAGCAGCACCAGCAGGATTATTGAGGTGTTGCTGTTCTTTTGGTACTTTTGGGCTGTTCCCATGACTTGTGCAAGAATCCATGGACAAACAGGGAAGTTTCTAGAGTCTACAGAACTAGATAGAAGATTGTGTTTGCACTTGCAGTGATAGAGAGATAGATAGATAGATGATAGATAGATAGATAGATAGATAGATAGATAGATAGATAGATAGATAATAGATGATAGATAGATAGATAGATGATAGATAGATAGATAGATAGATAGATAGATAGATAGATAGATAGATAGATAGATAGATAGATAGATGATAGATAGATATTGCCATTGCACTGGGCTGGCATTCCAGCTGCATGCTCACTCTTCTGCAAATTAAATGGGCAATTTTTATCTCTTTTCATATAGATGAGCCTGTAAAGGGAGTCTGCACTGAGAACCTGAAATGCCTCCCTGAGTTTTCAGCTGGTTTTCTTTGTTGCACTGTTGGCACTGCTGGGTTGAAGGTGCCTCTGGGTCACACTGAAATGCTCATCACTGTGCTTGTCTCATGGTTAGGCCATGAAAAAGTGAGGAAGTGCATTTCCTGGGATGAAATTATTAATTGTACACCCAGGGTACAGAGGTCACAGCAGGGGGATAAGAGAGGTGCTGTTAATTTGCTGTCTTGGGGGTGTTAAACACATTTTTGTTGGAGTTTGAGGCTCCTGGTGAGCAGCAAGGTGTGTCCCAGGGATTGGGGTGTGTTTTGGGAAGGCTGCTTTTTTCCAAGTCATTATTTGAAGGAGAAGGGTTTTGCTTCCTCCTCTCCCTCTCATCATCTTCATCCAGCTGTCACTGATGCTACTCCTGAGAGGTGAGGAGTGTCAGGGGTGGATTTCAGCACATCACCTTCTATCTCCCCAGCTGTAAATTAGTGATAGCCACCACACTGTTCTGCAGGAATCCTCCTGACCTGGCTGCTCTTCCAGCCAGTTTGAAGGCTGGGTGGGTTTTGAAATGATGATATTTTAAAATTTGAGAACAGCTTTGATTTATTGACCTGCTGCCTCCACAAATCGAGCTGTCTGGGCTGGCATCTGCAGATAAGAGGCTGTCGAGTAATTGCTTATTATTGACTGATTGCCAGCTCGGGCTGTTTGCTTGCAGAAGAATCAATAGTAGTCAATCTTCAAAGTCTAAACTCTCAGGGAGTATGACTGGTTTCCAAATGAGGAATGACAGGTCAGGATAACTCCATAGCTGCTATCCCACCTTCAGGTGTGGGTGTAATCCTGCCGTGGAGGAGGAAGAGCGGGACATGATCTTCCTCCATTGAGACTTTTTCACCTCTGCCTTCTCCAAAGTCGGGGGTTTTCTTTGCTGGGGTTTTCAGGGTCAGATCCCACCTGGCTCCAGACCTTCCCTGGAGGAGCTGGGGCAGGCTCAGCAGCACCTGAGATCCGTGGGAGGTGAGGGGAGGGTGAAGTGCAGCCATCAGTCATTAAGTCCCTGAAGGATGGAGCAGGGAGGGGTGGCTGAGCAGCCTGTGCTCTGACACATCCAAACCAACCAGTTTGGATGCTTTATAAATAAAACAAAGCCTCTATTTTAATGCATGGTAACAGAGATTCCCTTTCTGGGGGTGATTCTATTTAGGTGGCAACAGAGCAAAATATCCAGTGTCACCATAGGTTTGATCATTTCTTGCGGGGACGGTCGCTATGGTGAGCGAGCATTGTCAAACACAGCCATAGCCCTTCTTTAACACTCTCCTGGCATCCTGCCTTTTTGTGGATTCACTTGTAGGACTTAAAACATTAAAAGGGCTTCATGGCATCAAAGACACTCAAGACTTTTCAAAAAATAAGTACATGTTTAGGTGATTGTAATGGCTGGGGTGAAGCCTGGAGCTGGGTCTGGGAAGTGAGCTCAGCCCTTGGGCTGCAGCCCCCTCTCGGTTTTTTCTCCTTGGGCTCAGAGGTTGTGATTTTCCCTGGACTCAGGGGTTGCAGTCTGGTTTCTGCATGTCCTAGACTCAAGCTGGGTTTCAAACTTGAAATAAGAGCCTTTGGGGGGAGGGGGAGGCTTGGATCTCTTTCAGCTACAAAGAGCAATTAAGCAACAGGACATAAAATAGATAAATGGGAAGGGGAAGGGCAGAACCCTGGAATATGAGAAGATGAAAATGGAAGAAACTATTTCTGCAGTCTATTTGTCCTTAATGTTGGAGCTTTATTTTCACCAGGAAGGCTTTGAATTGAGGGTCATCCTTTGAGGTGAGAGAGAAATATCTCAAATAGAGCAGTTTAATCTACAGTGGTCTAGGAGAGAATGGACAAGATTACTTGAACAGCCTTGTTTAGATACTGGATTTGTTGTCTACCAGCAAATCCTCATTTGCATGGGTCCTTAATCTGTGGAGTTAAATGTGTCTCAGGATCTGTTACCAACTGTGTTGCAGAGTTGAGAACTCGATTTTTAAAGCTGTTCCTTTTTATTAGAATGTTTCCCTTCCCCTCCCCCTCCCTGCACCCCAAATTATCTTCCTGATTTTTTCTGAAAAGCGAAGATGAGCCAACAAGTGATGCAAAAGGAAAAATGTGCCAGTGAGAAGAAGCTATTTTTGACTCCAGATTCAGTGGGTGAACTGTCCACCAGGCTGTAGAGAAAAGCCAAGGTCAGACATTTCGAACGGTGTCGCAGGGAAACCACCGCCCCCCTCCTTCCTGAAAGGGGCCATGGACCTGAAATCTTTCAGCCTCCTTGGAGCTGGAGGCTTGGGCACAGCTCCTTTGTGGAACCCTGGGAAGGGCTTTAGCCCTTGGTTTGGGGGCTGCTCGCTCTGCCTGGAGCCCTGAAATGGCATTTCCTCATGTGTGCAGCAGCCCTCACTCATGAAATGGATGCAAGTGCTGAAAAAGCTCCCGCGTGAGCATGCTCACTGGAAGATTAATCCTTTAGAGGGAGTTGGAGAGTTAAGCTACTGTAATTTCTCTGCAGTTGGCTGCAGTAAACAACTGCTCTAAAGACACGAGGAAAAAAATTGACGGAGGTATATGGCATTAATGTACATATCTTTTTGTGTTTCTCCTTTCAGGTTGAGGGTTTGAGAAAGGTTTTTTCTCTATGAGCCGGGGAAGAGGGAGCTGTGTAATGATTTTATGGGTGACCTTCATGTTGTGGTTTCTTTTTTTCCTCTAGGCCAAAGTAATCCTATTTCCGTGCAAGGCCATCCTGAGGCTCGGGCTGGCTTTCTAGAGCTGGGGTAGAGCACCAGGGTGGCTTCGTGTTGAGTGAAATGATTAGAGGAGGTGAGGCCTTGCTGCTCGTTGAGCTGTGTTGGCAGAAGGGAGCTGCAAACACCTCGTCCTGTTTAGTTGTGAGCAGAACCCAGTGGGACTCGATCTATCATGCTTCTGTTGGGAAGAAAATGTGTGACAGGATTAGCTTTGCCTACAGAAGACTAGTCTTTTGCTTTTGATTATTACTATTATTTTGCTCCCCCTCCTCCCCATGCCTGAGGAGCTGCAATCCCGTGTCAGATGGGGGAAGGAAAACAATCCTTGAGCTATTTTGGCTTTGCTTTGAAGGCTGGTGACTCTCGGCGTGTTGAGCAGGGATGCCTTGGCAGCCAGGTAAGTGTTGCAGGCACAGGGATTGTGTCAAGGTGAAACTGAGCCCCTTCCTCCCCAGTCCCTGCTTTGTGGGGGCATCCCAGAGGAAGGGAAGCCTCGGATGGTTCCTAATGAGCGAAGAGTGTTTTCTCTACTCGCCTCCAGAAGCGTGGGTGAAGGAGGATGTGATTTACCATCCCTGGAGCTTTTGTCAGCTTCCTCTGAACGCAGCACAAGCCATGGAGGGCCAACCTGGGGCTCCCAGGACATCAAGCAGAAATGGCTGGCTGGCTTGATTTTTGTCAGGCTGCTGGAGCTGCTCGAGTCAGTGCTCCCTGACCACGGCTGGTGTCTTTACCTCGTACAAACATCGCTGTAATCCTTGGGGATGGTGAGGAAATGGAGGTGATGTGTCAGCAAAGCCTGCCTGCCGCGGGGGCGGGGGTGGGGCAGGGCATTGTTCTGTTCTGTACCTGGTGAGTGGGAGCTGGAGGGGCTGGAGGTCACCCCTGGGCATCCCCCAGGGCTTGTGTGGCTGCAAGGAGGGCACACCCTTCCTCCTCGAGGAGGGGATCATGCCGGGTGCAACCGCAGATCCGGGGATTGCCTGGCTCTGGGAGCGCTCCTGGTGTGAAATGTATGTCCAACGGCTTTATTGAAAACATGGCTTCGTGTTTCCTTGGAGTGGTGTGAAGAAGGGAATAATAATTCAATGATTTAGCAAATGTCAGTGGCTCCCACTAGGTTTGTCCTGAGGTTGCTGTCAGCTTCCATGTGATACCCAGGTGGATTCTAACACTGCTGGATGAGTTCACAAGGGCAGTTCTATTACAGACTTGGCTGAGCTCGAGATGCTGCAGATTTGAAGAAAATTTTGCCACCCCAACGTTGAGGTTTTTTTGCTTAGTCCCTCCTTTTCCCTTCCTTTCCAGAAGCTCTGGCTAGCACAGACTGTCTGTTCTGTGGATGGTTTTAGGGAACATTGGTGGCTGTGTGCGTAGGGGGAATAATTAGCTACCAAATGCAAATAGATTGTTTCTTGCTGTTTCAAAATCATTGTAATTTCTATTGATGATGGGTTAATTATAACTTCATTTTGATGGGCGTGAGGGAACTGATAGAGATATAGCAATATAAATCTCTATAGGGAAGGATGTTGTCAGAATATTGTTTTGGAGATGATTGTGAGAACAAAGACTCGTGTTGTGGAGGACCATGGTTGTGTCAGGATTCAGTGGTGCTGCTTGTTTCTCAGTGGTGGGTGAGGATTTTCTCTTTCACGTTTTTAACTGATGCCAGTGATGTATCTGTCACCATGACAAGGGGTTTTAGTTCAGGGAAAAATGATCAAGTTCTATTTAAAAGCACGTTTGGTGGAAGAACTGGGAAATAGTTTTTTGGAGAGGCCAAACTGAAAGCAAGAAAGTTAAAGGAAACTGTAAAAATCTGTGATCAGGGTGAAACAAAAATGCATCTTCAGGCTGAGGTGTGTAGGTGGGGGATGCTTCACCAGCACAGGGCCCAAGGTCCTGTGACACCAGGACTGGTCCTTGGTCTGGAGTGAGGTGCTGGGCCCTGGCTGTCCCTCAGTGCAGGTCATTGCTGTCCTTCCCTTTTCCAGAGAGTGACTTTAGGGAGCCTGGATCCATCATCTCATTCTTGATTTCACCCTCATTGGGAAGAGTAATCAGCTTCATCCCTGAAATGGTTGGGACCAGCTTTAAACCTTCTCCTGTTTCCAGTCCCAGAATGGGGGAAAGGCTCAGCAAAGGGACAAAAGTCACACTTTGCTTAGTGCCATGGGATTTGGCTCCAACCAGAGGATAAAGCCCTCCTCCTCTTGTTGTTTTAGGGTAAAATGGGGGAAATGAGCTATTTTCAGTGGCTGAGGAGAGTCCCCAGCACAGGGCACTGTTCTTCAGCCTTGCCAAGCCTTTGGTGGCCTGGGGACTTGGTGCCTCTGGATCAGAGCAGCTTTTGGGACACCCTCACCCCAGAGCTGCTTCCCTGCTGGGCAGAGCTCCTCTCTTCCAGGGACACATTCAGCTCCTTTCCAGCCAGCCCTGGAACTGATCAGTTGGGATGGAAAAAAGTAGCTACAACCAAATCTAATTTGAGTTTGTGGGTTTGCTCTTGGGCTCTGCCAGAGGGGTCTGCAGCTCCCTGCTGGGGGTTCCCATGGAGGGGGCACCTCTCTCCCCTTGCAGACCCTGAGCACTCTGGTGTGGCTGAGCTGGGGGACATCCTGCATCCCATGGAGCTGTGTCCTTGCAGGGTGTTGGATTTGCAGGGCAGGGACTCCTGGATGCTTTCTTTGAGATGGGTGACTTGGACTTTGGAGGAGGATTCATTGCTTGAATTTGCACATTCCTGTCTTAAGATTTGTGTGGAAAATTCTGCCTGTGTGGCCAGTTTGTCTCTTTCTCCACCAGCACAGCTTTGTTCAATGGAGGAGCTGAAACCTGAATTTGGGACTTGCTCACCTTTTTGGTATCATATCAGGCCAGGACTGTATTCAAACCAGAAAGAACAGGATGGAACTGAATCCTACAGGTGTATCTGAAAAACCTCCTGCAGCCTTGGCAGTCCCAGGGAGGAGGAGGTGACTGCTGGACAGACACAGCATGCAGGTTCCAGTCTTTAATAGCCAAATGGTGACCACTTCAAAGCCTGATGGCTTTGCTTCTCTCCCCTCTCACTGCTTCAGCCAGCCTGGACTCAACTGGCAATGCCTTTAAGAGCAGATATTATGACTGCAGGAGCCCTGTAATTATTTGCTGTGGTGAATCCTCTGTGTGGTGATGCTGTGTGGGAGGGTTTGCTGTCATGCACAGCATTTCTCCACTTTCAGAGGAGTTTTACCTCCTGCTCTCCTGCCTTCCTGGCCATTTTGAAATCCAATTTATGGCTGAATTTTGGCTTCCTTAACACCCTGGCCTCAGTCCTTGCTGCTGCATCCTTGTTTTGTGTCCTTTGGCAGTGCTGTCCCTGCCCAAAGGCTCCTGAGTGATGCAGGGAAGGGTCTTGGGCCATCCTGTGCTCCTTGGAGCTGATGGAGCTCTGCGTGGAGAGAGGACCTGAGGAAGCCTGAAAACACCAGCTGGCAAAGGGGATTCCTTACCCCCTTTTCCCTGAGGATTAGTGAGTGAAGTTACAGACACAGGGGAAGGAGCTGTGATTTTTAACCCAGATGTGGAATTATAGAAGAGCTCCATTCCCATGGTGGATGAGGTTTAATGCATTGACCAGCACAGAGGACATCCAGGGTTCTGAGGGTGGGAGAAGGAGTGAAAGGGTTACCTCATGCTGGGAAAAATGTGGTTGTGGGAAGGGGAAGATGGAAGGAAAATCCTGCTTTAAGGACCTGCAGGGGAGAGGTGGAGTGGAACAGCTGGGAGAGAGCAGAAAGGCAGGAGACAGGGAGATGTGATGGATAGATGGATGGATGGATGGATGGATGGATGGATGGATGGATGGATGGATGGATGGATGGGATTTGAAGATGGTGGTGAAGTGATTTGGTGGCTCCTAGAAACTCAAGAAGGCAGAAGAAGGGAGAGGAAACAAACTGCAGGTGATTCTTCAGGAGCTGTCTGGTCTGTGACCTACCTGGTGCCACAGTGCTCTGCAGCTGGAGCAGAAGCAGAGGAGATGGAAAATGGCTGTTCCCTGTGGGAAGCACAGGCTGCTGGGATGGGCAGGAGCTCTTCCTTCAGCTGCTGGGATGTGGCTGTGCCAGGGCACCAGGAGTTTGTGACTGGAGGAGGGACAGGGAGAGTTTGAGCCATTCCTGCTGGAAAGAGGCAGTGCTGGATCCTGAACCAGGCTCAGATCTGTGAGCTGCCACAGACACTCCTGGATGGGCTCCTGGATGCAGAGATCCTTCCCTTGGGGATGTGGAGCACTGCAGAACTGTCCTGTGTGGGGACATGGCTCACCCACACCCCTGGACTGGGATTATTCATCCCCCATCCCCATAATCCACTGCAAACTGGACGTGCCTTCTCCTGCTTCTGCTCCTTCAGGAGCCCCCACTAACCTGATCATTCTTAATCTTGTGTTATTTTCCAGATCATCAATTTGATTTCTCAGTATTTCTGCAGTCCTTGCTGTTCCTGGGAATCTGTGCCTCCATCTATTATCTCTGTTTCTTTTTGAGGCTTTAGCAACCTTGAACCACAGTTTCCATCCTATTTTTATAACCCCATTCTGCTTATTAGAGGAGTCCTGCAGAAAGAACTCTACAGTTCTTACCAAGATACCCCAAATTTTTCTCAGTAAATAATTTCATCTCTTGCTAATATGAACTTGAAAGCTCTTCTCTTCCATTTGTTCCCTTCTCCCTCTGGGGTTTGGGAGTGAAATACCTTTAACTTAATTCATATATATAGGAGTACATGCATGTCACAGGGTGTCAGATCCCCCTTTAACCACATTAATTGTGGTGCTGCTAAAGGCTGGTGTCCAATAGTGGCTGCTTCAGATTTACCTCTGCTCCAAATGAGACTGGGAGGTGGTCTCTGTATCTTTTTGGGGGGGCTGTTCTGATTGCTATATTAAATAAATATATAAAGTGGCTCTAAGAGTGAAATGCTAGCCTTCCTCCTGCTGAAGGCATGGAGGCAGTGATTTGTGAGTCAGCAGTCCAAGGTTAACTCCAAAACTTCTGCGCTTCCCTTGCAACCTCCATTCCAGGAAATCATTTCTCTGGAAAGGAAAATGAAAGAAACCTGTCCTCTGTTTTTCAGAAGTTGTGAATTATGCTCTTGTTTAAGCTGATTATTTTATTTATTCCAATAATCCTCTCTTCCAGAATAAAGGAAAATTAATTGTCTTCCTATTTCCATAATGGTTTGCCCTTCAGACAGTTGCCAGGCAAAGTGCTTAAAACTGAAATGAAAAGATGGTGAATGCTTAAAATCATTGAGCTACTGTAGGAACATGTTTGTATTTAATAGGGTGGTATCACACAGTCCCAGAGTGTTATTTGCTCTGGGTTCTGTAGGATTAGGAGGGTTTTTTATTCTCTTTTTTTTTTTTTTTTGCTTCTGCATATGAAAACGGGGTCAAGCCTGCTGTGGTAGATAGTGAAGTCTTAGGTAGGATTTTGCTAGAGAGATGGACTGCCTGTAGCTGAGACCCTAAAATTATCCAGCATTAATGGGGAGAGTTGTCATTGGGCTTGGTTGTGTTTGTCTGTGGGGGCAGTGCCTGGAGATGGGCAAGGGCTTCCTTCCTTTCTTCCTTCCAGGTGTGATGGGACAGGATTTTCCCTGCTGAAGCTTTTCACTGACACCTACCTGGATCTTGGTTATTTTTAATTCTGTCTGGGTAAAAAAAAGTTACCTGATTAATGTGGGAAAGTGCTGGAATGTTTCCCTAAAAGGCTCCAGAGTGATGCAATATTCAGTGATGAATCTCAGAGCTAAATGAGTCCCTTGGTGGGTGCATTGGGTGGGGAAGGGAGCTCTGTGTTTTATCACCCAACACATTTATTTTTCATCCAGGGCTGCTCTGGGGAAGGTGGTGTGGGAGCACTGACAGAGCTCCAGCTCCAGGTCAGCATCAGGGCAGTGCTGGATCCCCTCTTTGCTTCCTTGTGTTATCCCTGCAAGCTTTGGGACATAGGTAAAAACCTGGAGCTGGGATGGTTGTGCTTCCAGTGGGGTTTACCCTGAGGGTGAGTGAGGAGAAATCCCAGTGTGCCAGCCCAGAGCCTTGTGCAGTGACCAGGGCTTGCTGCCCAGCCACTCATGTCCCACGAGCATGTCCAGGTGGGCTCCCAGGGACAGGGCAGGTGGAGCTCATCCCCTGTGGATCCAGGAGAAGCTGCTGGCACCACCCACACCTGGGCTCCTTGCTCACCTGGCAGTTCCAGTGCTGTGTGTCCAACAAGAAACCACCTGGGAATAAATTCCTCCTGTCTCTCCCGTGTTTCCCTCTCCCCTCATGTGAAACTGCTCTGGAGGAGCAGAGTGTAATCCATCACAGGAGAGAGCAGGGCAGGAGTTAATTGGTTTTCATGATCTCTCCGTAGCACTTAGTGCAGCTAATGGTGAATTGTCGTGCTTGGCGCTGCCTAATCTCATAAGGGACCCTTGGGGGAAGGCTGGGCAGGAAGGACCCGTGGCCCCTGGGCATTGACATGAGCTGAGGAGCACAGGAGATCATCTGCTGCATTTCCAGCCACTTTTGAGCTGCCATCCCAAGCAGGAGAACAGCAGGGGCATCTCAACACCACCCAGCACTGTGGCTCATCACCTGAGCACCCCTGAGCCTCTCCTGCTTAGGGGGAGTTTAGGGAATAGAAAACCAGGTGTGTGAACAACCTCCCCAGGTCTCACCTGCTCTGCCCTGCATGCAGCAATCTTTTGTTTTCCTTTAAACATCCTAAACCCAGCAGGGGAATTCATTAACACGAGTCCCCACAGACTTTGATTTTGCCAAACATTGATTTCAAATCACTCTCCCTCCTCTTAATAGGTGAGATCTCTCTCCTCTCCCCGTTCAGACGTCTTGGGAGGGTGTAGGAGTGGGCTGCAGCAGAAACCTGCCCAGATTTGTTCATTCTGTAGCTGCTAGGGATTGCTTTTTCTTGCTTGGTGCCTTTGGCTCGTGCATGGCGTGGAAGGCGTCATCCCAGACAGAAACACCCCTGTGGCCAGCTCCTGTCTGTCAAAAGCTGCTGCTGATTTCAGTATTTTAGGCTCAGTCTCTTCAATCCCAGATGGAGCTGTATTTCCAGCTAGTACACACCCATACAGTTCATCGAGGGAGGTGAAAATGCTCCAATTTACAGCACTCAGGGCCCTGATCCGTGGGCAGTGGCAGCTCCCTGTGCACGACGTGGGGAGGGGAGCCTGGATGGATCAGTCACGCACTGCTGGGAAACAGCTCCATGCACTGCTGTGAAATGGAGAAAAAACGGTATTTTTAAATGCAGTTTAATAATTAATAATTATTTTTTAAATACAGTTAATAGCTCCATGCACTCCTGGAAAATAGCTCCATGCACTGCTCTGAAATGGAGAAAAAACTGTATTTTTTAATACAGTTTAATAATTAATTTTTAATACAGTTAATAGCTCCAGGCACTCCTGTGAAATGGCTCCATGCACTGCTGTGAAACAGCTCCATGCACTGCTGTAAAATAGCTCCATGCACTGCTGTGAAATGGAGAAAAAACTGTATTTTTTAATACAGTTTAATAATTAATAATTAATTTTTAATACAGTTAATAGCTCCATGCCCTCCTGGAAAATAGCTCCATGCACTGCTGTGAAATGGAGAAAAAATTGTATTTTTTAATACAGTTTAATAATTAATTTTTAATACAGTTAATAGCTCCCTGCACTCCTATGAAATAGCTCCAGGCACTCCTGTGAAATGGCTCCATGCACTGCTGTGAAAGAGCTCCATGCACTGCTGTAAAAGAGCTCCATGCACTGCTGTAAAATAGCTCCATACACTGCTGTGAAATGGAGAAAAACCTGTGTTTTTTAATACAGTTTAATAATTAATAATTATTTTTTTAATACAGTTAATAGCTCCATGCCCTCCTGGAAAATAGCTCCATGCACTGCTCTGAAATGGAGAAAAAGCGGTATTTTTTAATACAGTTTAATAATTAATAATTAATTTTTAATACAGTTAATAGCTCCATGCATTCCTGTTAAATAGCTCCATGCATTGCTGTGAAAAAGCTCCATGCCCTCCTGGAACATAGCTCCATGCACTGCTGTGAAACAGCTCCATGCACTGCTGTGAAATGGAGAAAAAACTGTATTTTTTAATACAGTTTAATAATTAATTTTTAATACAGTTAATAGCTCCCTGCACTCCTATGAAATAGCTCCAGGCACTCCTGTGAAATGGCTCCATGCACTGCTGTGAAAGAGCTCCATGCACTGCTCTGAAATGGAGAAAAAACTGTATTTTTAAATGCAGTTTAATAATTAATAATTATTTTTTAAATACAGTTAATAGCTCCATGCACTCCTGTGAAATAGCTCCATGCACTGCTGTGAAACAGCTCCATGCACTGCTGTGAAATGGATAAAAACCTGTATTTTTAATACAGTTTAATAATTAATAATTAATTTTTAATACAGTTAATAGCTCCATGCCCTCCTGGAAGATAGCTCCGTGCACTCCTGTGAAATGGAGAAAAACCTGTATTTTTTAATACAGTTTATTAATTAATAATTAATTTTTAATACATTTAATAGCTCCATGCATTCCTGGAAAATAGCTCCATGCACTCTGTGAAAGAGTGTCATGCACTGCTGTGAAACAGCTCCATGCACTGCTGTAAAATAGCTCCATGCACTGCTGTGAAATGGAGAAAAACCTGTGTTTTTTAATACAGTTTAATAATTAATAATTATTTTTTTAATACAGTTAATAGCTCCATGCACTCCTGGAAAATAGCTCCATGCACTGCTCTGAAATGGAGAAAAAGCGGTATTTTTTAATACAGTTTAATAATTAATAATTAATTTTTAATACAGTTAATAGCTCCATGCATTCCTGTTAAATAGGTCCATGCACTCCTGTGAAAGAGCTCCATGCACTGCTGTGAAACAGCTCCATGCACTTCTGTGAAATGGAGAAAAAACTGTATTTTTAATACAGTTTAATAATTAATAATTAATTTTTAATACAGTTAATAGCTCCATGCATTGCTGTGAAATGGCTCCATGCACTCTGTGAAATAGCTCCATGCATTGCTGTGAAAGAGCTCCATGCATTGCTGTGAAACAGCTCCATGCATTGCTGTGAAACAGCTCCATGCTCGCTGCTGTGGCTGCCAGAAGACTTTTGAAATGTTGAAGGTTGGGAAATCATGGCAGGAAGCACCAGAGGCCAGAGCTGAGCCAGAGGAGGAGCTGCCCCTTCTGAGGGCACTCATGGCTTTGTGTTTGCAGCAGCCCCTCCTTGTGCTGCAGGCGTGCCATGTGCCAGGCAGTGGCCTGTAGGCCTCTTTCAAGTGGCAGAGTTTCACAGGTTGCTCCTTTGCTCTGCCATGTGCCAGGCAGTGGCCTGTAGGCCTCTTTCAAGTGGCAGAGTTTCACAGGTTGCTCCTTTGCTCTGCCATGTGCCAGGCAGTGGCCTGTAGGCCTCTTTCAAGTGGCAGAGTTTCACAGATTGCTCCTTTGCTCTGCTCTTGGGTGGCTCTGTGCAGCAGGAGCTGTGGTTGGGAGCTGGGGGCTGTTACCCCTCCCAGGAGACAAAACAGCTTTTGAAATTTAATAACATTTTTCTAGTCCCACCACGGTACTGCTGATCTTGTCCTTTTGTCTCCTGCTTCTCCCTGAGTGAGTTTTTGCCTTTTCTGGATCTCATCCTGATCCCTTCTTGGAAAAATAAATCCTGGGCTGGTGCTGAAATGAGTTGTCTGATGTGCTGCCCTGTCTGTGGCTGTGCAAGGCAGGGAGGAGCTGGTTCATGTTAAAGATTTTGCTTTGGCCAAGGACACCCAGGCTGCCTTTCTGTGTGTCCTGTCCAGCTGAAGGAAGAGCAGTTGATCATATTTGGGCACTGGAAGGGGCTGCCAGGGCAGTGGTGGAGTCTCCATCCCTGTAAGTGTTCAAAACCCACGTGGATGTGGCACTTGGGGACATGGATGGATGTTGAACATGGGGGTGCTTGGACCTGATGATCTTGGAGGTGTTTCCCAGCCTTAATGGTTCTGTGATTTTCTCTTGGTGCTGTGGTCAGGATTGATTATTGCACAGCATTTCCATCATCCTGTCCCCTCCCAGCACATCAGGGCAGTGTCACATCTGCACAGGAGGAGTGGAGGGGCTGACAGATCCCATCCCAGGAGCCTGGAGATGAATGTTCAGCACTGGCAGGATCACTGTGGGTGCTGCTTCCCATCCTCTGCAGCTCAGGGACAGGGAAATCACAGAGTCCCTGACTGGTTTGGATTAAAAGGGACCTTAAAGCCCATCCAGTGCCATGGCAGGGACACCTCCCACTGTCCCAGACTGCTCCCAGCCCTGCCCAGCCTGGCCTTGGGCACTGCCAGGGATCCAGGGGCAGCCCCAGCTGCTCTGGGCACCCTGTGCCAGGGCCTGCCCACCCTCACAGGGAACAATTCCCAATTCCCAATCTCCCATCTGACCCTGCTCTTTTTGGTTTGAGGCAATTCCCCCTTGTCCTGTCACTAAATAACAAAGATGCTGAGGACCAGGTGTTGGTGGGTGCTCCCTGCTCCCTCAGGAAACCCCTCCCAGTCCTGCCTTTGGGTGGGAGCAGCTTCTCCCCCCTGTCCATGCCATGGCCAGCTCTGACTGGGGTTTTTTTTGGGCTCCTTTGCTGGTATCCCATCCCATCCTATTGCTGGGGTTTTTTGGGCTCCTTTGATGGCAGCTCCATCCTGGCTTTGTGGGGAACTTCAGGAGGAGAGGAATTCACAATCTAGGCTGCATCTGTATTAAAAAATACAGTTTTTTTCTCCAAGTTTTGCAAGATCATCACTGTTTGCTCTGAATGCTGTATTGTGCCTCTTCATGGCTGTGGTTTCCATTCTCTTCTTGCACCTGTAATGTCACAACGCTGAGTATGAGCTTTAAATATAAAATTTGAGCCATCTGGGAGGTCTGGGACTGGGGGTGGGGAGGAAGGGGAGGAGTTACTTCCAAAAATCTGGTTAAAAATCAAACTGCTGGATTTTGAGTTACAGTTAAGTCGTAGCTGCTTCTCTCTGTTTACTTTTCCTTGGGATTTGGAAACTCCCACAGGGCCTGGATTCTACAGTAGGAGATGGACACCTAAATTTGTGGTGTTTGAGTCTTTCTTTAGAGAGAGATAATATATATTTATATACACATTTCATATATTTTATAATATATATATTTATATATATTTTTATATATATACATTTTATACATCAAATTGACTGAACAAACCCCTCTTACCAAGTCACTGCTGCATTTTGAAGCAGGTGGAAGAGTTGCCATGGCTGCAGTGATGGTTATTGGGCCTTTTTGAGGTTTCTAGGGCTCAAATAAGGAAAAAAATAAAAAAATAAAAAGATGATTTAGGTTTAGGGAAACACCATCAACAAAACCCCCCAAAACAAACAAATCTTTATCACATTTCCAATCTTCCATCTCCCCCCAGTTCCAAATGTGCTGTTTAAGGAGTTACAAATGCTTGTTGGCATAGAAACTGCAGAATGGAAGTGAAGCATGCAAATGTAAAAGGAGCCATTCTGCTGAGCAACATGGCCTGAGCCTCTGCAAAGCTGACTGAAATCTTTTACGAGGCAAAGAAAATTGTCCAGATGTTGCTTGAATTATAATGGCACTAAATATTTCAGTTTTTCAATTTACATAAATCCAAAGAGGCTTGAAATGTAGGGAATGCAGCTCCATTACCAGTGGGCTTTCTTTTCTTATGAAAGAATTTGTAGTCCAAAAATATTGCTAAAATGTGTTTGGCTCTGAGTAGTGCCAAATCCTCATTAAAACATGTGGATATTTCTGTGGTTTAATCTGTTAGAAATGCATTCAGGATCCAGTTATGTTAAATTAAGCAACAATATTGGCCTGGATGTTGTTTGAAATATTAAATGTGGCAGTCGGAACACCAAGCAAAATGTTTGCACATTTTAATCGCTCCATGAACAATTTAAAAAAAAAATATTTTATTCCAAGGAATGATCAAGAGTGCTTAAAAACTGTCCCTGCTCTTCTCAAGCTGCCTCCCTGCCCCTGCCAGGCCTGTGGGCATCCTGGCTGCTGCATGCCACCATGGCATGGGGATGGCTTTGTGCTGTGCCTGTATAAAATGTATATATATATAAATGTTTAAAATGTATATATAAATAAATATATAAAAATATATATAATAAAGCATCCCCCTGGATGCTGCTCCCTCTGAGCATCCTCCTCACCCCCTTCCATGCTGTGAGCTTATGGACACACCCCAAAATCCTTGTTGGGAATGCAAAAACCCAACCTGCCCACAGGGTTTGTCACCCCACACTTGTCCTGAGAGGTTTTTCCTGCTGATGCTTTGCTCTCTTGGGGTTTCCTGAGGATTTCCTGGGACAAAACAGCTCTGAACTTGCCTGGCTGCTGGTTGGTTCATCCCTTTGCTGGTGGGTCTGGCAGGATGGAGCCTCTGTGCTCTAAAAGTGCTGTGGCAGGAAGGCTCCTTCCCAGCAGGGAAAGCCATGGATTGCAAGGACACTTTGGCTTGCTGAGGATTTATTTCCTATTTATTTCATTTATTATTTATTTTAAAATTGAATTATATTTTAATTTTAATTTTAAAAGTTTAATTATTTTTAATTATATATATATATATATATATATATATATATATATATATATATATATATATATATATATATATATATATATTTACATTTCCTATCTATTTCCTATTTATTTTCCCCCCAGGTTGCTAATTGCCCCATGGTAAGGCAGGTCCTTCTCCCTGCTTTAATGCAGCTCTGCCAAGGAGGGAATTTGCAGTTGGGAATGTGGGAGTGGGTGGCACAGAGAGCCATGAAACTCTGCCTGTGCCCTGGGACACTTCCATAATACATGGGATCTAGAAAATATCCCTGTGGGAGGGTTTCTAATGGGGCAGGAGGAGCTGTTTGATTGGAAATCTGACACATTGCCAAAGCAATTCTACACTGCTGCTTTGTGATCTTCATTTAAAGTTAAAAATGAGGGGACTGGGGTGTATGGGCAGGTTTTCTAAAGTCTCTGGTTTTGGGGCTTTTTGAATTGCATGGCAGCTTGTGCTGCATCCACAGGAGCCCAGAGCAGGATGGTTCTGCCTGTACCTGTGTGTGATTTGATAGCATTCACACCTCTTTGTTGTCAGACATCAAAAGGGTAGGAGGTTGGTAGGCTCAAAATTCAACCAGGTTTGACTTTCCCTTTTTAGTATAAAGTTCTGTGGGATAGTTTTGCAGCTTTGTTTTTTTTCTTAAAAAAACCCCAAAACTCCAAACCCTGAAGTTCAGTGCAATTTTCCTTATTCTTTAATTTCAAGCATATGCAAAGTTATATATATATATATATATAAAAGTTAAGCTATGTATATGACAAGGTAGACGGGAGACTTGCTCATCTTCTAATGCAGACAAATTTTAGCTTTATTGATTAACAGGAACATTTTTATAATCATAATAATAAGGTTCATGCATATTGCAAAATTATAGTTCACTATTGGTTAGCTATAAAAAGTCAATCTCACTTTTTCTTAAGATGTTTGTGGCTTCTTTTTTACTTCTTGTTATCATATAATTTACTAAACAACTTCTTGCTCAAAGAAACCATGGCTTTGAATTAGGTAGCTGGTTTTTTCTCAGATACTTTTTCACGTTACTTTTTTCATGGACTGTGTCTCAGTAAAAAAAAAAAAAACTGTCCACATATATATAAAACTATCTGATGATAAATTGGGATGGTTAATGGTTCATGATGGAAGAAGGCAAGAGAAAGTAGGAGGCACAGTGGAATGGGGTCATTGCTGAAAATGTCTCTTTCTGCAAAAGCAAATGGGAGCACTGGGGAGGGCAGGCAGAGCTCCAGAGTGGGGAGGGAGGCAGCAGCAATCCCAGTTTTGGCTGGGATTTGTGGAATTCACCACTGGAGGGTCCCACCAACACTGAGGGATGGAGCAGGGAAGGGAATGGGGTGGGGAAGGGTCTGGAGCCCCAGGAGGGGCTGAGGGAGCTGGGCAGGGGCTCAGCCTGGAGCAAAGGAGGCTCAGGGGGCCCTTGTGGCTCTGCACAGCTCCTGACAGGAGGGGACAGCCGGGGGGGTCGGGCTGTGCCCCAGGAACAGGGACAGGAGCAGAGGGAACGGCCTCAGGCTGGGCCAGGGCAGCTCAGGGTGGGCACAGCAGGAATTTCCCCATGGAAATGTTTCTTCAGGGCTGCCAAGCATTGGAACAGGCTGCCCTGGAAGTGTTCAAAATCGTTTGTCCCCAAAAACTTGGGGATGTGGGTTAGTGGTGGCCTTGACAGAGCTAGGGGAATTTTGGGACTGGTCTTGGAGGACTTTTCTGACCTTAATGATTCTATGAACTTTGGGGGTTTGATGAAGCAGTAAAACCTGGGGGCAGCTGGGGCACTCACTGAGCTGTGGGGAGCAAGGGGAGGTATCAGTGCCACCCCCTGTTTTACCCACCAGCTTCATTTTTATTGTTTGCTGCAAAGGAATCTTTCTCTTCATCTTTAAGTTGGGTTCCTGGTTTTGCTGCACTCATACTGAAGGCTTAACAGTTCATTCTCCATGTGGGACAGAGGCAACTGCTTCAAAACTGCATTTCCTGACAGGATGCAGTATGTGCTTGATAGAGAAGCATCATTAGCTGGGCAGGACATGTTAGGCCAAGCTTGTAGAAAAATTTTTAAGTCTGAAATTAAGGCATTTAAGCCTTGTTGCTGCCTGTACCTTAAGATAAGCAGCAGCAGGGTGCTTGTTCTTAAACCTGCCCCAACAGGAGGGTATGAAAGAATTTGAGAGAAAGAAGTGGGATGGAAAGAATAAATTAGAAACAGAAGTGTGAGAAAATACAGGAGTTAAAAATATGGGAAGAGAGTTTTGAAACACAAGAGGAGACTTTGAACTCTGAGGGATTGGGCATCAGTGCAATGAACATCTGCAAACAGGAAAAACTTACCAAAAACCTGTTCAAGGGAGGCACTTGGGGATGGAGGTGGGAAGGTGGGAAACAGGTGGGGATGGCAAAGGGCTGGGAGGCCAATGCTGCTGGTTGTGTCTGCAGTGGCTGCAGGAGATTTCCTTTAATTGTCCTCCAGGCCAAGGACTGAAAAGTGATCCAAGGGAGTTCCCTGAGCCCTGACTGGGTGGCTGGGAAGGACTGGCCCTTCCTTTCTCCATGGGGAGCATCTCAGAGAGGCTGGGGAGGACAGGGCTCTACCAGGATGAGAAACCTGGGTTTGAGGGTGTCCCACAAACCCTGAGTGGTTGAAGGAGAGGAAATGGAGCACAACTGCCTGGATGAAGAACCTGTGTGAGTTGGTGTCCCACACGTGTTTTATGGTTTTGTCACAGTCTTGCACTGTGCCCAGTGCCAGAAGTGTTGTGTTCAGGTGGCTATTCCAGCACTGCAGCCCAGTGCAGACACAACAAAGGATGCTTTCACTTTGAGAGCCAATTTAAATTTATTTCCAATTTGATCTTTCCTAGCAAATCAAGGTAATAGCATTTCAACCTTCCTGTAACCCATCTTCAGGTAGCCCTTTCAGCACAGACGTGGCTTTTGCAGTGAAGACAGAGCCTCCATTTAATTCTCAATAATGTGTAAGAAAAAAATGAGTTGTGCTTGGGTAGATTTTGTGTCATGGTAAGTGTGGAAGGCTCCAGCTTGGTGGAATTTGGTTCTTTCCACAGAATTTGGCTTTCACCTCTAGAAAAACACATGACAAAGTATTTGATGAATTTTTCAATGGGACACAGGCTGAGCTGACCTTAATTGTGGAAGGATCTTGTTGCAGTGCAGCTGTGCAAATCAGCACAGCTGGATCCACGGGGAAGTAGCTCTTTAAAACAAAATGATGGCAACAACCTTCCTTCTTCCCAAGCAGACTGACTGAAGGTGAAGTCAACTGCTGAGTGCAAGGCAGCATTGCTGGGATTGAAATGAGGTGTGAGAACCTGGGAAAACAAATGGAGAGGAATCCCTTGAATCACTGGAGTGGGTTCCTTCCCTCCCTGCAGAGTTACTCCTGCTGTATCAACACCTGGCAGTTATTTAGGCTGCTGTGTACAGATGATGCTGTTGCAGGAAGATTCGTGTGTAATTGTGGTTTTTTTGCTTGTGCATTGCAGTGGATGCAGCCTCCCAAGTTTGATTTATGATATCCATTTGTTCCCCTTGGGAATGGGGCATGTTTAGATTCATAGAGGGATATGCAGGGTTTACAGGACCTTCTGCAATGCTTTTTTCTGTGTGTGGAGATGCAGTTTGAAATGACAGGCACTCTAGGCTGCTTTAGAGTTGATCCTTAACTTTGTTCCTTCTAAAAAGGACTTAAGAAAAAAAAAATTGGTTCTCCAGGCAGGTCACAGAATATTGACCTGTACATATCCAGCCTTGCAGGTTTTCCACATGTCAGGAAAGGGGAATATCAGAGATATTCAGTGATGGTGGCAGGATCTGATATTCCCTTTATATCCACCTGGCTGATGTTGTTATCATGATCTGACTGGGGCTTTCCCTCCTCCTTCCTTAAAGGAAAAATGGAAAAATGCCACAGAGCAATTCTGCTGGGATGGGAATACTGTGCTCAGAAGCATTTGAGTTTATCTGCTGACAGACCTGACCCAGGAAGGAGGGGACAGGAGGGGACAGCAGAGCTGTCCCAGGGCTGGCTGCAAGGTCCCCTCTGTCCCCTCGGGGCTGCCAGTGCCTTGTGGGTGGGAGAAAGGGGCAGGGGCACATACAGGGAAAGGATCATGCAGGATTTGAGTTCCTCAGGGGTTTTTGCTTTCAAACACGGTATCACTGAGCCTAAATGAGGGCACTTCTGTTTGGGAGCTTTCCCATGGGTGGGACTGTTCTGGAGGGGCCTGAGCAGGCCCTGTCCATGCCTGTGGCTGCCAGTGCTCCCCCAGTCCAGAGCAGAGCTGCCATGGGGTCTGTGCTGAGAGCTGAGCTCAGCAGGGAGGCTCTCAGAGCTCAGTGATGTTTGCCAGGTGATGCAGCAGCTCTGGGCTCCCTCTGGGTCTGGAGAGGGATCACCCTGCAGGCTGTGGCTGTAGGGAATGTGCTGTGCTGGTCCCATGGACATCCCCCCTCTGGATCCTCAGCTGCTCATGGGCAGGGAACCCTGCAGGAATTCTTTGCAGAGCCATGTTCTGCCCCCTTGCTGGTTTTTCTTGGTTTTTACATGAAAACCCTGCTGCAGCTCCATTGCCCCAGTGCAGCAGAGTCATCATTGAAGCTGCCTTGGTGCCCTGCAGCTCTGGGCCTGGCTCTGAGGCTGTGATCCAGCTGCTGAGAAGTTTCATGAGCTTTCAGCTACCAAGTTAATGTCTTACAAAACTGCTGGAGGAAGGGGAGCTGACTCCAGCAGTCCTTGAGTCTGTTTAACTGGAGCTCAGGAGTGATCAAGGCTGGTGTTTGGCTTCCTGTTGCAGAAGAGAAATACTCAGGATTTATTTTATTTTTATTTTATTTTATTTTATCCTTTTTTTTATCCTTATTTTATTTTATTTTATCTTTATTTTATTTTATCTTTATTTTATGGGGTACAAATGCTATAATTTTATCTTACTTTTATTTTATTTTATTTTATTTTATTTTATTTTATTTTATTTTATTTTATTTTATTTTATTTTATTTTATTTTATTTTATTTTATTTTATTTTATTATCACTGAACCAAAACCAATGACTTCTGCTTGTTTTTCCTCTGGGGTGAGGCTGTATGAGAGTGGAGGAGAAACTTCCAAAGGTGCATCATACTTTTGATTCACATTTGAATTCTGCAGATCAGCACTGAGAGGGAGAGTCTGGGCCCTGTACAGCCTTTTCCTGTTTCTTGTATAACAAAAATAGTGCAAATGGTCTTTTTCTCAGTGTGCAGAACTTCTCCCTGGTGGAATCCCACCTTCCCTTGCTTTGCTTCCCAAACAGATTTTGGTTCCTGTGGCCAAGAGTGGGCAGAGGAGGAGAGGGGATGCTGGGCAGACGTTCTGCAAAGTTCATCTTTCCCAATCTCTGGTTCACAGCTCTGAGGGCTGCTTGTTATTGCAGCATTTTGTGGTTTATTTGGTTTTTTTCTTCCTAGTGTTTCACTGTATTTTGAGTCCTTCGGTTTAAAATGGTAACAAAGTGAAGCTCTGTGCCTCCTTGTGAGGCAAATGACTGGGTTTTATAGAGGGGGTGGGAAGGGGGGAGAATTGAAGGGAAGTTATTTTTGAAATAGTGGTTTAATTTTTGTTGTGAAACCACTGGCTGCTTTTAAATGTACTGACCATTTGCCTCTTGCTGTAATGTCTGTACATGGGGAGGAGATGTTCTTCTAGAACAATGGTGTGGAGCTGTGTCAGGAGTGCTTCAGGGTGAGATCAGGGCAAGGTTCTTCCCCCAGAGGTGCTGGCACTGCCCAGGCTGCCCAGGGAATGGGCCTGGAGTGGGATTGGTGGTCCTGGTGGGTCCCTTCAACTCAGGATATTCTGTCGTTCTAAAAAAGATTTGAAAAAATTTACCTGAACTGGCCACCCAAAATCAGTGTGTGACTTTTGATTTAAATTTTTTTTTTTTAATTCTACAGAGCTTTCCTGTGGGGAAGCATCACAATGAGCTTGTCAGTCTTAGCTTGGAGCTCCACAGGCTGTCCTTGCCTCTGTTCTCCAGAATACACCAAGGCTGTAGTGTTGTGGCTCTGGGAGCCAAGCAGTTGGATGGTTTAATGCTTTGGATGTTAAAACAAATCCCATGAATGTCACCCCAAATTCAAACCTGAGTTCAGAGGTCTCCAGACACCCCTGGGGCTCTCAGCATCCATCAGCTCATTGTCCCTCCCACTCCTGCAATAGTTAAATTTGTTAGGAAGTGGTGTCATCTCCCTCTATTTGCACATTTCCTTTTGTGTGATCCCATCTTTTCAGCCAAGCCTTTGCCAGGTGTTTCAGGCATCTGCATTAAAACCCCATAGCAGAGCTCATGCCCTTGCCCCAGGGGCTTTGACAGAACATTTCTAAGGAACTTCTCAGAATTTATTGCTCTTGTTGGTTGATTCCAGCGTGTCTGACTCCTTTTATGAGTCTGGCCTGTGTCCTGGTGTCACAGATTCACCCACATGGCATCCACCCACTTTCCAACTTGGCAATGGGCATAAAGAGCTCTTTAGTGATTGCATGGTCACTGTTCTGCATAAATATTTCCCCTCCCCTCCAAAAACATGTTGGTTAAGGGAATATCAGAGAGAAGGAGAAAATACTGATGTGTTTGTTATGTACATTATGAGGTTTGGGGTTTTCTGGTTGCTTTTAAATAATGGAGGGTTTTATTGAAGGGAGCTTGAGGTGCTCAGACTTCACTGGAATTTAAATTTGACTCAGCTCTTATGGGCTGTCCAAACACATTCCTTGCTGGCCCAGCTTGTTCAGTTGAGGTGACTCAGTAAATCAGCAGCTGAGCCTGACTTCACATCGAGTTCTCCTGTACCCTGTTCCTCTGCTCCATACATTTGTGGAGGGCTGCTCCAGAAATTTTTGGCAATTAATTCTCCAAACCTTGATTTTCCCATCTGCAAAAGTGGATACATTTGCCTACTATTCCCATCTTTTATTATAAATTGCTTTTTAAAGTCCTAATTATTGTTACAGTATCTCTAAGCAAATCACCACGTGTCTACCAGGTTCTTTTTTACCTGGTGATGTTTAGATGTTTTTTCAGTATTTGCTCGGCTTTTCATGGTCTTCCCCCAGAATTCATTCAACAGTCTCCAAAACTCCTTCAGACTGTGGCATTGGTTGGAATAAAATTTAGCAATTGCAGTATTTGGGAAAGGGTGCACATTGTTGGCAGTCTGGGGGATTTGTTTCCAGGATTCCTTGACAGCAGCAAGACTGGAACCTTGAGCTGGTGGTGCTGAGAGCTCTCCAAGTGGATGTACTGAAAAAAATATTTAATTTTTCAAGCTTGAGGGTGAGACCCTATGGGAGTTCTGCTGGATATTTGCAGGGTTTAGGGTTCTTATGGGTGCTTTTTGTTTACAGATTGCCCTCGAGGTGATTGGTCCTACTGTGGGCTGGTTGAAGAGCAGAGCAAGGCTGCTGTGTCAGGAAAGTGGCCTTGCCAAGCTTGGTGCCCCTTTGGAATACCTGGAATGTTGGAGTCCCAGGCCTGAACTGTGAAGCATCCACAGTTATATCAGATTTAGTGCTTGCCATTGGCTCCAGTAAGAACTCTGGGACTCTCCAGGGACAGGGAATGGTGAAGCTTTGTCCCTTGTGTGGAGGAAGGAGGCGTTTCTTGCTCCTGTCACCTCCTGTTTGTGCAGCTCCCGTGGCTTTTTCTACCCAGTGATCCTAACAGGAGCAGGAGAGGTTTGGAGCTCTGTTCCCTTGGATGTGAAGGTGACCTTCTCAGACAGAGGCTGTAAAGTGACCCAGGGGATGATCTGGGGATGACCTCTGTGCTGAGCAGGCCTCAGGGAGGGCGTGTTTGAGGAGCCATCATTTTATTTGCTGTTCTCACATGTTGGTTTTCGCTCTCTCTGATGGATTTGTGAGAGTGCTGAGCTCCTGACAAAGGCTCTGGAGGCTGGGGGCTCTGACTCCCTTTGTAAATGAGCCTGTGGATAACCCAGCTCTGACACTTGTGCCCTCCCTCCTGTTTCATGCCCTCACAGAGAGGTTGTGTGTCATTGCTTTAGGATTTACTGCCTTCCCTGGGAGGTGGGAGGGGGTCTGGGAGAAGAGTTATGGCTGAACAGAAGGTCTGGCTTCCCAACTTCCCTACTGCATGTCTTGGGGAAAAGTTGGGCTTAAAACTGCCAAAACCTATTTACAAGGTGTTATCACTTTTGGTTGTTGACTCTTCAGCCTGTGCTGGAGGCAGGTGTGTTTGGGCTGGGTGTGCTTTGGAGTGGTGTGGCAGGAGCAGGACAGGATTTCCTGCTCCTCCACTGGGCCCACCATCCCTAGCCCAGGGTAAGGAAATCGCTCTGGGTTTTGCTGTTTTTTTCTACTGGTCCTCAAGGAAACAATATCAATGCTATGCCTCGAGTGTGTATCCATTGAGGGAAAATGGGATTTTTAAATAGTAACATGCTCTGATTTTCCCTTAGTGCAGCAAACCAATGGTTCATTAGTGAAATACATTAATAATTCTCTTATGAACCCTGTTAGTAGGTGAATCTGCTTTAATTCCTTTGTATCAGCAAGAGCTGCAGGTATGGATGTCTTCGTTACATAAAATAAAAAAAAGGGAAGAAAGCAATGCTTGCAAATTGGTCTTTGTTTCCAAGGAAACAAATTTGACATGCTTGAGCTGTGCGAGATGCAAACACCGCTCAATTCAGCAGACATGCCTCGGGATTTTATGGTCTGAATATTATTTTTAAACTACCTCCAATTTCCAGGCAAGGCAGAGGATGGGAATAGAATTTGTTGGCAGGGTTTATCAATCTGTGCTTAATGAAGGCACTGGGCGGTGTCTGGGATTGCCCAGTGTGGCGTGGAGGGAATTGATCTGGGCCCCAATGGAGGGGACAGCCTGGGGCCAAATGGCCTTTAGTGACATCCTTCAGCAGGAGGAGAGGTCTGAGCAGAGCTCAGCACACTGAAGTAGTGTGGTTTATCCTGGGTCACTTTACCAAATGTTTGCTCTAAAAATATTTCAGTAAAAAGCAGCTCGCCAGCGCTTGGCGTGCCAGGCTGCCTGGCGCTCCCGAGGGCCCAAAGAATTTGCTAAAAAGCTGTGGCTTGGTGTGGAGGACTGGGCTGAATTTATCAGAGAAGGGATGAGGGAACAACATCATGAGTTGTTTGTGTAGTGCATCTGGCACAGATGTGCTGGGGCCTGATGAAAATCTTGGCTTGTGGCGTTGTACAGAACGGCTGTGGCGTTGTTGCGATTCCCTTGGAAGTTCTGTTTGGGAGAAAAGCTGGTTTGGTGCTCAGCTGCCACCCTGGTGTTTCCTGAAATGCTGTGTTGATAAAGTCACTGGTTTTATTTTTGAATTTTCCTCCAACTGCAGCTCTGGAGCAGACAGTGCTCGTGTTCCACGGAAGTGAACATCGCTCGGCAGAGCACACACAATTCACGGATTTCAGCATCCAGAGTTGCTTTTGGCCTGGGCCCAGCAAGAGGAACAGGATATATATGTTCCAACTTTGTTGAGATTGAATAACCAATTTTTTCCCTGGCAGAGCTTTGCTTTTACCTACTGTCTTTGCTTTCTGGGGTAGTTCAGTGAGCTGGGAGGGATCTGTAGGGGATATGCAAAGAATATGTGGGGAAATACAAGTTTTTAAGGAATAGTCAAGCTCCATGTGCACATCATTCAGAGCATGCAGGGCTTTATTCCCCAAGTGTGCTCCAACAATGTGTGTCTTTCATATTTTGTTGTTTGTAAACCTAGGAAGGATTTAAAAAAAAAATCCTCTATTAATTCTTCATTGAAACAAACCTTTCTGCATTGAGGGGACAAGGCAATGATGGAGGAATTTCAGGGCTGATAAGTAAAAAACAAACCTCTCTTAAAATTCAGGTCCTTAGGATAGTGTAGAATGAAGTGTGTTACACTGCAGTCTCTTTGCTTCTCTTTCATCCTGCTGTTTAACTTCCTTGTAAATGGAGTTAAAATAACCTTCAAGGAGTTCAGGGTAGACTGGGGTAGGTTTAGCTTTAAGATGGCTGGGAAGCACTATTTGCATTGCCAGCTAAAAGCCTTGCTTGAAGCCCATTGAGGGAAAAAATAATATTAATGGTATTTCATGAAAATATTGTAATTTGTGGAAGGCCCAGAGTGACAAATTGGCTGGTTTGAATGTCACTGGGAAATGCTCCTTTTGCACAAGGCTTGTCTGAGACAGGATTTTCCTTGCTTTTGTTCTAAAACGAGATGCTTGCTGCCTAAAAATGCCTGCGATCCTCGCAGTGAGAGCTTTGCCTCCTTGACAAGAGGATAGGAAGAGGAAGGTTGACCAGATCAGGAGAAATCCTGCACCTTTTTTTTTTCCCCCTTTTTTTTTTTTTTTTTTTTTTGCTAATGACACTTCCTTATGCTTACATTTCATTAAAGCTCTGAAATGGCTGAAGATCAGCCCGTACTGAGCATGCTCCGGGGTGGAGGCTGCACCCATGGAGTGAGATGGATTTGTGGCTGGAGGAGGGATAGGCCTGGAGTCAGGACCAGGAGGGACCCGCAGCCAGGATGGAGGTAGGGCAAATCCATGGGTTCCTTGCCGTGGCCCTGGGCTGGGGCAGCCTGGAGAGCGGCTGGAGTGCAAACTGTTGGAATTGATTCAAAAGCAGCGCAGTTAAACCACTGACACGAGATGGCTTCAAACGCTTCCTGCGGATCCGCGGGGAGGGGTTTGCAATCCTGACCTTTGCTGGCCGGCGTGGAGAAGGGACCTGTGCAATGTCAGGGTGGTGACATGAGGTGACAGCAGGCAGGGGCTGCGGCCAGGGCTGAGCCTTCATATTGGCAGGCACGTGATTGCGTCTCATCTCACCGTGGGCTCGGGCGCTAATTGTTATTAATGGGGAGCCTCGCAGGGCTCAGACCTGCTCCAGATCCCTCTGGGATTGTGGGAGGGTGGAAGAGTGTTAAACTCCAACTCCCCTCTTTCAGACTTATTTTGCATTCCAGTGATGGCAAACAAACCTTGCCACATCAGGTCCTCCAAAGTGGCATGGAGAGGAGGGAATATGCACGTTTATTCCTTCGGCTGAGAGATTTTTCTGTGCTTCTTGCAGGGGTTTAATGTGTTGGTGAGTGGGTTTGGGGGAAGGCACTGTGAGTTGTGCTTGCTTGGGCTCTTGGATTTCACCCGTGGTTGCCAGCTTTTTACAAGGAATGTGTAAGCACCAGCAGGTTTGTGCTGCGTGAGCCGATTGACTCCAGTTGTTGTACAAGCACGCTGCGTGGTGAGGTGCCAATAAAACATTTACATTGGCTCTGGATGTTTGTGTTAGCGAGGTGTAGGGGAGCTCTGGGTTGGTGTGGAGCAGGGGGACATCAGCTCTGTCTGACCTGTCCCCTCACACATGGGGGGACCCACCCGTGTTCCAGCCTGGCTGTAGGTACAGGTAAGGTGAGGGGTTTGCTCTGTCAGCACTGGGAATCCTTGGGTGGTACAGAGTTATTGTGTTTGACTTCCTGAGCAGAAATCTCTGTGATCACAGCTCTGTGCTGTAAGGTAGATCAGCTCTTCCTTCAGGGCACCTCTGGCCATTTTTCACAGCACAGTTCAGGGGGTGACTGGCACAGATTTGATTTTATTGCTGTGTCCCAGGTGATGGGCATTCTGCATGATGAGTCACTTCATTACCTAAAGTAATTTGCCTGTTTATTGCCTGGTTCCATCTTTCTTGTGAACCCAACTCTTCCTCGGTGCTTCCTGGGCCTGTTTTGCTACATCAGCCCAGTGCTGAGCTAGTGACCAGCTTGCTTACTGGGCTGGCTTTTATGTTCCCTGCATAAAATCCTGCTGGAGCCCAGCTTGCTGGCCAGGCAGAACTTCTCCTGCTCTTTAATGGTCACTGGCTTGTTTATGGCTGGATGAATGCACAAAGAGAAGCGTTTCTGTAAAACCAACAGCATTGTGATTGTACAGCCAGAGGGAAAAGGGGTTGATTTTCTTTGGCTCAGATGGGGGCTGCCTTTATGGCTTTGCAGAATTCACCCCCGTGGCTTTTCCTCCTTGTGTGACTCTGGCAGTGGAGGTGATCTCAGCCCCAAGTTTTCATGTAGGGCCTGGTTCCCTTGATGAGGAAATTTGACTTAATCAGTTTCAGCTGCTGGAAACCCACTGGTGTGCTCGTTCCTATTGTGCTGTGGGAAGGTGTAAGGTAGCCTTAAAGACCCACTGCCACCTTATGGCAGTTGCTGAGAAGCAGCGTCTGTGGAGCCAATTCCGTACACACATCATGCTCGCTCTATTTCTCTGCTCCTCTTAACCAGGGATATTTGCATGGAGGCAGGAGCTTTGTTTTTACAGAGTTCATCTGCTCCTTCTGTTCCTTGCAGAAATTTGATAAAGTCAGCAGGATGGCTGGGGGAGCCGTCAACAGGGGCTGTTCCACAGGAGCTCATGGTCTGGGGAGAGACACAAAGGCTTCGTGGAGCTCTGATTCTCCTCCAGTGAAGAGCTTGCTTATTTTCATGTCAGTGCCTTAATCCTTAAAAAAAATAGGTGTGAGGTCAAAGAACAGGGCCACGCTGAACACGTGAGGCTTGCTGGCAGGATCTCCAGCTCTTGTTGCAGCAGGAGGAGGATGGAATGTGCACAGCCATTTTCCCAGCCTGCTGCTGGCAGGGCACTGCAGGATGGCTTTGCACTGACAAATGGGGCCACTGTCCCCAAAGAAACCAATAAAACATTGGTCTGTGGAGCAGTGAGTGTGCTGGAAGCCTGCTCGCTCTGCTGGGGGTAGAGAATGCTGGATTTAGGACCCTTCTCCAGCAGGGCTGTGTTTGTACTGTAGGAGCTCTTGATATGCCATAGCTGAATGAAGGGGAGAAATGGTGGATTTAGAGCTCCAAAATAGAAGGAGCCGTGGTTACTGTAAGTTAAAGCTGAAGGAATTTATAATTGGGAGCTGTTAGGAATACAGTATGTTCTAAATTACAGCTGTCTGGCCAATATGCTGCTAAATAAAGTTCTAGGATTGCCCTGTAAATGAAATATTCAATGCATATTCTGATCAAAACAGCACCATCTCCCAGAGAGCTCACATCTCAATTGCTGTCCAAGAGGATATTTTTTCTTTTCCTTTTTTTTTTCCTTTTTAGCATGTATGATTTACTCAGTGCAGCATCCCAGGGAACATTTATTGTTTCCTATTAAGTAAAAACAGTTTTCAGCTCTGCTGGGGAAAAGGGGGGAGGAAGGGAGATGGCTCGAAAGCTTTAGGGACATAAACCAGGTTTTGAAAGATGGGGAAAGCTCTGATTCCAAAGGACGCATTAATGACTGCCTGTTCTTTCAAAGCTGTTACCTGAGCCTGGAGGTGGACATTGGAGGGTGCTGGGGGTGGATACTCAGGGTGTCCTGGGGCATTCTGGTTAAGAAATGTTGTATATAGGAGTTGAAGAGCAGAAGGAATAGCTTGTGGTGGAGCTGGAGAGTGGTTTATAGTGGTGCAGAAACAATCAGGATCCCAGCAGAAATGCTCATCTCATACCCAAAGAACCTTCAGCTTTTGGGATTGCTTCTGAGGAAGCTGAAAGGGAGCAGCAGATTTGATCAGCTGGAGGGTCTGCAAGAAGAGGAGCCTGATGGAAGAAAGGAAATAAGGAAAACCCTCTGTATTTTACAGAGCTAAATATTGTTCTTCCTATAAAAAGAAAAACCTCCCTTTGCCTCCCACTTGGGCTTCCCCTGCAAGGGAGCTGTGAAAATGCTGGACTTAATGGTGTCATTAAGCAAGAGCCCTGAGGAACTTGCTGTCCCTTGTGAAGGAAGGTGTTGGTGCTGCTCCCTTCCTCCTGAAAATGTGGGATTTCTGAAAGGGGTGTTGGAGCCTTCAGTCAGAGAAGGGAGGCTGGAGAGCCGTGGAGTGAAAACACCCTGTAATCTGTGGGCCCTGGCAGGAGTGTTTGGCAAGGGGGGTGTTGGCCGTGGTGGGAGGGCTGCTGGAGGGTACTTGGGTTAAATAAAGGGCACAGCTTTTCAAGGCTTGGGCCTGTTCTCATCCTGCATCATCAGCACAACCTCTTCCACAGCCAGCCTGCAGAGAGGGCTGTGGCTGCTGGTGTGCAGATCCCTGCCAAGGGGGGACAGGGGGGTCCCGGGCAGGAGACACCTCTCCCCTGCCAGTGGCTGTGCCCTGGAAGCTTCCTGCTCCTTTTGGATGGCAGAAATGTAAGATTTCACAGAGTGACACCCAGGCATCCCCCGTGGCAGAGATGCTGCTACGATCGATCGATGCTTTACTCAAGTTGGTTGTTGAAGCGTCTGCAGTGCCCTGATGAGCTCTGCTTTCTCCTTTTTGTTTCTAAACAGTGTTTAGTGCTTTCAAGGATGGCCATGAGATGTGAAAAGTGTCTCTGGTAGCATCTGCTCTCAGTGTATATTTAACCTCAGCAGTGAAAACATGTCTGGTGTGGAGATGCAGTGAGGAGGCTGAGGCTGTGCCGCCTTATTTTATCTCAGAAAGGGAATGTTGACTGTGGTGGATCATTGACGCTGCCTTTGTTAATATCTTCGTTTCTATTTCTGGGCTTTTAATGAAAGCTTGGTAATTTCATGCTGCAAGGAAGGGCAGCACATCAACTGTTTTAAAGCCATCTTTGGTTTGAAGTACAGTAATCTTTTGATGCGGTGGATAATGCAACTTCTGTCTGTATAGCTGGGGTTTGTTGCTTTTGTTTGGGGATTTTTGAATTTGTCTTTAAATGAGTTACTTCTACACCTTTCAGCAACCGAGAGAAAGGCCAGGAAAATCTCATTTTGTGTATATTAAAACTTAAGATTCACATCAAATGAAAACCCGGTGGGTGAAAGAGCGATCCTTTCTTTATACTGTCACCTCAAATACTCCTTGCCTATGAATTTCAATCATCTCAATTTAGCCTTGTGTGTTTTAACTGTTTAGTAGTGAAACTTCTCCAGAGTGTGGAGAGGAAAACAACATCCCCATAGCCAAGGGAGACCCGTAGCAGCTCTTTGCTGCTTTAATTATTGCAGCTCTGCAAACGTGCCTGGCCACGGCAGTGAAAGAGCTGCTGGGACTGGAGGAACCGTGGCCTGTGGATGTTCCCAGCCATGGCTGCTGTGCTGTGCTTTGCTGAGGCCTGGACTGGCCTGGTGCTGGGGCAGGGCACACATCATCCCAGGCTCCTCCAAAGCTCCCCACAGATTTGGATGCTTGTTCCTCTCTCCAGTGCAGGCTGCTCCCTGCCCTCCCCAGCTCACTGTCACACATTTCACTCCACTCATCTTCACTGTAGTTTCTACTCTTAAAGAGAACTGTCTCTTAAAGAGGACTCTCTCTGGTGCTCTCCTCCTCTGCAAAGCTGTTTTCCCTTTGGCCAGGAGCACACGGGTGGTGCCACGGGGCCATGTCGGAGTTTCCTCTTCCTTCTGGCCTCTTCCCGAGGTTGCTGGCCGCCCTCCCCCTACTCGGGGGGAGGTTCTCCAGCCTGACACCGGCCCCAGCAGCCTCCTGCTCCTGCCTCCGATGAATGCCAGTCTTCCTTGAATCCCTTCCAGCCGAGCTCTGCTTACAGATGTTCCTGCGAGCTGCTCTGGCAGTTTTACTGGGAGCCTGAGCAGATATGAAGGTTGCCAAGAGTTTATGCTTAATTGTGAAGTGGAACAGAGACAAACTACTTTTATTTTGAAGCTAAAATTTCTTCTGTTATCTTGCTGGCTAGGGCCAGCAGTATTGTAGGGTTTGACATAGACTGAGCTTAGAGCTCCTGTGCCTCGTAGTGAGCTATCCTTTCATTAGGGTGAGGATGAGGATGGATCCATGAGGATGTCCCTTCATTCCATTGCCCCCCTGCTTTTCCACGACTGTGTTTGTGATACCCTTTCAAAGTCAGTTGTACCAGGTCAGGTTATTAATCCTCAAAGTGGAAATGATCTCCCCTTCAGATCAGCAGTTCGGATCTCGAAGACACTTGCACACTGCTCACTGCGTCAGTTTAACCCATGTGCCTTCATCCCAGCTCTCAGAGGTCGGGCACTTCGTTAAGCGCAACAAAATCAGCCTGGGGACATCCCCAAGCCACTCACATCCCTCCCTGTCCCTCCTGCCTCTCCTTTTCCCACGGGCAGGTGCTACTCTTGAAGGCCACGAGACAGCACTCTGGTTTAAAAAGCTTTCTCTTTTTTTCAGGCGAGTGATCAGTTTTGAGGCCTGGCGCCCTGTCACAAAGTTGACAGATGATCTGCATTACCGGTGCGTCCCCGGGATGCCCGGGATAATCGCGCTCCAATGGACGCCCTGGAGCCGGCAGGTTCTCTGTGAAATGGCTGCAGTGGAGGGAGCAGTGAAATGGGCTCTTCT
This sequence comes from Setophaga petechia, assembly GCA_024362935.1. Classification (NCBI taxonomy): domain Eukaryota; kingdom Metazoa; phylum Chordata; class Aves; order Passeriformes; family Parulidae; genus Setophaga; species Setophaga petechia. The sequence goes on from JANCRA010000030.1 coordinate 3,606,934, forward strand.
GGGCATGCTCACTCTGTAGAGGGAGCTTTATCACATGAGCAGAAACTGAATCACTGCTCATGAGGATCTGGAATATGCAACTCTTGGAGTCTTCACCAGAAGAAGACAACAGCTGCCCGCAGGTACCACAGGGTCCGTCCACCTCCCGTGCCTGGCGAGGCCCTGGCAGGGCAGGCTGGGGAAGGAGAGGCCTTGGAGAGGACAGGAGAGGAGAGGAGAGGCCGGGGAAGCATGGCCGGGGTTGTTTGTTCATTTCTTTGGATATTTCTGCGCGTGGCTGGCCCCTGCAGCCGGGCTGGCATCACCCATGCTGCCGGGGTGCCCATCCTGCCAGGGTGCCCATCCTGCTGGGGTGCCCATCCTGCTGGGGTGCCCCATCCTGCCAGGGTGCCCATCCTGCTGGGATGGCTGCCCCATCTTTCTGGGGTGCTCCATCCTGCTGGGGTGCCCATCCTGCCAGGGTGCCCCATCCTGCTGGGGTGCCCCAGCCTGCCAGGGTGCCCATCCTGCCGGGGTGCCCATCTGCTGGGGTGCCCATCCTGCCAGGGTGCCCATCCTGCTGGCATCACCCATCCTGCCAGGGTGCCCATCCTGCAGGGTCCCCCATCCTGCCAGGATGCCCATCCTGCCAGGGTGCCCTGTCCTGCCGGGATGCCCATCCTGCTGGCATCACCCATCCTGCTGGCATCACCCCATCCTGCTGGGATGGCTGCTCCATGGGCTCCCAGGGGCCTTGGGCACCACTGGCAAACCTTGGGCTTTGTTCCCCCGTGCCTTTCCTTGGGCTCCTAGGGTGGGGAGGCTTGCTTGGGGTTGGTTTGGTTTTGGGGTTTTTTTTTAGGATTTGTGTGTGATTTTTAAGTGTGAAGTTTCTGGAAAACTCTCCAAGGAGCCTTCCCTGCTTGTGAAGCTCTTAGAAGAAAAAGGCACAAAGCCTGGGGTGCCTGAGCTGCTTGAAGACTGAACTTCTGAAGGAGAGGAGAGGAGAGGGCCTGTGGCCACATGGCAGCTCCTCACTGGGTCTCTTTTGACAGCCTCTGCCTATGGCTCCCTTGGGTGGAGGCCAGAGCCAGCAGTGTTTCACCAGGAAGAAGCAAATCCTTTTTATTTTGGGGTGACTTCCTCCCCTCTCTCTTCTGCTTCTTTTTTTTTCATAGTAGCAATCCAAGGAAACATCTGAGTAAAAGGAAACATCCCTGGTTGACTTCGTGGCAGGAGGTCCATGCCTGCAACATATTATAAAACTCAGCCCCCTGGTTCTGCCCTTGGGAATTTTATTTTTTCTCTGTGATTCATGTTACATGCAAGAGCTCTGTTGGCTGCCACAGACTTCGGTGAGATTTGGGATGGACACAGAAGGTCCCAGGGACCTGGAAGGCACAGACACCTCTGCAGAACACTGGCCTGAGCTTGCTGTGCTCTGGGGAGACCCTCGAAGCTGCATTGCAGACACAAAATTGAATTTTCAATCAAGGAGCAAGATGTGAAGATGGCATTTAAAAGATTAGAGAGCTTACACAGGACAATCTGTGATACCCAATCTAAATATCTATCAGTCTCCACTGGACTATAAATGTGCTCGTTGTTCATCATCCAGAAGAAAAGGAAAAGGCATCAGAAGTCACGAGGAGGGAGCAGAGATTTCTCTTTAACAGCGAAGAGCTGAGGCCTTGACCTGCTGCCTGAGCAGCTCCACCCAGGGGGAAAATGGGCTTTGGGCTTGATGAAGGCTGAGGAGACAACCAAAAACCCTCTGAGGTGTGGGAGGTGTGCTCCTGTGTGGTGGTGGCACCGGTGTGGCGCTGGCTGAAAGTGCCCAACGCTCTGTCCCTGCCGGCTGGGGCCCTTGGGAAGCGTCTGCAGACACAGAAAAGCCTGACCTACTTTGGAGGGAAGAGAGCTGCCAAGGTCTGGGCTTGGTGCTGCTTCTCAGCAAGGGTTAAGAGCCCAAAGTGGAGCCTTTGGGTCTTGGTTCTGCTCCGTTTCATGTATTTACCTGACTGTGTGGTGCCAGCACGAGCTCTCGCCCTCGTCCCAGAAGATGTTTGGGTAGAAGTAGGCTCTGTGGCACATGGGGCATATTCCTGCAGCTCAGCCTCTGTGAGACCAGCCCTGGGCAAGGGGCAGAGGCAGCTCCATGACCTGGCTCCTAGGAGCTCTCCCATGTGATGCCATCTCCTAAGGAAAGAGGATTGTGTGTACCTCCTGCAATGGCAGTGAGTTGTTTTATTCAGGTAAACAAGGAGTTTTAGGAATATTCACTCTCCTGGCCAGCTGGTTTGGGGGAGGGCTGGCTTGATTCCTGCTGCTCCTCTTTGTTTTCCTTTTGCTGCTTTTCCCTGAAGTTTTTCCTTCTCGCCTTCCTGCTCCTGGAGCTGAGAGTGGTCGAGGAACGGCCGCAGCAGGAGAGCGACCGTGTGTTGGGGTCAGCCCAAAGGCTCGGGGCACTGATGGCGTGTGCTCCCTGCTTGCCAGCCTTGGAGGACCATATGTTCCTGCAGTGACATGGAATGTCAGTGATTTGGAAACAAATCTCTGAGTTTATAATCCTCAACTCCCATTTTCAGCCAGTTATTTTTTCTGACTCCTCTGAATTCAGAGTTTTGACACCAACCCCTCTTTGCAGACCCTTATGGCCCCTCATGTTTCCAGTGGGATTTGTCCCTCCTGTGCCCCTGTGAGCTGCTTGGTCTCTTGGGTGAGGATTCATGTCTGGCTTTGCTGTAGGGTGCTGTTGGTCCTGGAGGGGGGCAGAGGAGGAGGGCAGCCTGCCAGCATTTACAGTAGTCAGGAAAGCAGCAGGAGCGAAGCTCTCAAACTGTACAAGCTAATTGGAAAGCCTCCATTAGAAAAAAGAAAATATAGAAGAGGAGAAAATGTTGAGCAAGCTTTTACAAAATATCTTGGACTCCAACGCAACAACTTGCATCCTCCAAACCAGGTGGTTTATTTGTGTTTTTCCTTCAGTCCCCATCAGGAGGAGGAAGAGGCAGTGGGGGTTAAGAAGGTCTGACGTGCAAGTATCCTCCCTGCAACACTGCCATACTGTGCCTGAGCAGCACAGTGCCTCTTGCAAAGGAAGCTTTTCACAACTTGTCCTTGTTCCAAGGATGAGGAAACCTCCAGCTCTTCTGGCATTTTCTCTCTGTCATAAGTCAGAGCTGCTTTCACCTGTGAAGTATGATCAGCACAGACAGGGAGAGAGCTGGAACGGAGCGGGGCTCTGAGCAACCTTGCAAGGCTTTTCATGGAGTTCGTGGTGTTAAATGAAGAACATTTCCCCTCCTCCTCTCCTCGTTTTCCTGTGTGCCTGCAAAAATACTCTGGTTTGCATTTAAAGGAGAAAACTGTATGTGCTGGGACTAAGCCAACTTGTTTATTTAAGGGAAATACCATATTCTTTCACAGAGGAAGGCTCGGCAGAGGATGGCAGACTGGGCTGGGGATTATATTTTTAGGTGTCATCGAAGCACAGTTGTGATTCGAAGAAGCTAAAAATCATGGCTGGCATTTTGCATCCAGCCCTGCGAGTTCCTCCTCCCCACAGCCCCCACAGGGGTTAACCTCTCCCTCCAAAGCACGTGGATTTTCACCTAAATCAAGGAGCAAAGAAGGAGAAAAAAGAAACAAAAACCATCAGAAAAAACAACAAACCCATCACCATCACCCCCCAGGCTTCTACTTCTCCATGCTCTCGCCGTTTGCCTGCCCCCAGGGGGGTGTTTGTGGCGGGGGCCGGGGCTCTGGGCAGGGACACGGGCCCTGTGTCCCTGTCAAAAGATGGCAGGTCCGTGTGTCCGTAAACAATGCGGTTATGAAATGGCAGCGCGGCCGCGCTGAGCATGCTCGGGAGCTGCCTGTAGGGGGAGGCGAGCCAGAAAGATGATCTAATTCCGTGCAATTCTTGGGATTGAAGGAAAAGACCAGGCTCCACTCTTAATGACAGAGCAGAAAAACCAGGCCCCACGCCGGGGACGAAGCCCGTAGGCCATGGAGGAGAGGGTGTGAGGATCTCCCACCTCCAGGACTTCGGGTGCTGGGCAGCGCTGTGTCGCTTTCTCGCCCTCCAGCAGAGTAAGGCCTTGGTGAGGTTTTGCTGTAGTTATTAGAGGGACAGGCCCGAGGGTGCAAGTTTGATGATTATGATTATTTTCATTATTATTCTGTCTTTTTTTTCCCCCTCCTTCTCCCCGTCCGCTTTCCCGGCTCACAGGCACCGCTATCTCGCTGCTTGGCCGCTCCATGGCCGGAGGTGACCCAGGTGGAGGTGCTGTGGGCAGCTCAGCCAGGCCCTCGTGGTCCCAGGGGAACCCACGAGGGGCTTTCCCTCCTCTGCTGCCCCATGTGCCCTTTGGGTGGGCACCATGGGCATGGGCAGGGGGACAGGGACCTGCTCCGCTGGCTGCGGTGCTTTGGGGTGGGAGGCAGAGGAGCGTGGAGGCTGAAGAGGTGCCTGGGCCCCGTTGATGGGGGTGAGCTGCCTCCCAGCTCCCCTGCCCTGGATTGCTGGAATCTGCTTGCTCCAGGCTCCTCTTGGTGCTCTGGTTTTGTCCTGGCTCAGCCAGTTCCTGGGGACTGGGTGTTTCTGAAACGGCTGGTTTGCTTTTGCTAGAGATAGTGATGAATCTTGGTCTCCATTTTAGGGTTTTCTTCCCCTCCTCCCCTGCCGGGGGCTAGGAGAAGGCAGGCAGCAGCTGGACTCCTTGCTACCCTCAGCCTGTGGAAGGAGGGGACGCCTTTGTCTGCTCTGGATTTACATTTGCCTGCACACACAAGTTGCACTGGCTTTAACTCTACTGGGATGCAGCTAGATGGGCCTGGAAGCAGTGAGGAAGTGTAAATCGATCTCCCCTTTCCAAGAGGGCACGGGCTCTGCAGACCCCCCTTGCCTGAAGCCTGCACGCCGTCGTGGAATGCCTTGTCTTGGGAGAAGCCACTTTCAGTCCTGTTGTGTTTCATGCACGTGTCTCCGTGTTCCCAGCTCTTGCATGCAGGGACTTGCACCTCTTTCTGTGCTTCCCCCCTTCTCAGGGAGTGTGTGCTGGAATAGGAGAGAGAGGACATGGGGGTTGAGAAGGAAATGTTTCTTTTCTATGGAGAATAGTCTGGATGAAAGGATTTCGGGAGACAAAAGAATTGCAAAGAATTTGATTTGGGAGCAAACTTCAGGCTGAGGGCAGCGCTTGTTGTGAGCTGCAGATAAAATTCCATGTTCACATGATTGCATGAGGCTTATAAGGAAGTGGCCTTAGCCTGAAAAGAAGGAGCTTTGAGACTGGTGACTGCTTTGTAGGCCAGGTATGCTGGTGGTTGTGTTTCCTTCCTTCTGCAGATCAAATGCTTCTGTTGTTTCTAATGACAGGCCCGTGGTCAGCGTCCCCACGAGCCTTGAGCCCAGGCCTTGCTCAAGCCCAGTGCTGAGATCTGAAATGAGCAGCCTCCCCGTGCCTACAAAGAAACACTCTCTTTCTACAAACATTCTCTTAATCATTACTTCCTATATAATTAACTACAAAATGTTTGTCTTCTCTTCAAGGCAAAGGTTATTATGAGCAGGCTGGTTTGGGTTGTGTTGTTTCAATTTATATTTTTTTTAGGAGAAGGAGGGAAAAAATGAGTGAATAAGAATCTGCCGTTGCTGGGGTTGCATCATTTGTTGAGAGATTTGCCTCTGCCTTGCTGCAGCCCTCATTTTCCTGGCTGGTGGGATCTTTCCCAGGGGCTGTGTCCTGGGTGGGGTCTGGTGTCCCCTGGAGGGGTTGGTGACCAGCTGGAGCTGGATCCAGGCAGGATCAGTGCTGTCCATCCCGCAGAGGTGTCGGTGCGTGCGCTGCCCCGCATGGGAACGGGCACTTTGAGGGGTCTCCTGCTCCCAGCCCTCTTCCAGATGGACCTGCTGTGTGTGCACAGCTCTGCTCACAGCAACGCTGCTGCGAGCCTCGGGTTCCCAGACCGTTGATTTTTAAGACATAAAAAAAAAAAAAAAAAAAAAAAAAAAAAAAAAAGACCCTGGTGAAGGTAGACATCTTGGCACCTCAGCCTGCGCTCCTTCCCGGGCTGCCGGGAGAGCAGAGAGCTGGGCTCATGATGTAACTTTGCTCCCTTGGGCTCGGTAAGCTGCAATATGTTGGAGTTTTGCTGTGCATGTGTTGTCTGTGCCTATAAAACCTGTTTGGACCTTTGCGAAGGGCACCCGGATGGCTGATGAAAATACCAAGGAGAGGAGGCTGAGAAAGCTCTTTCTGTGTTTCCCAGCTTTGTTCTTTTTCTTGTCTTTCTTTTCCCTTTTTCTTTTATTTTTGATGGGCTTTTTTTATTTTTTTGCTTTTTGGGTTTTTGGTTGGTTTTTTTTTTTTTTTTTTTTGGTTTGTTTTAAAGGCACCACTGTAGTTTGTAGTCATCATCTGTTTGGAAATGCTGCAGAGCCTTTCCTTGGCCGGTCTGACCTGTCTTCCATCCCCTCCAAAGACCTCATGGAGGAGAGGAAGCTTGTTTTCTTATAAACAGAGGCAGAGAGGAAAAAACTAAACCAGCAGTAGCTCCTCTGCTTGGCTCCTCATGGCTCTTAAAGCCCTTTCAAAGACCCAATCAGTCTTTCTTCAGATGCACTCATTTTTTCTACCCTTTGAAACCTAAAAATTAAGGGTTGGGGGGGGGCAAGAATGCTTCGTGGCTGGTTGTGTGTGCTCTGTATGGAGGTTCTCCAGCCACGGATGGTTAATAATCAGTCTGGGGTGGGCGAGGGAATGGAGGCAGACGGCTGCGGGAAAGGGGGAAAGGAGGAAAAAAATAAATGGAGCGAGTGAGACTTTTATTGTGAAGCAGCGTGTGCTTGGCAGTTGGCTTTGTTGGGACTGCTGCAAGAGCAGACATTTCTCGGCGGGGAGGGTGGGTATAGGATTTCCCTGCCAATCGGGAGCGGACGGATGGGGCATGGGGAGGGTGAGCAGAAAGGGAAGTTTGCTCTGGATTTAAGGGAGGGGAGGGCAAAAAAACCCAACACACACACACACACACACAAAAGCTGGAGGTATTGACACTTGCGGTGAAGTTGGTGCTAAGTTGGCTGGGTGGAGCTGGGTGGGATGAATGGCGCTGGGTGCCCCATGGGTGCCCCATGGGTGCCCCTCGGTGCTGGGTGCTGATGGAACAAGGACGGGAGAGCGCTGGCCTGGGGGGACGAGGCTTCGAGCGCTTTGCAGGGATTTCCTGTAGCTTCCTTCTGATCCAAATGCTTCAAAATTCACAGTTGGCTTTTTGTTTCATTTGTATTTTTAATGATTCTTGTATTTTCTACCTTGATGCAGAGCTTTTGTTGGGAAGTTGTGACGTTGTCGCCTCTTAGAGAGGAGTTTGTCTCTGAGGTAGGAAGGAGAGCCTGGGAGATGCCACCTCAGCCAGCCTTGCCTTGGCACCCAGCTTTTGTACTCTCAAAGGACAAAAGTGATGGTTTCTCTCTTTGGAGTTGGGAATTGTGCTTTGAGAGCTGCACAGGCAGCTCTGAGCTGCTGGTGACTGCAGTGAGCAGGGAGGGTGGTCAAGGTCTCATGGACTCCAGGGTTCCTGCAGTGGCTTTTCCTCATGGGTGAGCAGAGCAACGCCTCTGTGGAAGGGAGAGCGTGGGCAGTGTGTGGAGTGAGGTTACTGCTTAGGAAACACAGAAAAAATCATGCTCAGATGGCAAAGAATGGCCCCTGGAAATCCTGGGGCTTCTTGTATGAGTCAGTGGAGGAGCAGGAATATCAAGACCTCTCCTTGTTGCAACAAAGGTTGGGAAAACAAACTGGTCCCTGTTAGCCTGACTGAGGCTCTTTATTTGCTGCTGGTGCCTGTGGCCAGGGCCTGGGTGCCCCTGGCTGTGGTGGGAGCCAGGGGTGCCCTCGAGCACTCGGAGCTCTCTTTGCTCAGGTCTTGCAGCAGGATAATCCATGAGAAAAACTGAGGTTATTCCCAGTTTACAAGAGGTCTGACTAGAGGAGAGGTAGGGTTTACAAGCTCATGTTTGCAGCAAGGATATGAATTACTGGCTCAGCAAATGAATAAATAAAACAGCTGCTCTATGTTCAGAGTTTGGGCTGTGTTTCATGGTCATTTCTCAATGGAAGCTGCTGGCCAGTGTCTGCTGAAGGTAGGTTCTGTGTCAGGCTGGCCTGACTGAGCTTTCCAATGCTCACAGCTGCTTTTTGGTGTGTGACTGGAGATCTGAAGGTGCTGTGCTTGGAGCACAAGGTGCTGGTGCTGAGAGCACTGGATTGTGGCTGGGTTTGTGTCTGATTGTGCTCTGGGCAGGTTGGGGACAGGCAGGGACAGGCAGCCACCCACAGCCTCTGCCCTGTGCTGCAGGAGTCATCCTTGAAGTGCCCTTAGCTCTGGGCCTGGCAGCTGGTGGAGGCTTTCCCAGGAATCTGTCTCCCTCCTTCCCTTGGTGTGTGTCTCTGCCGTGGTGGGTTTGGGGGCAGGACAGGGCGATCCTGCAGGGATTTGGGGCTGGGTGAGCCCTGCCTGGGGCTGGGGGCTGCTCTGCAGGGCATTGCTGTGAGTTCCCCAGCCTGGCAGGGTGGCTGGTGACAGCAGCACCAGAGCCCATCTCCCTGGCATCTCTGGGCAATCCCACTCAGGCATGGAGGAGCTGCTGGGAGGGCTGGGAGCTGCCACACCGGCTCCATGCGTTTCTCATCCCCCTCACTTGCTCTGAGGGAGGTGGGCAGGTTGTTTTTCTTTCTTTATCACCCAGTGAGCTTTAAACCCTGTGATTTGCATGGCTGCAGGCACCATCTGCTCCCCGTGCTGGCCTACAACAGTTGGCTTGACCTGGGCTTATTCTCGTGCCGTGGCGCCGGCAGCGCGCGCTGAGCCCGGCTCCGACCTCCAGCTCTGCAGGGCACTCCCAGCCCTGCCTCCACTCCAGTTCTCAAACACAGCTGGGGCAAGGACCCCTTCTAGTTCATTTTTTAAAAATACCATTTTCCTTCTGGTTTGTTTTGGTAGTAGGTTGTTGGTTTTGGTTTTTTGGTTCGGTCTTGCTGCTTCAAAATAGAGAATGGGAAGGTATGAAGGCTGCAAACCTGAGCTAACAATGTGGTGCCAGGCGTGTGAAAGGCAGAGGAGATGAGCAGGTGTTCCCTTTTTTACATATTTTTTTTTAAGAGGGGGAAAAAGAAAAATTGCTTTCTATAGAATTAAAAATAGAGCTCATTAACTTTTATAAACATGGATGTTATGAATGAAGAGGTAGCTGTGGCTGAGTGATGGTTTGCAATTTTGGATGTTCATTTGAATGAGCTGCAAAAAAACCCAACCAAGCCACCAAAAGCACATGGGCTGGAACTGTTGATAAATGAAGTTGTAGTGAGAAGTCTGATAGATCTGCCTCCCCCACCCAAAGGCTAGAAAGTTTTGGGGGAGTCACAGTCACCTCCTCGAGATGCCTTTTGTGCAGACAGACTCAGCTGGCTTCCCAGGCACGTTGCACTGGGAAAATGTGTCTGGCTGCATCCAACCCCGAGCTGGGAGGTGCCAGCCCTGGGCACAGCCTGGAGCCCCTGGGCTGCTGGGGCTGTCAGCCTGGGCCAGCCTTGCCGTGTTTTATCTGTGACCTGTGCCTTGGTGGCAGCTTCCTGGCAGCCTTTATTTTGCAGAGGGAGGTTTGGCTGTGCTGTAAACAGGATGTGTCCATGATTGTCTCTTCTTTTGAATGCACCGTGTGTCTGAGCACTGAGCTCAACCCTGATATTTCTGTTTTTCTCTTCTCCCCCACCATAGCGAGCAGTGCTGAGTAAGGGAGAGCCAAGGAAAGACGGCTGCATGAAGACTGAGCTGCTGAAAGACATCACCAACAACAAAGAGGAAGGTGAGCACCTGCCCTGGCTGAGGGTCAGAGCTGGCTGGAGAGGTGGACGTTGATGGGGGCAGAACTGGGGGCTTGGAGAGGTGCTCAGTGCCCCCAGCAGCTCAGGTGTGCTCCCACAAACACAGGCTCCCTTCTCCTGTGTTAGTTCTCAGCAGGGCTCTTCCACTGGAGGTGCAGATTTGCTTTTGTGTCCATCCCTCACTGCTCCCCTGAAGAAGGAGATCTAATTTTCACTTCTGCATTGGTGTGAAGTGCACAGGAGTTACTTTGAACTTCCTGTGTGTGACTGGTTTGATCTGAACTCTGATCCCTCCCCACCATGACCTTTTCCTCCCTCTAGGAATGTTGACTTTCTGTTTTGCTCTGGGTTTCTCTGTTGCTACAGGGCAGCCCCAATGGCTGCAGGGTGGCTGGGTCAGACTCCCCACACCTCCTGGCTCCTGTGGGGGTTCTGCAGCTCTTACTGTGCAGGGTGCAGCACAGGTTCAATTGACAAAGTCTTTTCCTGCAGGGTTGTCTGTGAGTTACATGCACACAAATCTAAGGGCTTAATAAATGTGTCAGTGGGATTAAGGAAAAAAACCCACCACCCTTTATCTTTCCCCCAACTCCCTCCTTTCTTTCCATTTTTTATTATTCCTGGACTAGTTACTTCTCATAGCTCTTCAGGGATTTGGTGTGTTTTTGTTCTCCTTTCCATAATAGAGCATTATGAAAGCACTGAACTGGCCCCATCCAAATCCCAGCTCTTATCTAGAAGCAAAATTTTGGACATAATTCACTTATGTATGAGTACAGCATTGCTTTTTCTTTCTTTTCTGTCCAGCATAGTGTTTTGTCAAGTTGCTCTAGTTAGAAAGTAAAGCTCAGAACAGGCAGAAATACTGAATTCTGTGTCAGGTGCTTGGATATTAACTGGGAGCACAGGAATTCTGCTGCCAGCAGTGGTGGCACAGGGACCTCTGGTCTGGCAGAGCAAAGTCTGAGGTGTCAGGAGGTGCTAATGGGAGGTTGTGTTGCTTTGGGGAAACTCACTTTGATCCCTTGCCTTTCAGGATTATAAAGGTTTTTTGTGTAGATCTTGGTTGATGCTAAGATGTCAAGAATCTGTGGAGGTAAAAAATCCAAAAGGAGGATGGGAAGGGACATTTCTGTGCCTCTTGACTGACTTTGACTTGGAGCAAGTGCTGTGTCAGCAGGAAGCTGAGAGCCCTCCCTGTGCAGGGACAGTCCCGAGGCTTCACAAGGGGCTGAAATTCCAACCACCCCAGCTCTATTCCAGGGAGAGGAGGCTCCTAAATGTGAGTCTCAGTTCTTCTGGAATGTTCAGCAGGTGTCCTTGCCTCCCCAGGCACACCAGGAGTGTCCCAGACTGTGGTGTGTGTGCTGCTGTGCTGGGACATTGTCCCTGCTGCCCTGGCTCCCCAGCTGGGATCCTGGGAGGATCATCACCACCAGAACCTTGGTTCACAGCCCAAAAGCCTGTTAATAACAGTGTTTAGTGCTGGCACAGAATGCACATTTTTGACTGTTGCATGAACATGAAATCATTCCAGCAGGCTTGCAGGAATGGCATGGAATAGTTCCTTTGAGCCCAGTTCCTGCTCAGGGATTCAGGAATGGCATGGAAGAGTTCTTTTGAGCCCAGTTTCCTGCCTCAGGGATTCAGGAGTGGCATGGAATGGCATGGAATAGTTCCTTTGAGCCCAGTTCCTGCTCAGGGATTCAGGAATGGCGTGGAATGGTTCCTTTGAGCCCAGTTCCTGCCTCAGGGATTCAGGAATGGCATGGAATAGTTCCTTTGAGCCCAGTTCCTTGCCTCAGGGATTCAGGAATGGCATGGAATAGTTCCTTTGAGCCCAGTTCCTGCTCAGGGATTCAGGAATGGCATGGAATAGTTCCTTTGAGCCCAGTTCCTGCTCAGGGATTCAGGAATGACATGGAATAGTTCCTTTGAGCCCAGTTCCTGCTCAGAGATTCAGGAATAGCATGAAACAGTTCCTTTGAGCCCAGTTTCCTGCCTCAGGGATTCAGGAATGGCATGGAATAGTTCATTTGAGCCCAGTTCCTGCTCAGGGATTCAGGAATGGCATGGAACAGTTCCTTTGAGCCCAGTTCCTGCTCAGGGATTCAGGAATAGCATGGAATAGTTTCTTTGAGCCCAGTTTCTTGCCTCAGGGATTCAGGAGTGGCATGGAATGGCATGGAATAGTTCCTTTGAGCCCAGTTCCTGCTCAGGGATTCAGGAATGGCATGAAATAGTTCCTTTGAGCCCAGTGTCCTGCCTCAGGGATTCAGGAATGACATGGAATAGTTCCTTTGAGCCCAGTTTCCTGCCTCAGGGATTCAGCTGGGATGTGTGGACTGGAAAAGCACCCTGAAGTCTCAGCTTCCTCTCTTCAGGTTCTCTTGAGCAGTCATTTCCCTTCAGTGAGGAGGATGGTGCTGCTGCAATCTTTGTCAGTGGCACAGACTGGGTTGGGTTGGTTGCTGAGGGTGTGTGTGGTGGGAGCCATGGCCTGCAGTGTGTGACTGAACCTGCTCTGGGTCGTGTTCCCTTTGGGAAAACTCCCTGGCAGGTAACCTGTCAATACTAACCTGGCAGCTAAACTTCCAAAACTTGAAGCTGCAGATCCAAAGGCTGACTAAAGGTGCTGCTTGGGCTAAAAGCTTGCTGTGAATTTCTCTGTTTTCCACTCTTTTCACTCCCTCCTGCCTCAGAAAGGTGCTGATGCTGAGGGCAGGTCAGGTCCCTGCTGGAATTGTGTTAGCACATCCCAGAGCTCCACTGCTGCCTCTGAATGGCCTTGCACCAGTTCCACCTCTGCACAAACTTGAGTTTTGCCTGAGTCCAGGACAAGACAGGAAATTCAGGTAGCTTGAGGCCTTGGCTGATGTTCAGGGGTCTGACCCCAGGCAAGGCCTGTCAGCTGCAGTGGTGCCTGTGAGCAGTGAAGATCATCCTGGTGATCTCCATGAAGATCTCTTGCAGGGAAGGCTCCTGCTCTGGTGGGGCAGTAGCTGAGCTGCCCCAGTTCACAATCACAGAATCCCAGACTGGTGTGGGCTGGAAGAGACCTCAAAACTCTTCTCATTCCACCCCCTGCCATGGGCAGGGACACCTTCCATAGACCAGGGTGCTCCAAGGTGCTCCCATCCATCCTGGCCCTCACTGATGTGCTGCTTTGAGGCAGTGGACCTTTCCTGGTGGTCCTCAGCCTTCATTTGGGACATCTCAGCAGCTGGGGCTGGGCTGTTGGTGTTTGGGATGGGGTGGGTGCTCTTAGGGAACATCCTGGGGGTGGGAGGCCCTTGTGTGGGCAGTTGTGGTGTTCTGTTCTCTGTTCCTCAGCAGAAATGCCCTGTGGTTCCCACCTGGGCTGTCCTCTTCTGCCTTCATCCTGATAAAGAGAAATGATTAAGCTCTAAATGGAACATGTATTTGTAGGAACAAGCTCTTTGCACGTTCCAGCTCTTTCATTTCCAGTTCTTGGGGTGAGTCCCAGACTGTGGAAGTTGTTCACTAGGCCCAGTGTCCCTGTCTGTATAAAATTGCTCAACACAGATAGAAAAAAGCTGTGGATGAGGCTGCTCTGTGGTCCATGGGAAATGTTCCAGTTCAGTTTCACATGTGGGTGTAAGCTTAGGTCCACACTTCCCTTTGACAGGGTGGGGAAGGGGGCAGGGAGATGGGAGATGAGTGGAAAAAAGCTTTTATTAGGCCATATTGTCTTTAGTCTGACTCAGAGAGAAACTATTAAAAGTGGTTTCTTTGCAAGGATTGCAAGTGAGTTCAGCTCCTCGTGTGCTTCACTCCCAGCTCTGCGTCTCCCTTGACCTTTCAAGGCAAACCACTCCTTTGCTGATTCCCCAAGCCCAGGGGTGGAAAGTTCCAGTAAAGCAGCAGCACAAAGGAGCAGGAATGGGTGTTGGGAAGGAAATTCTCCATTTGCTCCAGTGTTTCTGAGCCTTCACCCAAGGCAGCTCCTTTACAAGACCCATAGTGCTGGGTGAGACCTACACAGTCACTGCTCTTAGATAAACCTCAGCCTGCTTTGAGAGACTCTCAGGGATCCTGGAGGAGCCTTTTTTTTCCTTTTTCTCCTCTTATTGCAGGTAGGAAGCTGCTGTGAGCACAGGCAGTGCTGCTTTCCTCTGAGCAGCTGCAGCCTTTGCATTCCCAGGTGCAGGGATGGCAGCTTGAAAGGAGGGAAGCACTAATCTGCTCTCCTCAGGTACTTGGCACTGGGATCCCTGCTGAGGCTGCCAGCAGGAGGCCAGGCAGAGCAAAGTGATGCTTCAGGATTTCACATGTTCACCCAGCTGTGCACCAGGCACTCCCTGGGCTTGGGGCAGCCCTGGAGAGGAGCTGGGCTGTGACACCAAGCCATGGCAGAGGGATGAAGGAGTTTCCTGAGGCTGTTAACCTGCTCTGAGTCGTTAAACTGTTGAGCCAGTTTAACTGTTAATGGTCAAACTGTGCCCTGGGGGCCAAGGGAAGGCTGGAGGGCATTTTGGTGTGGCCAGCAGCTCAGGGGAGAGGATCCTTCCCTTCTGCTCAGCCACATCTGGAGTTTTGGGTTCAGTTCTGGTCTGCACTGTTCAAGAAGGACAAGGAGCTGCTGGAGAGGGTCCAAAGGTGATGAGGGGTCTGGAGCATCTCTCATTGAGCAGGAGCTGGGTCTGTTAGTCTGGAGCAGGGTGGTCTCAGAGGGATCTGATCAGTGCACATAAATGTCCCCAGGGAGTGTCAGAGGATGGTGCCAGACTCTGTTCAGTGGTGCCAGTGACAGGACAGGGAGCAATGGCCATAAACTGAAACACAAGAAGTTCCACCCCAACATGAGGAAGGTAAAAAGAGCTCTGGATCAGGTGCCTGGGGAGGGTGTGGAGTCTCCCTCTCTGGAGACATTCCAAACCCACCTGGACATGTGCCTGTGTCACCTGTTCCAGGTGACCCTGCCTTGGCAGGGGCTTGAACTGGGTGATCTTCAGAGATCCCTTCCAACCCTGTGATTCTGGGTCCCCAGCAGGTGCAGAATCCCAGTAACCCAACCTGTGGAGCCTCAGTGCTCAGCACTCCCAGCAGAGGTGGACTCCTCTGTTTTCTGGTTTGCTTTTCCTGGTTTGCATCTTGGTGTGCAGGGTCACAGTGCTCCAGGGAGGACTGACATCTGAGTCTGGAAATACCTGGACACCAATCCATCTTCACAGGGGCTTGGGGGCAAGAAGAGACCATCAATAACTCACCCCAGAGAGGAACTTGTACCTGAAAACACATTTGTTTCATTTCTTGGCTTCAAAATGCTCTGCTTTTTGGCTTCAGTCCCAGAATCCCAGACTGGTTTGGGTTGGAAGGGACCTTAAAGATGATCCAGTTCCAAGACAGTGCCATGGGCAGAGATGCCACCACTGGGTCAGGTTGCTCAGGTGGCTTCCAGGTTCACTGATGGAGGGGGTGCTTTCCTTCCCAATGGATTCAGGGTCTCCAGCTGCCCCCTGTCCCTCATCTGTGTGGTTTCAGCCCCAACATCTTCATGCTTGGGCTCTTCTCTGCTTGGCAGTTTTCCTTTTTTCCTTTTGTTGGAGTTAGAGGAGGAAGAGGGGAGGGAACTGCTGTAACACAAAGATTAAGGCAGGTGCTTTTCTCACTGTTATCCAGCAGGACAGTTGGGTATTGAATCAAAGGCTGTGGGATCTGTGGTGTTTTAAGGATGGTTAAGGTAGAACATCTGTGAGATGTGTGTATAAATACAGCTGTATGCACTTCTTAGTCTGCACTTCCAAATCCTGGGCTTTTCCTTTAAGCTCTGTCTTTGCTTAGTTCATTTAAGCTAAGTTCATTTAAGCCTTGTCTTTGATTAAACATTTCTCTTGCAGCAGCTGAAGCCTCTTGGCTGTGCTGAGGGCTCTGGAAATGCCTGGAAAATCCCACAGGCAGAGATTTCTCAGCACCAAGATGCTCAGAAAAATGTGTAAAAGTTCCAGATAAGACAGTAGTGCATTTGTTGCAGAATATATTTTTATTTCTTTTTCACTCTCTTTCCCTCAGACCTGGTGGCTGTGCTTTGGCCTGGAGTACAAGGGCTCATTTGCATATATTTCTTATTTTGTTTCTCAGAGCAGTGAACTCCAAACTTTAAAAATAAATTTAAACCTTTATTTTTTTCAGAGCACTGTCCAGGTACCACTGAGTTTTGAGTTGACAGCTGGCCTCCCTCAGATGGGGAGTTCCTGTGGGTCCCCACAGAGGTGATTGTGTCCCCTCAGGCTGTGCCCAGGATCACTGCTGGGGACAGTAACACATCTGTCAGACAGCCCCTGCCCACTGATAAGGTTTGGCAGGCTGGACCCAGCTCTGGCAAGCTCCAGGGCAGGACTGGAGCCAGGTCTGGCTCTGCTGAAAGGGCTGGAAACCCCAGCAGGCAAAGAGGAACCAATGTCTGGGCTGGGAGAGCAGAGGTGGCTTTAATTTTGCCTAATTTTGGGGGTTTTTTTGAAGTTATCATTCTAATTCTAAATTAATCCAGCTCATTTCTGCTTAGACATGGTAGCAGGCAGCTCAGACATGGTCCAGGCTGGGTTGAGTTTGTCCAAAGATCACTTTTTAAAGTCAGCCTGTGCTGCTTTTGTGGGTTGTGTGTTGCTTTTTTGTGGGTTCTCTGTGTTGGTTGCAGCAGTGGCTTAGGGGCCCCCAGAGTCTGAGATGCCTTTTAGACACCTAAAATTAGATGAGGTGGTCTCACCCTGCCTTAGCTTTTCTCCCACTTTCATCAGGGTCTGTTTTCCCCTGTTTTCATCAGAGTCTGTTTTCTTTGGGGAAATTTTAATTCCATTTTGGACAACTGTGAGATTCTGAGATGAAAACTTGAGCCTGACCCTTGAGCCTGGGGAGGGCTGGGAGCTCTGCAGTGCTCTCAGGGAGTTGTTAAATCAGAGCAGGGATTTAAATTTATTATTGGGTGTTCTTTGCCACGTGGAGTCACAGGGGTAGTGGAATAGCCCAACTTCTGAGTTTTAAATTCCTTGTGTTACTAAAATGTACCCATCCCCTAAATAATATGTATTTACTTGGTATCAACTTCAAAATCACCAGTAAATCTCTTGGGTTTTAAATTATCTGGGTTTTAAATGAATCCAAGCTCAGATGGGCATTCAGGCAGTGTTGGGGTCCATGGGAGAAGCTTTTCCTGCTGCATCTGGCATGGGGCATGCCTAAAAAAACTTTGAAAAAACTGGAATGCTTCTAATTAATAAAGTTATACTTCATGAATGCAGGTTAGAAATTCCTACCTTTTATTTCTTTTTAATTAAAGAAAGGATGGTTGTAGATTAAATAGCTGTGAGTGAGTTGGAGAGAAAACTGAATATGGAGAAAATCTGTTTTGGCCTACTTAGAAGGGATGAATGCTGTAAAGTCACCAAGTTTTAGAGAAATAAAAAACTTTGGGTTTATAATTCCCTTGCACTTGCAGCACAGGAGCAGAAAAGCTGCTGAACAGCATTTTCAAGGGGAGAACTCACTGCCACGAGGTGTGTTTGAAATGAGGATTTTAGCAGGTTTTCAGTGAAGCTTTTTTTTGGGAATGAAAAGGGGGGGATGAAAAGGTCACGTCAGGAAGAAGTGTTTCTTTAGGTGTCTGGAGCTGTGGAGGAGCTCCTGTGGCTGTTTGATTCAGTATTGTCACTGGGAGGCTCCTGCTGGCTCTGGTTCCTGTTCCCATCCCTGCCTGTGTCAGAGTGCAGCCAGGCTGTGAAGTATTTTGGGTTGTGCCTGTTCAGCAGTGCTGTGCAGGTGCCCTTGGTGAGCCTGGGATGGCAATTCCTGTTCTCCTGTCCCCAGATCAGGTGTCCTGGTTGGGAAAGCCCAGCCAGCTCCCTTGAGCTGCCATACAGATTGTGAGGCAGCTCTTGACATGAACTGATGCTCCAAGGGCAAATCTTGAGTTTGGGATTGAGGTGGGGATGATGGGCTGGTGCTGCTTGCAGGAGCTCAGTGTGTGGGGAGCAATGCCATTCCCAACTGCTCATGGCTTTGGTTTGGTGCTGCCAGAAGAGGGAATGGGAGAATGGAGGGGTTTTACCCCAAAGAAAGGGAGGATCCTGCTTGCAGTGTCTCAGGCTGGTTGCAGGCTGGAGGGAATTGTGGTTTCTCTCAGTCTCTGCTGTGAAGTTCCACATCTCTGTTTCTTCAAACCTCTGCTCACACAGGTTTGGAAGGCTGGTGTCACTTCCACAGTCAATCAGATTGCATTTCACAATAAGGGAAATAAGTGTGTGTGTGTGTGTGTCTGTGTGTGTGTGTGTGATTTTAATTTCAGCCTCATGGATTTTTCATAAAGCCTGTTGATGCTTTCTGGAGTATTGCAGTTACTTTTTCCCTAGGGCACTGCTCTAATTCACATTGTTTTGGTTGCTTTCATGGCAGGTAGAGCAGTTCTTGCCCTCTGCTTATTCAGTTTATCTCATAGTCAGCCACTGAAGTTATTTGACTGCTCTGGTGGGAGAGCACAGTGTTTAAATCAACAAATCTTGAAGGCTTCATTCAGCCAGGTGCCTAAAGCTGGGCTCTAGAAACCTCCAGCTGTGGTTAGAGAGCTTATTTTTTGTTGCTTTGCATTTTTTTCCTGGCACTGACTTTGCTGCAATAATTGCTTAAATGGCCTTTTAAAGACCCCGAATGCAGAAAGTGAAACAAGAATTGAAAGAATAAAGGCATAGTTGTGGCTCCCTCTGCCCACACTTTTTCAAATAGTTAAATAAAACAGCAAAAAAAAGGAGCACTTTATCTTCTCCCAGAGTTTTTGCTATCAAAAACAAACCTTTGTGCCTTTTTCTGTGCTCAGGGAGGTCTGGGTGGTGTGAGAGGGAGCAGGTGGAGGTGATGATTTTGAATCCTGCCTGGAGAACCCTCAGTCACTGCTCCTGCAGGTGAGGTTTGTGTCTCTGTGTGCTCCAGAGAGCCCTGGGGAGCAATTTCTGGGTGTTCTGGAGCTCTCTCTGGAGGCTGTGAGCCAGCAGAGCCCACGTGGGAGGCAGTCCCAGGCTGGGTTTCCTGGAATGAGGGGGATGGATCTCTTAGTGCAGCTTTTCCTCAGCAGGAAAAATGGCCAGAGAGACCATTCAGGGTTTGGAGAGACTTCCAGATACATCTGCAAAGATGCTTTGTGCCCAACAGCTGTGGCTTTCAGCTGGAAATCAGGAGCATCAGAGGGACTGTCCCCCTCTTAACTGATGGGCAGTCTGAGGCTGGAGGGGTGAGATGCTCCAGGAGGCCTTTGAGACACCCCTGGGCAGAGCCTGGTGTGAGTCCATCACCATCCATGTGCCCAGCCAGGGGTTGGATTGGATGATTCACATGTACTGACCAGGCCTAAGAAGGCTTTCAGTTTGCTGGAAATGTCTTTAAATCTCAAATATGCACCAAAAGCCAGGAAGTTTAGGGAATAATAAGGTTGCTTGAAATACTGGAATGTATCACTTTTGGAATCTAGAGCTGCCAGTGCTGTTTGGGCAGGAGTTGTACCCAAATCTTTCAGGTCAAC
The DNA here is from genome assembly GCA_024362935.1 of Setophaga petechia. Taxonomy (NCBI): domain Eukaryota; kingdom Metazoa; phylum Chordata; class Aves; order Passeriformes; family Parulidae; genus Setophaga; species Setophaga petechia. Next base: position 3,626,329 of record JANCRA010000030.1, read on the forward strand.
ACAGTGGGAAGGAGATAGCAAATATCAGGAAAGGTTCTTCCCCCAGAGGGTGCTGGCACTGCCCAGGCTGCCCAGGGAATGGGCACGGCCCCGAGGCTGCCAGAGCTCCAGGAGCTGCCAGGGATGCCCAGGGTGGGGTTGCTGGGGGGTCTGGGCAGGGACGGGGGCTGGATTGATGATCCTGGTGGTCTCCTCCTGCTCAGGATATTCTGTGATTCCATGATTAAGATGGACTAAACAAATGCATTAAAAAGGGTAGAAAAAGTGGGATATATTTTTATTTTCCCAATGAAAATGGAAAGAGAATTTGGATGGATTTTGGGAAGAGCTGTCCTGGTGAGCTGGGTGGTGCTGGGTCCCCTCCCTGCTGCCCTTTGCAGGGAGCTGCCTGTGCTTGGAGCTGCTCCAGGCACCCTGCACTTGTCATCCCAGGGTCCTGTGGTCCTTCATGAGTTAGCCTGGCACAGGGCTCTTGCCAGCTCAGAAGAGACATTTGTGAGGCAGCTGAGGGAGCTGGGCAGGGGCTCAGCCTGGAGCAAAGGAGGCTCAGGGGGCCCTTGTGGCTCTGCACAGCTCCTGACAGGAGGGGACAGCCGGGGGGGCCGGGCTGTGCTCCAGGAACAGGGACAGGAGCAGAGGGAACGGCCTCAGGGGGAGGCTCAGGGTGCCAGGGGAGGCTCAGGTTGGAATTTCTTCATTGGAAGGGGCTGCTCAGGGAGGTTTGGAGTCCCCATCCCTGGAAGTGTCCAAGGAACACCTGGAGATGGCCCTCAGGGCTCTGGGCTGGGTGATGAGGTGGGGATTGGTTACAGGTTGGACTCAGTGGTCTTGGGAGTTTTTCCAGCCTTGATTCTGGGATTCAGAATGTTGCTCTGAATGTTGTTCAGAATGTTCTCCTTGCCTGTTTGCTCTCTGAGGACAGTGTGAAATGAGGTGCTGGTACCCAGTGGTCTGGTTGTTCCCCCAGTGTGACTCCAGGCCCTTTGGATCCTGTAGGTGAAAATTGCTTTGATGGGAGCTGGTTTGAACCAATCCCCCCTGCTCTGACAGAGCTCTCCCTGTACTTCTCATGTTGCTTTTCATAACTGTCTGCTCTCTGGAAGGAAAACAAGCCAAGGAATCCCTAACAGCAGGTTGATGTAATCATTGCTCTGAGTGTGCCAGTGAATTGTTATCACTCCTGGTTGCCTGGGGAGCTGCTGGGTTGTCATGTCAGAAACTTTTCTGCAAGTACGTGTCATTCCTAGTTGGATTTTTCAGCTTGGATTTGAAATCTTTGGTGGGACAGTCATTGATGGAGGAGCAGAGAAATGTGTGAAATGTTTGTTTTACGTGGGCATTGTTGTGTGTGAGCTTTGTCAGGCTGCAAAAACCTTGCTGCATTTGAATCATAGAATGATTTTAGTCTAGAAATGCTTTACCACGTTTCACTCCTGTGTTTACTCCTGCTGTTCCCTCTGAAATGACACCATGAATCCTGATTCTGTTGTGCTGAAAGAGCCAATTCCCACTGAAGAATATTCCCAGGAGAGCTGGGATAGCCAGGGAGTTATTCCTTGTGATGTTCCCTGTAGCAGCAGAGCCCTGATGGGGTCTACATTTGGGGCTGACATTTGGCTGCTGGGCTGTGTGTGGCCCATAAAAGCTCTCTGGGACAGCTCTGCCAGCAAAGCTTTTCCGTGTCAGACTGGCTTTGGGAAGGGCTTTGCCAGAGATCCGGATGCAAGATGGGGCAGAGTTTTGTTTGCCAGGTGAAGTGTTGACATATGGTGCAATAAATGCAGTTATTGGAAAAGCCAGAGATAATATTTACCTTGAAAAATCCATTGTTGGGAATAAATGGCCACATCTGTAGCTGAGGCGAGTGGGAGTGACTGCTGTCACCTGGGCCACCACCCCAAATGTCACCGTGTGAGGAGCCAGGAGGGCTGGGCAGGTGGGTGAAAGAACAGCCTGGCACTCAGTGCTGTGCTTTAATTGATGTGGTGGTGGTTGATCCATGGTTGGATATCTTGGAGGTCTTTCCCAACCCTGAATATTCTGGGATTCTGTGATTCATATCAGGACAGGGTGGCTCTTACACTGTAAGTAGCTGTACTTGGAGTACAACTTGGGAGTTTCAGCACCACTTGTGACCCTTTTCTCCTCTCTTCCTCCCTCTCCCTCCAGGGTTTAATGCCATGGCTGCAGATGAAAGCGCTACAGAAAAGCAAGTGGGGGAACCAAAAATGGCAGTAGATGGTGAAACCAACGGTTCCTGTGAGCACAGCGAGGGTGGGGGCCACCCAAACCCAGCGAAAAACACTCAGGACAACACGAAAGTGAGCCAGCAGGACTCTTCTACTAAATTAAATAGGATAGCAGAAAATGGCATTTCGGACAGCGAGCCTGGGAAGCAAAACCATCTGAAAGCAAATGACTTCACACAGACTTCTGTCACAGGGAGCAATGGATATATCCTAACCAAGCAGATGGCACAGGAGCAGCCTCTAAGGACTACCAGCTTTGCTTCTCTCACTGGCCATGCTGCAAAAACCCTGCCTGGAGGAGCAGGCAAAGGCAGGACTGTGGGGTCCTTTGCCCAGCTCCAAGCCACGATGCCAAGCAAGCTCGGGGAGGGCAGCAAGGACACGGATGCTAAAAAAGGCCCTGCTGCTAATGCTGAAGTCAAGGTGCACAGAGCACGGAAGACAATGCCTAAACCCACCCCCAGCCTGGTAATGTACCTGTCCAGCACACAGCTGCTGCTGCTGGGCTTGCTCTTGGCTTTCTCTGGGGGTCTGGGGGGTACCTGGCTGCATGGCAACATGTGGTGTTCAGAGCTTGCCTGCTGAGTGGATTGGTGGTTTTACTATTTTTTTTTTGTTTATTTTTATTTTTATTTTATTTTATATTTATTTTTATTTTATTTTTTTTATTTTTATATTTTCATTTTTATTTTTATATTTTCATTTTTATTTTAGGATTTATTTTTATTTTTATTTTTATAAAGATATTTTATCTATACTTCTATATAGATATATAAAAATCTACTATATCGATATTTCTTATCTATATTATATTTTTAATTTATGTATTTTATAAAAATATAATATATTTAATACATAATTTTATAAGATATAAATTTTATATTTATGTAAATAAATATATTATATTTATTTATATATTTTATATGTATCTATGTTATATAGATATTTAATCTATATTTTTATATAGATATTTTTTATACCTATATCTATATTTATTTAGATAAATAAATAATATAGGCAGTTAGCTAGTTAGTTAGTTATTTTTATTTCATTTTTTTCTCTTCCTCCAGACAGAAATGTTAAAGTAGTTGGTCACATGGCCACCACCAGCTCCCATCCCCAATGTATTTCTAAATATATAATTGATCAATTGCCTCCTCCAACAGATCTGTGTGAGGCACTAAATGGCCTTTCTCTCATGGTTCTATTGCTCAGCAACCTCTGCTGACATCCAGAGCTGCTTGTGAAACAAATTAGATTTTTTCTGAGGTCAACCCAAAGGAAATTAAGCATAGCATGTGAACTTGAGGCTCCTCCCAAGCTCAGAAGCTGTCAAGGAGCTGATCTGTGAGGCAGCTTGATTGCTTTGCTGTAGGAATCATTATAGGGCTAAAATAGATGATGTTTTCTCTCCATGTCATTGGGAAATGTTCTCTCCAGAATCCTTAGGGGTGGATTTACCATCACTTAATAAAGCAGAACCCTGCTCTTTTTTTTGGAGGCATAAGGAAATGTCATTTGGTGCATTCATGTCATAGTGGGGAGGACAGAACTGGGCCTCTCTTTGTCGTGGTTATTGACAAGTTTGGTTATTTTTTGGTTCTTTGCCAGAGGTAGGGAATAGATCCTGCAACAGGCAGATCTGCACTATCAGCAGTTGGTTTTCATCCCTGTGATGCTTTATATGAGTACAGTGAGCTGGATCCTCTCATTGTGCTGTGTCTGAGGGTGGTGGGAGCCTGGGAAGGTGAGCCATGGGAGCCTGGGAAGGTGAGCCATGGGAGCCTGGGAAGGTGAGCCATGGGAACCTGGGAAGGTGAGCCATGGGAGTCAAGGGAAGGTGAGCCATGGGAGCCTGGGAAGGTGAGCCATGGCAGTCAGGGGAAGGTGAGCCATGGGAGTCAAGGGAAGGTGAGCCATGGCAGGCCTGGGAAGGTGAGCCATGGCAGGCAAGGGAAGGTGAGCCATGGGAGCCTGGGAAGGTGAGCCATGGGAGCCTGGGAAGGTGAGCCATGGGAGCCTGGGAAGGGTGAGCCATGGCAGGCAAGGGAAGGTGAGCCATGGGAACCTGGGAAGGTGAGCCATGGGAGCCTGGGAAGGTGAGCCATGGGAGCATGGGAAGGTGAGCCATGGGAGCCTGGGAAGGTGAGCCATGGGAGCCTGGGAAGGTGAGCCATGGCAGGCAAAGGAAGGTGAGCCATGGGAGCCTGGGAAGGTGAGCCATGGCAGGCAAGGGAAGGTGAGCCATGGCAGGCAAGGGAAGGGTGAACCATGGGAGCCTGGGAAGGTGAACCATGGGAGCCTGGGAAGGTGAGCCATGGCAGTCAGGGGAAGGTGAGCCATGGGAGCCTGGGAAGGTGAGCCATGGGAGCCAAGGGAAGGGTGAGCCATGGGAGCCTGGGAAGGTGAGCCATGGGAGCCAAGGGAAGGTGAGCCATGGCAGTCAAGGGAAAGTGAGCCATGGCAGTCAAGGGAAAGTGAGCCATGGCAGTCAAGGGAAGGGTGAGCCATGGGATCATTCCCAGAAGTGCGTGGAAGCTGCTGCAGCCTTGTCAAGCTCTGTGCAATGCATTGGTGCTGTGATCCTGCAGATCCACAGGGCCCTCAGATGTCCCCTCAGATGTCCCCTCATCTCAGCACAGCAGTGTGAGGTGGGAAGGACTCAAAACTGGGAGTCTCTGTGGTCTGGAGAAGGGAAAGAGAGAGGAAAAAAGGGAAAAGAGAGGGTGGCAGCTTGCCAGCCCCAGATGAGGGAAGGTCCCGTGGCTGTGGCACCACCTGTGCCCCTGGGAGCAGCTGGGAGTGCAAAGGGCACAGCAGGATCACAAACCCGTGGGCACCAGGCTCAGGAGAGGGGCAGCAGCCACAGCTGCCTGCCAGCATTTCCAGGCAGCCCCCTGAGCCCTCATTTCCCCCTGCCTTGCCCTGGCTGTGGTTGAGCTCTCTGCTCTCACCTGCCTGTGTTTCCTGGCTTGCACAGGGAAGCCCAGCTGCCATCCAGCTCCCATCTGGGTGTCTCCTACCCAGGGAAGGCTTTGCAGCCTCCAGCCCCCTGTTCTGCACTGGAATTAGGCCGGGCAAACCCCCAGACCCTGGTGGAATTTAGCAGAGAGAAATTCCATGGGGCTGAGCAATTGAGAGAGGCAATTCCCTCCTAAAGGTGACTGCTGGGTTGGGAGGGAGTGTTTCCCTCATTCATATTTTATGATACATCAGAAGAATATTTACATTCAACCCCTTGGGCTCCAAGGTTTGTCTCTGGGAAGTGGTGTGTGGTGTTGGGGAGCTCTGGGAGTGCTGGGACAGCTCTCTGGGATGGAGCTGCTGGTCCTTCTTTGCTCACACGACAAAAGCAGCTTCAAAAAACCAAAGCCTGCACTTGTTGGGCTGCTCTAGAAAGTGCACAGCCTGTCCTCAGCTCCTCTGGGCTTTTGCCTTGGGCTTAAAATAGGGAGAGAAGCAACATTCCCAGGAAGGGTGGTGAGAAGAGGCTGTTCCCATGTTCTCTGCTCAAGCCTCTGCAGCTGAATGGGAACCCAAGATCTGATCTCAGTTCTGCAAGACAATAAAACATCTGTGTGTTCAGCCTTCCTGATAATTACTACCTCATTTTTCCCCATTGTCTCTGGAATTTACATGCTATTTTCTTTGGAGCAGCAGAGTCCTTGCTAAGCTGTCATTTTTCTGTCCCAATTATTTCTTTGTTGAGCTGCTTAGAGGAGGCTCCTCAGCTCAGGAGCTTTTCCTGTACCAACCTTCACACCTTCTCCCCTTCAAAACCTCTGTGAAATCAGGTGCTGTATCCCAGGGAATAAATTGTGGAAATCACCCAGGAACTGATATTACAGACCACAGTAGTTTGCTTGGTTAGTGTTTTTTAGGGCATTGTTGTTTTCTTGGTGAAACTGTTCTTGCAGAACTGTTCTGCCCGGGAGGAGGAGGGGAGGAAGGTGTTTTGCTGCCTGCAAAGTGTGAACGTTTGTTCCCCCTGGCTCCTGCAGAAACCCACTGGGGCCAAGAAATTGTTTTGTGTAATCCAATAGGTGTCAGGGGACCTTGGTAACCTTTTCCTGCACATGTGAATTGGTCTCTGAAAGGAAGAAGAGAATTTTCTCACCAATTTAACCAGCTTTTTCTCTGTTTAGGAGTTGCTTCCTGAATTGGGATCGAAGCTGAATCTGAAACAGGTGACAATTTTAATTGATGTTGTCGCATGTTAAGGTGATTTTTGAGCAGAGAGCATCATTTCTGCTCCCCTTCTGAACAGAGCAGTAACACAAGCACTGCCCTTTTGGAAGAATCTTTCACTGCTAATCCATTTTACAGCCCTGTTAAGAACCCAAAAGTTTGCAGGGCCAGGCAGCAGACTGAAAGGAAAGTGTGTGTCTGTGTGTGTGTGCTGTGCTTGGAGAAGGCTCCTCCTGCTTGGGAACCAGCTGCTGAGCTGGACTTCAGTAAAACATAAGGAATAAAGGATGGTAGAGGTAGTGAGAGCATCCCAGAGTTCCCTTGGAGACAGGAGGAGCAGATGGATGAATTGGGAACCCCAAGTTGTGTTTCCTTTCCTTGGTGACCATAAGGCTGGAGTTTGGGCTGTGTGTCTCTGGTGGTATTTTTTATGCTGTGCAGAGGACTGGTCAGGAAATAGTGCAAAAATCCTTTAAATGAATGTTTTGGCCTGATTCACAGTGTGTCCCCAAAATGCCAGGTGCCAGTTTAACTGGGGAACACAATGTGGGCAGGGAGGACGAGCTTGGAGCAGGAGATGCTTTGCTTATGTAGGTCTTTCTACCAATATTCATCAAACTATTCCCTTCAGTAGCATTGCCATTAAATACCTGATCCCAGAGCTTCTAAACTGCCTCCTTTGCTGTGCTGGGCTGGGCTGGGGCTGCCCTGCAGGAGCCTCTGGCCTGGAGAACACCCTGTGGCCATCTCTTGGGGCAGACAGGTGGCAGCCAGGGGATTGCAGGGGTCTGGCATTGCTCAGCAAGCTCTGACCCTGCCATGTGCAGGAAACATAAAGCAAAAGGGCAGGGCCTAATGGGGGTGGTGATAATGGGGATATTGTGTCCTCGGGGAGGAATCAGGTCCATCCAGGACCCTCTCCAGAGGGGTATCCAGGTGTGCTCCACTGGACTGAAAGAGTGAAATCTGTGTGTGTGAGCTTGGGCAGAGATAAATATCCTGGAATCACAGAATGTCTGAGCAGGAAAGGATCTATGAGGATCATCAATCCAGCCCCTGTCCCTGCCCAGACCCCCCCAGCAACCCCACCTTATGGTCCCAGTTCTGGCAGGGAGGAACAGGAACACAGCTTGGGATTAACAGCCTGGGAACACAGCCTGCCTGTGGGGGACAGGATCTGCACTTGCTGAAAAGGGATGGGAAACTCAACTGGTGCTGCATGAACTCAGAGAATCAGAGTGTCACAGAATATCCTGAGCTGGAGGAACCCACCAGGATCCCCCAGCCCAGCCCCTGTCCCTGCCCAGCCCCCCCAGCAGCCCCACCCTGTCCATCCCTGGCAGCGCTGCCCAAAGGCTCCTGGAGCTCTGGCAGCCTCGGGGCCGTGCCCATTCCCTGGGCAGCCTGGGCAGTGCCAGCACCCTCTGGGGGAAGAACCTTGCCCTGAGCTCCAGCCTGAGCTACCCTGGCCCAGCCCCAGCCGTGCCCTGGCTCCTGTCCCTGGCCCAGAGCAGAGATGGGAGCTGCCCCTCGGGAGGAGCTGCAGCCCCGGGGAGCTCTGCCCTCACTCTGCTCCAGCTGAACAACCCCAGAGCCCTCAGCTGCTCCTCACAGCCCCTCCAGACCCTTCCCTGATGGGAAACCTCCTTCAGGAGGGACAGTGCTGCCATTGGGCTCCTTAAACAGAGGGGTTGCTGCAGAGGGAAGTGAGAGTGAAGGCTGTTGTGCAGAACTTTATCCTGATATTTAACTGCTGCTGGTGCTGGAGGTGCTGCCCCAGCTCTGACCACAGCCCACAGAAATGACGGCCCTGGCCCCAGCAGAGGGGTTTGGTAGGGTCAGGAGCCCTGGTGGCACATCTGCCCTGGGCTCCCTGTTTTGTTTTGACTGATGTGTGACACTGCCTTGCCTTGGGGCAGTTTGGTGCAGGAGGGGACAGGGATGAGATCCACACCCCTCAGTGCTCTGTGTAGAACCACGTTCAGTGCAGGTTTGGGGCCACATCTTCACTTCAGCTCAGTCTGCCTGGCTGCCTAAATCATGTTTTTATGTAGGAATGTGACTGCACTCAGATCAGTGCAGTTGTAACCAAGTCACCATGGAATCCCCCCTCTAATGGGCACATATTAATCAGCAGATCATTAATCTGATCTAGACTAAGACCAAAGCCTTGCAGGTTTGTTGCTCTAAGGTGAGGCTTGATCAGGCTGCTGAAATTCAGCATTGTGAAAAACCCAATCCTGCAGCAGCAGAGCAAAGGCAGAGCAGCACCACTACAGCTCCTACAGGCACTATCATCTGCTTGTGATCAATTTTTTATAGCAGACTGATATTTCTTGCTTAACCACCACTCACCAGTTGTTAGAGGCAGATCCCCCTGGGAGCTGCTGCTTTGTGCTCTTCAAAGGCAGTGCCTTGGTACAAATCTCCTGCCCCTGTTCCTGATGGATGGGGAGGCAGAGCTGCTCCCTGGCAGCTGCCCTGTGGCAGGGCTGCCCAGCTCACTGCTCCTGCCCTCTTGGCTCTGGTTTGTGTGCTGGAGATGAGAGTCCTGCAGAGCACAGAACTCAGGGAGCCCCTAATCTCAGCCTGAGGTGGTTTCAGGCATCAGGAGCCTTTCTGCAGTGCTTAGAGCTGCCCTGCTCCCAGGCAGGACCTGTGCCTGTGTCCTTCCACCAACATTCTAGTTCTTCTCCCATCTTGCTGGTTTCAGTGTTGGAAAGACCCTCTAAATGCTGGGCAGTGGGAAAATGTCCTGTGGAGCTTATAGAGCCAACAGAAGGGTCCATTGCTGAGGTTGGTTTGTTCTCTTGTTTTGCTTTCAGGGAAAAAACCAAAACAACTGAGGGTATTCTGTCTTTTGCCATTTTGAGGGTATTCTGTCTTTTGCCATTTTGAGGGTATTCTGTCTTTTGCCATTTTAATAACTTCCCCCTGCTGCTGTTGGGGACTTCTGTGCCAATAATAGAAATGTGGTTGATCCTGTTAAAATGTAGACAGCACTTGAGTTTAATTTTTGTAAACACATCAAATAACCTGTTCTTGCCCCAATCTAGTCCATTTTCTTGGCTGTATTTCTCACTGTGAGGTTAGACATAGTGGTGGTCCCATGTTTGCTGTTTCTGGGCACAACCATTGCTAGAAATGTTGGAATATCTGCCCACCTTCTTCACTATTCCCTACACAAAGTTGTGACTTCCCAGTCCTTTGCATAGGATGAGCTGGTACCATGTGAGAAGCTGCAAGAAATGAAGATGTTGGTGTTGCAGTTTCTTTTTCTGTCTCATTTATGGCCCTTTCTTGGCCTCCAGTGGCCCACAGCATGTGAGCACAGGGAGCTCCAACTGCATCCTGGAGTTTCCTTTGCATGACATTCTGCTCTCAGTGCTTCTCTCAAACTGTGGGTGAATCCTGTTTAATAAGAACAGCAAAGATGTGACTGTTTTATGTAGCTGAGAACCAGGAAAGGTGGTGAGAAAACTGACTTAAAAATTTGTGCTGATCCTTTTTATTACAATCCTTAGATGTGATATTTTTATAAATACAAGAAACCTCTTCACTCCTTTCTGAGAATTCTTGGTTTTTTTTACCATTGCTGCATGTGCCTCCAAGTAAATCTTTAAGTATCTTAAAGTATCTCTCTTCCACGAGACTTAATTTGAGTTAAAAAAAACTTTTAGCAGAATTACCATGAAAAAGTCACATTTAGGAATTGTTTTGAATCCTGTTGAAGATTTTGAATTTATTTCTCTGTTGTAATTACAGAGGCAGAGAAAAACCCCAAGCTAATAACGTAATACTTTTAAATTTAAAAATTGGATTGTATTCTTCCAAGCAGCCTGGCATGGCCTGAGTGTGAATTCCTGGTGTTTGGGAGTAGCAGCACCTTTTGTTAGAGACCAGTTGCAAAAACTTGCACTTAAAGGACACAAAATGCAGCCCTTGTTCACACTTGTGCCACATCTGCCTGTCCCAAGCTCATTTTTCTAATTTTAAGTTAGAAATGGAAAGCATTGGATATATCAGGGGACTTGGGAATTCTCAGAATAATTGTGTAGCCAAGAGTTACTGTTAACCTTTAGGTCTATAAACTCAGGACTTTTAAGAGGTATAAATAGTATTGTTGAGACTATTCTTGGCATCCTGTGCCCTGCACTCCTGACGTGCATTTTTAAGGGGTAGAACAACTGGGAGCAGGCTCAAGAGTGATCCAGAAAATGATCCTATGGCCAATTAATTTGCTCATTTTATTACAATTATTGAAGAGAAAAGTTTAAAAAGAAAAAAAAAAAGAAGTTGGTCATACTCCATAAGTATCTCCTGGGAGTGAGAGGTTTTGATGAGACAGGGCTTTTTAATTTAGTTGCAAAAACATAATGCATTTAATTATTTGTCAGTGAGAGCAATTAAGCATTGGAACAACATATCAAAGGCTGTGGTGGATTTGTCATCTTTGAAATCCTTAATCCAAGACTTGCTGCCCTTTTAGAAAAGCTGTGGCAATTGAGCCATAAGTTATGGGCTTGATGCTGGAATCATTGGCACTTTGATGGCCTTTTGCTGTGGGTCATTTCTGATTATCATTAGGGCTTTGCTGGGCCTGCCTCTGCCAGCACCACACACGTGGCACAGCCTAATTAGGGGAATCAGCCTCTTCCCTGTTTGTTCCCAAGGTCACATTGCTGGAGAGCAGTGGCTGGGGCTGCCTGCTGAACCTCAGTGCTTTTATTGCTTCCTGCTTTTTATTCCAGCCTTGCTTCTGCCTGCATTCCTCTTTCTGCTTGGGGTTTTCAGCTCTTGCTTCACAAGTTCTGTGAAGAAGGGTTCTCTGCAAGTGGGGCAGCACTTAAACCTTACAATCATGGAATGGTTTGGGCTGGAAAGGATCTTAAAGCCCATCCAGTGCCACCCCTGCCATGGCAGGGACACCTCCCACTGTCCCAGGCTGCTCCCAGCCCTGCCCAGCCTGGCCTTGGGCACTGCCAGGGATCCAGGGGCAGCCACAGCTGCTCTGGGCACCCTGTGCCAGGGCCTGCCCACCCTCACAGGGAACAATTCCCAATTCCCAATCTCCCATCCAGCCCTGCTCTTTTTCAGTGTGAAGCCATTCCCCTTGTCCTGGCACTCTGTGCCCTTGTGAGGAGTTTTTCTCTTTCCTGTAGCTCCTGCAGGTACTGTTAGGCCACAGTGGGGTCTCCCCAGAGCCTTCTCCTTTCCAGGCTGAGCAATCCCAATTCTCCCAGTCTTTCCTTGTGTTCTGCTGCTTTTTCTCTTGTTTTGCTGGAGCAGCTCTGCCAGACCTGCCTGCTGCCCAGCTGGATCCAGTGGGATAAATCAGAGGGCAAATCCAGTGTAAAATGGCCCAGCAGAGGCAGCTGCCACCCCAATGTCTGCTGACCCTGGGGCAGAGGAGGAGCAGCAGGGACTTTGTTTCATGTTCCTCCATGTGTTTCCTTGTCTCACCAGGCACCTCCTTGCTGGGCTGGGACAGGAAAATGTTGCAGTGAGCTGGACTGAGGGGCTTTGCCCTGACCTTGGCTTCCCTTTGGCACACTTGACACAAAGGGCACAGGAATTAAAGCACCATCAAACCAAGCCATGGCTGTTTAAAGAATAAACACAGATGGAGAAAGGAAACACAAACACAGTCTGGACCTCTCTGTCTGAGGCTTTTAGGGTACATAAAATGGAGTTAGACACACAGGAAGGGAATTGTTTCCTAAATTAGAGGAGGAAAACATTGAAGTAACATCAAAAGCTGAGAAATGGCACTCAGGGACATGGCTGAGTGGTGGACTTGGCACTGCTGGGTTAATGGTTGGACTTGGTGACCTTAAAGGTTTTGTCCAACCTAAATAATTCTCTGTGGAGCTGTAGGAACCCTACTTTCATAACCACAAGTGCAGGATTTGACTTTGTCTTGGGTACAGGCTCAGATCAGAGCAGGTGTGAGTGGCTGTGGTGCCTGGGAGGAGCTGCAGGAACAACTACAAAATCCCCTTGGTTTGCAGCAGGAGCCTGGAGCCTGCCTGGGGCCTGGAGTGGGAGCAGGGGGTTCAGGGCAGCTTGGAGAGCTCTCTGTGGATGCACCTCAGTGTCACAAACCCTGCTTTGGCTGTGGTTGGTGTGTGCTGGGCTGGAGGGGGAGCCTTGGCTCAGGCTCACTGGTGCCAGGTGCTGCCCAAAAGGAAAATCCCTTTCCTTTGCTGCCTGCTCCTCTAGAACAGCTCTGCAGGAGTGTTGCTGAGCATGCCTGGTGTCACAGGGAACAAGTGCTGTGCTTGAGTTGGTTCCTCCTCTCCAGAGGCTCCAGAGCTGTGTGAGCAGAGCCTGCTCCGTGTCACTACCTGTGTCATTACCTGTCACCTGCACAGCCTTCAGCCCTGGGGAGCCACTCAGCCAGGCTGGCAGGGTTTGGGCAAAGCCCCCTGATCTGTGTGCTCCTGCTGGGAATGTGCTCCTGCCTTCAGATATAAGAGATTTTGGTCAAGAGAAATTAATTCAATAATTTCCTAATTTTTAAAAATTACTTCTTCAATTAAAAAACTCTAATTAATGCCTTTTATTTTCCAGCATGCAAGTAAAGACCCCAAAGATGGGAGAGACAGCAGAGATCAGAAGGAATCCAAGGAGAAGGAGTTTGAGAACATGCTGGACTTTGTGAAGCCGTTGGCATTGCCCTCTCTCCCGGGCCTTCACCAGTCACTACCTCAGAACCAGAGCTATGTGGCCACCACCAAGGCACAGACAGGTGAAGAGGGAAGGGCTGGAATGTTGGAATCCTGAGCAGCTCCCACCTCCCAAACCTGTGTGTGGGGCTGGGAGGGAGATGAGGAGGTTATAAAGTCTGCTGGTACCTTTTTGCCACTCAGTCTCCTCCAGGGCTCCCTTCCCTTTTTTCTGCTAAAAGCTTTTCTTAGAGGAGACACTTTGATCTCTTTTCCTCTGGGATGTTCTGAGAGGTTTCTATCAGTTCTGTAGGGCTTTGAATATCTCCACAGCTGCTTACCAAGAATTACAGCCTTATAAATAAAATTAATTGGGTTCACAGAATTTTTTAGCGGTCTCTTCATAAATTCTGGTGAAATTTCATTACCGTGGAAGATGAAAAAATGCTTCCAAGGAACAGGCTGTGCATGTGCAAACAATAACAGTGGTGCTGAAGCTGGCAGTTCCTAAAGGAGCCTGCCCCAAGCATCCTTGTGCTGTGCACTCACCTAAGCCAGCAGCAGGCAGGGAGCTGCGATGTCTGCTTTGATTAGAAGGCCAAGAGGGAGACTTAACAAATTAAGACCCAATCAAAGGAGTGAAAGGAATCAAACAGGCTTCCATGGTAGGTGTGAAATGACGTTAAATGGCAAACGGCTCTTTATGTAAGGTGCCTTTTCCCCGTGTGTTCTTCAGTTACTGTCAGATTGCTTCCATTGTCAGTGGGTATTGTTGGCCTTGCAGTCTCAATTTGAGCAATTGGATTCCATTCAGCCTCCTGCAACACCAGCAGCACTGCCAAATGCAGGACGATTTAAGGATTTGATGCTGTGTGTGCTGATGGAGGGGCCAGGAGTGTGCAGAGGGCACTCAGGGTTTGGGCAGCCCTGGCAGGAAGCTGTCTGTGTGTCTGCACATCCGTGTGTCATCTTCTGCTTGACTTGTAAATAAATCTGTTGCACTGGGAAGTTTTCCCAGGTCGTGCCCACAGGTGTGATTTCATAGAATCACAGAAGGTTTGGGTTGGAAAGGACCTTAAATCCCATCCAGTGCCACCCCTGCCATGGCAGGGACACCTCCCACTGTCCCAGGCTGCTCCCAGCCCTGTCCAGTCAGTAACCCACAACATGTGAGCACAGAGAGCTCCAACTGCATCCAGGAGTTTCCTTTGCATGGCATTCTGCTCTCAGTGCTTCTCTCAAACTGTGGGTGAAACCTGTTTAATAAGAATAACAAAGATGTGACTGTTTTATATAGTTGAGAACCAGGAAAGGTGGTGAGAAAACTGACTTAAAAATTTGTGCTGATCCTTTTTATTACAATCCTTAGATGTGATATTTTTTATACACATGAGAGATCTTTTCACCCCTTTCTCATTTTTTGACCATTGCTGCATATGCCTCTAAATAAATCGTTACTGCACGAGACTTAATTTGATTTAAAAAAACTTCTAGCAGAATTGCCATGAAGAACTCACATTTAGCAGTTGTTTTGCAGCCTGTTGAAGATTTTAAATTTATTTCTGGCCTTGGGCACTGCCAGGGATCCAGGAGCAGCCACAGCTGCTCTGGGCACCCTGTGCCAGGGCCTGCCAGGGAACAATTCCTCATTCCCAATATCCCATCCATCCCTGCCCTCTGGCACTGGGAGCCATTCCCTGTGTCCTGTCCCTCCATGCCTTGTCCCCAGTCCCTCTCCAGTGCAGCCCCTGCTCTCTGTCCCTTCTTTTCATTCCTGAGCAAACTTTGTGTTCCTTCTGCTCCTCTCTTGCAGCTGCTGCAGTATCTCGGAAGAAAAAGCGGAGAATGGGAACCTATAGCCTGGTTCCCAAGAAAAAGACCAAAGTGTTAAAACAGAGAACAATGATAGAGATGTTCAAGAGCATAACTCATTCCTCTGTGGGTGCCAAGGTAAGGGCAGCACTGAGCCCACTGCACGTGTTTGTTGTCACTTACATGTCCCTTTTTTTGGACACCAAACCCATGTGGAGGTGCAGGGGTGTCCTGGCTTGTTGGGATCAATATTTTCCCTTCTGATTCTCCTCTTTCCTCTGGCAGCAGCTTCCTGCCCAGAGCAGCCTTGCTGCTTTGGGAATGGCTGTTCCAGTGGGGCTGTTCAGGTACCAGCTGCTAAACAAACCTTTTCCAATGAATGTTCCCCTTCTGTCTGTGAATCCTGGGCATTGGAGAGATTTCAGGCATGCTTCTTTTTGTTTTGGACCTCAAGGTCTCATGTTGCTGTACAGAAAAATACTTGGTTACTTATAAAAGTTTAGACATGGACTCACTCCTGATGAAATTCTACTTTTGCTGTGACCTGTGCCCTGAAGTTTTGGGCTTAGAATTCAAGGAGAACAGTGCTGAGATTTCAAGGAGTGATATGAAAATCCCAATGTGATGTAACTTCCCTTTCCATCCCTGGAGACCTTCCTGCATCCCTCCATGCTGGAATGGGGTTCTCCTCCCCAGCCCATGTCAGTCTGCAATGACTCCTCGTGGTCCCCAGGTCCAACAGGTTGAGGTGACAATGGCAGGAGCTCTGGAGGGAAACCAAGCACAGAGGAGAGTTTGGGATGGATCCAGCTGCTCTGTCCCAGGAGTTGATGTTGTCTTTGTGTCTCGTGTGCTTGGGCGACTTCCAGAGTGACAAGGAGCTGGGGGATGGCAGCCCCCACGTGAACGGGGAAAGCATAGATGTGGACTCTGAGGAGGAGGACTCAGATGATTTGGAAGAGGAAGATGATCATGGAGCAGATCAGGCAGCCATGTTCCCTGGGGATGACAACAGGACCTCCAAGGACAGCGCGTCCGACGCAGACAACGCCAGGAAGGTGATTCCTGTGCCCTGAGAGGGGCTGAGGAGCAGGGTGGGGTAGCAGGGACAGGAGGGGCATGGAGTGAAGCAATTTCTAGGGTTTTTCACCTGCAAGATGACAGAAGGATCAGCAATGCTAGAGAGGCCCTTTGTGACCATTTCCCATTGCACCTGTGAGGGTCTCCCCACCTCCCCCCCAGCTCCAGCCCTTCACAGTTCTGGGATCCACTCTGCAGAGCCCCCACCATGTGGAATTCTGGGATTCCCTGAACCAATAGGAGACATCTACCCAATCTTGCTTGGGAAGGCACTAAAACAATCTAATTGCTTTTTTCCCCCAAATTTTGATACAGAGTACAGGCATGAGGCTGGTTTGGGATTATCAAAGAAGTTGAAATTTAGTTGGAAAACTTTATTCTGCAGTAGAATTTTTTTTTTTTTTCTCCCTCTACCATCCCCACGGATGTTCCATGATGTGGTTGGAGCTCGCTGGGCTCAGTGCATGTGCAGGTTGGGGCTGGGGTGCTCTGATGTGTGTGGGCACAGCAGGATGGTGGGGGATGCTCTGCTGGGGTCACCAGGGGTGTGGGGGATGCTCTGTTTGGGAGACCCGATCTGACTGACCCGTTCTGTTCCTGGGCAAATGGTGGCTGCAGATCGATGATGGCGAGTCTGAGGAAGAGCAAGAGTCTGTAGAATCAGGGGAGGAGGAGGAGGATGGAGACGAGTCTGACTTGGTAAGCTGGGCTGCTAAATGTGTTTTTCAGCCCGTGGCCTGTTGATAATAATTTTTCCCCTTTGCACTGCTGCCAGAAAGAGAGAGAGAGAGCAAAGCCAAAGCGGTGCAGTTTGAGTGAGTCTCCTTGACAAAACTCATTCTCTGAAACCACCCACACACAGAGTATTGTTTTCCACAAGGTGCTTAACCCTGATCCGTGGCACAATTAATTACATTCTGATGCTAACTAATGGGCTTTTGTTGTTTTCAATGAGGTGTTGACTGCTTTTAATCATTTGAATGTTAGCAGAGGTGTTTAAGGGTGCCTGAGTTCCTCAGATGCACGTTTGGCACCTGGTAGGAGCCAGCAAAGCTTTCTCACCACCCCCAACTTCTGCTGGGGTGGGTTGTTCCCAGATCCACTGGCCCAGCCCACAGCCTAAATTCAGTGTTCCTGGTGAGCAGCTCTTACCAGGGAGACAGACAGCACTCAGACAGACAGACAGGCAGACAGACAAACAGACACTCTCCCTGGGGCCTTGGTCGTACAGCTCCAGGTCAGGACTTTCAGCAGCTGCTGGGGATTTCTACTTTTATTTTTAGACGGTTGGTGAAGAGAACCTGGTGATTTTTAAATTTAGGTTGTTCGTTGAAGTCTCTGCCTCCCTCCTTCCCCTTTCCTTGAAAACTGTCCTGGCTGAGGAGCCAGCATTTCAGACACCCAACTCTTCAGAAAGAGTTGAGGAAATTCTTGATGTGTTGAGCTGAAGATGGAATTATGCTCACAAAACGCATCAAGGGAATCCCTGAAGCTCTTCAGGGTCTTGTTCCCCATGTTCTGACCCTGCAGCAGCCCAGGAGGAGCAGGGGCTGGCTGGGCAGCCTGGCTCTGCTTTGGGTGGCTCAGGCCAGTCTGTTGTCCAGGGCTTGGGCTGGGACTCACACCCAAACTCCCAGGTGGGGTCTCCATGTCCTGGGCAGAGGTTTGGAGCTCTGCTGGGTCTCTCAGCTCCCAGACAGGCTCTCACACAAACCTCTCCCCCACGAGCTGAGTGATGCAGTTGGGGTAAAGCTGGGTCCACACTTGGGGATTTTGGGGCAGCACAGACACCCTGGAGAGCCAGGGCTCAGCTCCACGTGTTCCCTCACTGGGACAGCAGGGCCTGGCACAGCTGCCTGTGGAGGCAGAGCCTGATCCAGCTGCTGGTAGTGGTACCAGGAGGTTTTCCAAGGCTTTGCTGGCAGCTGGATAAGCATCAGGAGCTGACAGTTTCAGTCTGAACATGAATTTTATGATTGATGCACTAAACCCTGGCAGGGTTGGGGTGCCTGATTCCTGTTCTGATGTTGACTTTGAAACCCCACCACTGACAACTGAATTTTTTGAAACCAAAACCCAGAGTCTGTTGAGATTCATACATGTGGCTGAGTGTTTGCTGCATGACTGGTCTGTGCTGTGCCTGGCTCAGGGATGGGGCTGCTGTGCTACCCAGCTCAGTTCCCCTGGGTCCACTCCAGCCCTGCCAGGTGGCCCTTCAAGTGCAAAGTGGGTTTTTTTTTTGTGGAGAAACATGAATATTTGAGTTTGAAAACCCAACTGCCAGAGCTCAAGAAGCGTTGGGACAACCCTCTGAGGGACAGGGTGAGGTGTTTGTGCAGGACCAGGAGCTGGGCTTGGTGCTCTTTGTGGCTCCCTTACAGCTCAGGATATTCTGTGATTCTGCAATGATTTTTTTGGGGGAGGTTGGAGGTGTGCCTGTGCCTGCCCACCTGCAGTGCTGCTCATGAGCGTGGCGTGAGGGCCTCCATGGAAGAGAAAGTGCAGCCTGGCCTGCTGAACTGACAGGAAATCCACCCCCACGTGTGCCTGGGTTTCCTTTTCAGTGCTATAAAGGCACCATAGCAGCCCTTGGTTTCAGAGCCCTGCTCGAGCTGGGTGAGGGCTGTTCCACAAAGGGACCCTGGTGCCACCATGCCTGACGTGCACGTGGCCTCTCTGCCTCCCCAGAGCTCCGAGTCCAGTGTCAAGAAGAAGCTGCTGAAGAGGAAAGGGAAGACAGACAGTCCATGGCTGAAACCCACCCGCAAGAGGAGGCGGAGGAATAAAAAGAAACAAGGAGGTGTGCTAGGTAATGGATGGGGATTTGTTCCTAAATTCCACCCCAGGGAGCCCTCCAGGTGCAGGGGGAAGGACCTGAGGCCTGGGCTCACCCTTCCTTCCCGAGGCTGGGCTGTGTGATGAGCCAGGCTGGTGTCACTGTCACAGCAGAACTCGTGGCTTTGTCCTTGGAATGCTGCAGGAGTTTTATTTTGTTCACCAATCCCTTTATTTTGGAGTATCCAAAAAAAGGCCTTGTGAGGCTTATAAAAAGGAGGAAGAGGAATTTTATATGGGGAGATAGTGACAGGACAAGGGGGAATGGCTTCAGACTGAAAGACAGGAAATTGATGTTATCTATAAGGAGAAATTGTTCCCTGGGAGGGTGGGCAGGCCCTGGCACAGGGTGCCCAGAGCAGCTGTGGAAGTGCCCAAGGCCAGGCTGGGCAGGGCTGGGAGCAGCCTGGGACAGTGGGAGGTGTCCCTGCCCATGGCAGTTTGGAATGGGATGGGCTTTAAGGTCCCTTTCTACCCAAAGCAGTCTGGGGTTGTGTGATGTGTCCACGTGGACTCCAGTCCCATGAGCTCCAGGAGGATGTTTAGATGCAGAAGGAAAGAAAGAACCACCCTGGAGTGGTGCTGCATTGCTTTTGTGTGGTGCTTGTGCAGCTGAATGGAATGTGCAGCTTGGCTTTGCTCCTCGTGGAAGAACCACAATGTTTGGAAGGAGCTGCTCGGGCCCATCCCAAGTGTGGGTGTTGTTCAAGGTCCCTCCTGTTTGTCCTGAGTCACTGAGCACCAAAAAAGGTTTCAGTGAGCTCTGTTGAGAGGGGAGAGGTGAGGAGAGGCAGGATGTGATGTTTCTTCCTTGGAAAAGGTAACAACATGGGAGAGATAAAGTGGAAGTGCAGCTGTGCCTTCAGCCTCATTCTATGGTGTCATACATCCACTGCCACCAAAGGGTTTATTTTTATTCTTCTGGGTTTGCTAGTTCAGTGCACAAAGGTCATTTTTGTATCAGCAGCTTTTTGGTACTTCTGAGTGAATTGACCATTTTCCAGCCCCTGCTCTGTGCCTGGGCTCTGTCACTCACCTGGCTCCCTCCTCTTCCTCCCAGGATGCCATAGGGACCCTTGATTCCTGTCACAGCAAATACCTAATTCTGCATTTCACATGCAGGCTGGTTTTCTGCCCCTTCAGTAAAGGTCTGGAAGGGTACCCAAACCCTCTTGGCCAAGCTGGACTGGCAGAAGCCAAGCAGGAGAGAAAGTGAAGCCAAGGGAGTGCAGAGACACTGAGTTCCCTCTCCCACAATCCCTTCCCAGCAGAGCTCTGCTCACTTGGAGGCAGAACTTGGCTTTTTTTGTGTTTCCCCTCTCACTCAGCTGCATGTCACCTGTCTCATCCTCCTCCTGAGGTGCAGCTGGCTCTGCCTGGCCAGTGTGTACCAGGCTGGGGGCAGGAAGGTGCTCCAGCCATGGCTCATCCCTTCCTTGTGCCCTGCAGAGGCTGAACCCATCTCATTTATCCCCTTTTCTTGTTCCCTGCCTGGGTGAAGTGGCAGCTCAGTGTGAGCAGAGCAGTGCCCAGCCATGCCCAGCTGTGGTGGTGGCACATTCCCTGTGCTCTGCCCTCGTGGTTCTCACAGGGACCCTGCACAGCCCGGGCTTGGGGTGGCTGTTCCTGTGGGGTCTGTGTGAGCCCCCCGTTCCCAAACAGGTGCTGAAGCCTATAAAGCCTCGCTGGGCAGCAGGGAGGGCCCCAGCCAGGAGAACAGCATGGAGTACATGGAGGTGTCCCTGGATTCCCTGGACCTGCGGGTGAAGGGGATCCTCTCCTCACCTGCAGGAGGTGAGTGCTGGGGCTGGGCTGGGCTGGGCTTGGGGTGGGGATTGGGCTGGAGTCGAGATTGGGTTTGGGGTTGGGATTGGGGCTGGGTTTGGGGTCAGGGCTGGTTTTATGTCTGGGTTTGGGGTCTGGTTTGAATTTGAATGTGGGGCCAGGTTTGGGGATGGAACTGGGTTTGGGGGTCAGGTTTGGAGTTGGGGTTGTGTTTGGAGTCAGGTTTGGGATCAGGTTTGGATTTGGGGTCGGGTTTGGGGTTGGGGTTGTGTTTGGGGGTTGTGTTTGGGGTTGAGGTTGTGCTTGGAGTCAGGTTTGGGTTCGGGTTTGGGGTCAGGGTTGTGTTTGGGGGTGAGGTTTGGGGGTTGTGTTTGGGGTTGAGGTTGTGTTTGGAGTCAGGTTTGGGGTCGGGTTTGGATATGGGGTAGGGTTTAGGGTCGGGTTTGGGGTCCCTTTGTTCCGAGGGTGGCGCCGTGCGGGGCCCCGGCTGCCCCCTGGCGGCCACGGAGCGCGCAGAGCAACGGGAATGGGGCGGGAGCGGGATGGGGGTAAGGGATAGGGATGGGATGGAGTTAGGGATAGGGATGGGATGGGATAGGAGTTAGGGATAGGGATGGGATGGGGTTAGGGATAGGGATGGGATGGGGTTAGGGATAGGGATGGGATGGAGTTAGGGATAGGGATGGGATGGGGTTAGGGATAGGGATGGGATGGAGTTAGGGATAGGGATGGCATGGGGGTTAGGGATAGGGATGGGATTGAGTTAGGGATAGGGATGGGATGGGGGTAAGGGATAGGGATGGGATGGGGTTAGGGATTGGGATGGGATGGGGGTTAGGGATCGGGATGGGATGGGATGGGGGTTAGGGATCGGGATGGGATGGGATGGGGGTTAGGGATTGGGATGGGATGGGGGTTAGGGATAGGGATGGGATGGGGTGGGGTTAGGGTTAGGGATTGGGATGGCGGTTAGGGATCAGGATGGGCATTAGGAATCGGGCTGGGATGGGGATTAGGGATTGGGCATTAGGGATCGAGATGAGGGGGAGGATAGGACTGGAGCAGGGATGAGTGTTGGGATAGGGATGGGGATGAGGATGGGGATGAGGATGGATATGGGGCTGGGTTGGGGATGAGGAGGGATATGAGGCTGGGTTGGGGATGAGGATGAGGGCAGGGGTGGGGCTGAGATAGGAATGCAGCTGGGATGAGAATGAGGAGGAGATGGGAATGGGGCTGGGCTGGGGATGAGAGTAGGGATGGGGCTGAGATAGAAATAGGGCTGGATTTGGAATGGGGATGAGGCTGGGGGTGTGGGTGAGGATAGGGAGGGTGCTGGGATGGAGTGAGCTGTAGATGGGATCCCAGTTGCAGGGAGGCACGTTAGCTCAGGAATTCTCTCACCAAGGGTCCAAGGTACTGCCCCAGCCCTCCTGTCCCACTCAGCAGCTCCCTCCATTCCCTGAAATATGTTGATTCAGCATCCCCCCAGAATCACTGCCTGCCACTGGATTCCCTCAGGAATGGCTCGTTCAGCCCTGGGAAGGGAGGGGCTGGGGCTGGGCCCTGGGTGCTGAGCCCCAGCTGCTGGTCCCAGTGCTGAACTCTCCTCAGATCCAGCATCCCCTGGCTGGATCTGCCTGTCTGTCCCCTCTGCTCCCTCAAAGCTTGTCTGGCTCCTTTGATAGAGGCACTTCAAAGAGAGGGTGGGAGCCTTCCCCACCAAGGGAGGGTCAGGAGGGATGAGGGATGCTTTCACCACAGCCTCTGGATGTCAAACAGATTAGGGAAGTGACAGCTCGGAAGGAGGAATGAGCTTTGTGATTTGTGCTCCCAGAGAAAACTCTTAAACCTTTAAGATCTTGACAGGATTTTACATGAAAAACAGCAAGGACTTTCCCTGGCCTTGTGTGTCTTGAAATATCCCTTTGCTAGGCTTGGGCTTGAACTTGTTGGCTCAGGGAATTGCTGGTGGGATGAAAGGGGCTCATGCTCTGCTGGCAGGGCCAGAGGCACGGGCAGGGTGCTCTGGGGGAAGGCTGCCACTGCCAGGGCAGCTGAGGAGGAATCTCCCCCAGGGGTGAAGTTAAATCTGCAAAACCTCACAGCAAGAGAGCTCTCCATTCTCCGTTCAAAAACTTGGAAAATAGCAGCAAGCTTCCTTCTCAGTGTGAGTCAATCCCACAGCAGTGGGCAGGGAAAGCTTGGGATGAAAGCTTGGGATGAAAACCCAAAGCCCAAAGGATTCTGTGCTGCAAACATTGCAGAGATGGTTTGATGCAGGACTGGAAGGGGAGGGTAGGACTGGAATCAACCCCCTTGTCTCTAGGCCAGTTTGGCAGTGCTGGGTGACCCAGTGATTGATTTCAATCCAGAGGAACCACAGGAATATTCCCACAGTGACCTCCTCCAAAGCCCTCATCCACCTTTCCACAGGTTTGTAAATGTTCAGCATTTGACAGGAGATGAGGAAAAGGCAAGAACATTGGAGCATCTTGCTGCTTTCTTTTCCCTGGTTTGTTCTCTTTCCAAAATAAATAATTTGTGGTTGGCTGACACCAAACAGTCCCAGGAATTTTGTTTTCCCATCTGTGTAATAAGCCTTTGCAAATAGGAGTTTGTGCTTTCCTGATCATCTCTATTTATCACTCCACTGCCTATTCAAATTTCCAGCTCTGGGTGGTTTCCTGCAAATTTCCTGGTGCCAGAGCCCAGTGTTGTGGGGAGGGGAGAGAGGCTGATAAAAACCTTCAGAATAAACTGATCTTAACTTATCACTCTTGATTCCAGCACAGCCAGCTGAGTGTGGCTGGACTTGGAAAAGTGCAGGAGGCTTTGCAAACTCCAGCTGGTGTGAAAGAGTCTCTTCTACAGGGTGCTGCTAAAGCCTGGAGAACATTTCAGGATACAGAATGGGGAGATGTCACAGGCTGGTGATGATGGACTGAATCCTTTCTCCTGGCAGAGAACTGGAGTTAATTCACTGGTTTGCTGTGCCCCAGGTCTGTCCAATGGCCCTGAAGCCATGGAAGTGGATGGTCTGCAGGAGGTGCCCCTGTGCAGCTGTCGAATGGAAACCCCCAAAAGCAGAGAGATCACCACCTTAGCCAACAACCAGTGCATGGCCACAGAGAGCGTGGACAACGAGGTAGGAGCCTGTCCTTTAGCTGCCCACAGCCTTTCCTGCTGAGGACAAGGCCACAAAGAGTGGCAGGCTGTGCCAGGAGCACGTGTGGGGTCACTCAGGGCCTGCGAGGCTGGGACCCACTGCTGCGAGGGGTGGCAGGGCCAGTGTCCCCCCCAGCTGAGGGCCCCAGCACTCTGTGCCTGTCCCAGCACTGGGTGAGGCACTGGGGAGGGAGCAGCTCTGTGCCTGCCCTGGGAGAGGCTCTGGGTGCCTCTCCTGGGCTTGTCCTGCCCTGTGTGGCTGGATGTGGTTGATGTGACATTCACACCTCAGGCCAGATGGCCCCAGGTACAGGAACCTGCAGCAGAGGGAGAAAATCCACTCAAGGATTGGAGCTGCTTTCCCTTGACTGTGAAGGAACTGCTGCAAACCTTTCTGTGGCCAGGTGTTGAGTTCAGGAGCTTGGCATGGCCTCTGCTGCCCCAGCCTTTCTCTGTCCTCCTCTCTTTCTGCTGTCCCAAAGCTTCCACCCAGGTCTGACAGGGATTGCACTCGATGCCTTTGGCTCACAGCCAGGCTGCTTGGGCTCTGCTGGTTCCAGAAGTGTGGAAGGAGGTGGCAGAAGTGACTCCATTCCAAAATCTGGAAAGGGAGAACTGCAGGACAGGAAAGCTCTTGATGGATTCTCCTTGTACTGGGTTTGTCTTCAGCTTCAGCCTCACTGCAGCACTCTCACACTCACCAGTGGTAGCACAAGGAGTGAGAATATCCCTAGTTCTCCTCTAGGATCCCAGGAGAAGGGTGGATGGAGGGACAAAGGGATAATCAAGTTTGTAGACCAGCTCTGCTTCTGTTAGTATGTGCTGGTACTTGCAGAGAGAGGAGTTTCCAAAGAATGGCAAAATTGATTCATTAAAGAGAAAATATCCTGGGAGACTCATCAGAGAGAGGAGAGACCCCAGGGTTTCTAAACAAACACAAGGTGTGTGAAAGAATTCCTGCTCCTGGCTATGGTGAGCTGACAGTGCTGTCCCTGGATAAATCACAGGGAGGAATAGCAAAGGCCATGCTTTATGTTAGATTCTTTTTGATTATGGGATAAGTGACTCAGAGATGTTAGAGGAATATTATATGTGTGAATAGTGGCTTCTCCAGACTGTCATGTCCTTGGAGAGTGTTATAAATAGTTATGAGCACCCTGTTGCACTCTCTAATGGTTGGAAAATAGCAATTAATCTTGTTGAACTTGTTCTAGAGTTTCTAACAAATAATAAAGTGTGGCATAACAGCTCAGGATCTTCCTCACATGGGTAATGCAGCTTTCCACCTGTCAATGGAATTTCCTCAGCTCAGTAAAACTCCTCCTCAGGAAAGGATCCATGGTCCCCTTGTGCCACCCTGCAGCCCCTGGGCTCGGGGTGGGGACAGGGATCAGTCTGGCCAAGGTGTCCCAACCACAGAAGTCTCTGCATCTGGAATTTGGGAAAGCTGAACTGGAAATGCTGGGGTGAATGATGAGCCTAGGTTAAAATCCATTCTCTTTTCCCACAGGGTGTTGTGTCTGCAGGAGTGGAATTTAAAAAATCAGAGAGAAAGTTTAGTTTTGTTGAGAAAAAGCAGGAAATCCTTGTCTGGAGCAGAGGGACAGTCTGTGGCACTGGGTCCCTGACTGACTCTGTCATGAGCACAATAAATTCTCCACCTTCCCTCCAAGGGACCCTTCCTTGGAGCAGCCTTTCACCTTGATATCCTAGTTTATAAATCTCCTTTGCCAGGTATTTGGGGAAAGCAAGATTATTATCAATAGGAGCTTGAAACAGACACAGAGAGTGTCCTGTCTTGCTGGCAGGTGACAGCTGGGCTGGGACAGTGGTGGCTGTAGGAGGTGCTGCTCCCTCTTGGTGCAGCAGAGCAAGGAACACTGGCTGGGGACAGGGAGCCCCAGTTCTGGAACCTGCTGCAGTAACAGGACAAGGTGGGGCAGGAGAAGGCATGGAGTGATAGGAAAAGGGGATGGCTTCAAGGTGAAGGAGGACAGGTGAAGATTGGAAAGGAATTGTGAGGATGCTGAGGCCCTGGCACAGGGTGCCCAGAGCAGCTGTGGCTGCCCCTGGATCCCTGGCAGTGCCCAAGGCCAGGCTGGACAGGGCTGGGAGCAGCCTGGGACAGTGGGAGGTGTGGAAGGGGTGGAAGTGGATGAGCTTTAAGGTCCCTTCCAACCCAAACCATTCCATGATTCTGTAATCCTCTGATTTTGAAGCCCAGAGCTGTAGATTGGTGAAATCCTTTGGAAAACCCGCTCCAAACATGACTGTAGCTGAGCTCTCATGAAAGCCTGGCTCTTCATCCCTGTGGTCTGGGCAGGGGCCAGCGCTGGAACCAGTACAGACGATAACTTCACTGGCAATGAGGAGCAATTATTTTCCCCTCTATCTTCCTGTGCCTGGGAGTTTTGAGCAGTAACAAGATTTAGTGTGTATGGTCTCCTTCTCTTGGTCACTGACACCCGCTCTTCCTGGCAAGAGGAGAGTGTGTGTTGTGTGAGTCAGGCCCCTGGGACTGCCCCTTCTGCTGCTTGGCTGTTGCCTATTTCCAGTTATCATTTTGTTGTTGTTGTTGTTGTTGTTGTTGTTGTTGCAAGGAACAAATGACTCGGGGTGCACATGCATGTTAGTTAGTAAATGATGCATTCCTTCCTGAGAGCAGCTCTCACAGCTTCCTGCTGCACTGCTAATGCTCTCTGGCACACAGCTGAATTCCTGTGGAAAAAGCCAGGGCTCCTCGAGGCAGTGTGCAAAAATCTTCCTCTGCACAAGCACAGGGAGTGGTGTGGTCTGCAGTAATTTCATTGCCTTTAATTTCTCCTGTTCCAGCTGGGCCGATGCACAAACAGTGTGGTTAAGTATGAACTGATGCGCCCGTCTAACAAAGTCCAGCTTTTGGTGCTGTGTGAGGACCATAGAGGGAGGATGGTGAAACACCAGTGTTGCCCTGGCTGTGGATACTTTTGCACTGCAGTAAGTTCGTGCTCTCAATCTAGGGAAGGGGGTACCTGTTGCAACAGCTGGAAGCTGAAGGTGGAGATGGTCCCTAAAGGGGTGTCCTGACTTCCTGGCATCAGCCCCACCTCGTTCCACAGCACGTCAGGAGGTGTTTGCAATAGGAATGTGTGTGAGGGCAGCTGAAATCATCACCTTGATCTTCCTGGAGACCCCCAAGGGGTGTTACCAAAGGGATTTCACATGCTGGAAGTCTTGCCTTTGGAATTTCTTTGGAACAAGGGTTTGTTGTTTTCCTTTGTGTACAGATCAATCACATCCAAAAAAATGTCTTAGCTTGGTTTGTAAATGAAGCTGTGCCCCCACCTCTGTGTCCCCTGAGGATGAGGATCCTGAGTGATGGCACTGGACCAAGGCAGTGTTGGAGATGTCAGTTAGGTTAGATATTAGGAAGATTAAATATTAGGCAGGAATTCTCCCCTGTGAGGGTGGGTGACCCTGGCACAGGGTGCCAGAGCAGCTGGGGCTGCTCCTGGATCCCTGGCAGTGCCCAAGGCCAGGCTGGACAGGGCTGGGAGCAGCCTGGGACAGTGGAAGGTGTTCCTGCCCATGGCAGAGGGGTGGAACCAGATGAGATTCAAGGTTCCTTCCAACTCAAACCACTCTGTGATCTCCTGCTGCTTCTTCCACCTGTGCCACCGAGGCTTTTAAGGGACTTGCTGCAGTCCTTTGGTGGCCAGAGTCCTGCTTTGCCTGTGGATAAAGCTGAAAGGCACCAACTGAGGCCTCATGGAGTGATGATGAGGCTTAATTGTGTGATGCTGGTATTCTTCAAGATGACTCAAGGAAAGATGCTGCAGTCGTCTCAAGCATTATTGTAGTAAGTGGAGCCATCCTGGGTTTTCTTGCTGAGTCAAAGATCATTTAGGAGATAAAACCCTCAAAACCCTTCAAGGCATTTGCAAAGCTGAAATAGAGTTAATTAGATTGCTTGGAAGGACTGGATTCAGGAGCAGAGGGGGTTTGGCTGGCCTTTCCTTGCACTCTCTTCCATCTCTCAGTGCTGTGTGCTGGTGCACAGAGGTGAACCTGGAGTGTTTGTCTGTGCCACCATCACCAACCCAGAGACACCACAGGCAGGGAGCTCTGGGCTCCTGCACAGCAGTTGCAGGGACTTTGCTAGAAAGGGAAAATAATTTTGAGAGGAATTTCCCAGTTTGTTGCATGAGCAGTGAGCTTGTTTGGGTTAATTAGGCTGGTCCAGGCAGAAGAATGACTTAATTTGGGTTACAGTGGGATCAATGACAGATTGATGCAGGTTCTTGCATGGTTTGTGTACAGCTGTGTTTCAGGTAGTTTTAGTGCTGGCTCAGCACAGGTCTGAAGGTTTCTCTTCCAGTTTTGGGGGCGTCCTTACAGTGCACTGGCACTTCTAGAGACACAAGGGAGAACTTCAAGCATTAGAGGGAAGAGCTGGAAATTGGGACTTCTTTGTTCTGTTTCCTGAACACAATTCAAAATCTTGCTTTGCAGTCTTTAACCGAGTGAGTTTTTCCCCCTTTACCTTGGTTTTGTTCTCTTCTAAAGAAGTGGCAGTGCTTGCTTTACTGTACTGGACGCAGCAGGGCCGAGAGAGGTGGTGAGGAGTGGCATGGAGCGTGTGAAGGGGTGAGGCACGGGCCCAGCAGGGGCTGAATTTCCTTCTCTGTGGTTTTTTAAGGGCACTTTCATGGAGTGTCAGCCCGAGAGCAGCATCTCCCACCGCTTCCACAAGAGCTGTGCCTCGCAGGTGAACGACACCAGCTACTGCCCTCACTGCGGGGAGGAGGCCTCCAAGGCCAAGGAGGTGACAATAGCCAAGGCTGACACCACCTCCACGGTGTCCCTGAGCTACGAGCAGCAGAAACCTGCAGCTGTGGAGGGCAGGGCCGACACCACCACGGGGAGGTGAGCACTGGGGCGTGGGGGGGATCTCAAAGCTCCTGCCAGGCCAGGCTTTGCTTGGAGTGGTTGGGCTCCTCCTGGTGGGCTGGGGGCTGCCTCAGCTGCAGGAATCTGCTGGGGGGTTTTGGGGCTGAGGCAGAGGCTCTGGAGGTTGGAGGGTTCAGGAGTTAAACCATTCCTTCTGTTATTGTTAGGAATGGAATTATAATGGAATTAGTTGATGTTGTCAGGTTTGTTCAGTGACAGCCATTCCCATCTGCAGCTCCTGACTCGCACCCATGAGAGGAGGAAAATACAAATTAAACCAGCCCTGTGTTGAACTCTGCTCTGACTTCCCATCCCATCTGGCCTTCTTT
This sequence comes from Setophaga petechia, assembly GCA_024362935.1. Classification (NCBI taxonomy): domain Eukaryota; kingdom Metazoa; phylum Chordata; class Aves; order Passeriformes; family Parulidae; genus Setophaga; species Setophaga petechia. Next base: position 3,655,372 of record JANCRA010000030.1, read on the forward strand.
AGGTGGCTTTAAGACTTGCCCATGTGCCTGGGTCTCCTGTAGCACAGAGTACATCAAGATGTAGTCAGAGGGCAGTGTAATTCCTTTCTGGGGCAAGTTCTTACCGAAAAAGCTGTAAAATTTATTGGCTTGGGTTTCAATTTCAGTTACACTTATCTGTATTTAAAATGCATTTGCTTTTCTTTTTTGGCATAAGAGAAACATTGTTGTGTATTTTTAATGGTTGTGCTTTGGCTGTCTCTCATTTTTTCTCCTCAGTGGCACTGGGACGAGGTTGTCAGAGGAAGACAAGCCAGAAAGTTCGGCTGCTGAAGGCTTTGACATCCCTGGGTCTTCAGTTTTTCCAAAGCCTACTACTAGCTTGACCCAGGGACCAGTGAAAGAAACTCTGGAAAGTGCCCTGATTGCCCTGGACTCTGAAAAGTAAGAAAAAGACCATTGGGTCACTCCAGTTCCCAGCAAAGTTGCTTAGCCTAGAGAAAAGGAGATTTAGCTTTTCTGGATTTTGGTCCAACTCAGAGCTTTTTTTTGTTCACTTCACTCATTAGTCATCCCCAACAGATTTGGGAGAACTGTAACAGCTCTAAATGACTTACTGATTTCTCTGGAGGATTTGATTCTTCTCTGGCTCTTCAGCTGCAGCTGGAACTTCTGGGAGCTCCTGTTCACAGTAGTGAGACCCAGAATCTGTTGCTGAACAGATCCAGCCCTCCTTGGAACAGGACTGCCTGGGGCTGGAGCTGGAAGTTTTAAAACCTCCTTCTGGAGCTTGTTTTTCTGTATCAGAGAATCACAGAAGGCTTGAGTTGGAACTGACCTCAAAGCTCATCCAGTTCCACCCTCTGCCATGGGTAGGGACACCTCCCACTGTCCCAGGCTGCTCCCAGCCCTGTCCAGCCTGGCCTTGGGCACTGCCAGGGATCCAGGGGCAGCCACAGCTGCTCTGGGCACCCTGTGCCAGGGCCTAGCCACCCTCACAGGGAGGGATTTATTTCATATATTTAATCCTAAATTTCCTGTCTTTCAGTTTGAAGCCATTCCCTGTGTCCTGTCCCTCCATCCCTTGTCCCCAGTCCCTCTCCAGCTCTCTTGGAGCCCATGTAGATCCTGGAAGGGGCTCTGAGCTCTCCTTGGAGCACCCCCAGCTGTCCCAGCCTTGCTGCAGAGCAGAGGGGCTCCAGCCCTTGGAGCACCTCAGGGACCTCCTCTGGATTCACTCCAGAGCTCCAGGTCCTCCTCATGTTGGGGATCCTGGATTTGGAGGCAACTCTGCAGGTGGGGTCTCACCTGAGCATGGGGTAGAGGGGCAGAGCTCCCCCTGCCCTGCTGCCCACGCTGGGAGATGAGCCCAGAACTTGGTGAGGCCCAGGGGTGGCAGTGAGGGGTGGCAGTGAGTGAGAGGTGACATTCCTGTCCTTCCCTGGGCACTAATTCCTCCTCTCTCCCTCTCCTGCAGGCCCAAGAAGCTGCGGTTCCACCCGAAGCAGCTCTACTTCTCTGCCAGGCAAGGGGAGCTGCAGAAGGTGCTGCTGATGTTGGGTAGGTGCCTCCTGCCCAGGCCAGGGCCTGGCTGGCAGCACTCCCAGCCTCTGCCAGGCAGTGCCAGCAGCCTCTTCCCAGCAGGGCACCACGTCACCTCCCCAGTGCCCCGGGGGCAGAGGCTGCTGTGGCTGATGTGTCATTGGGAAGGCTCCATCTCCCTGGGAAATGGGCACTGATCCCCTCTGAGCATGGTTTATCCATGCTGCCTGTGTCCCCACAATGACCTAATGACCTCCATGTGGTTTTTCCACCCTCTCTCCATGCCTGGGGTACATATTTGCATCCAGCAGAGAGGGAATGGATGGAGTCAGTTTAAACCAAGACCCATCAGCAAGAAAGCAAAAAGGAAGAGCCTTCAATCCATGGGGTTTGTTTTGGGGTACAGAGGTGCCTATCAGGAGATGCCTTTGAGCTGCAGAGCTTGTTTGTAGCACCCAATATTCCCCAGGAATTTCCCCCTCTGAAGGACACAATGTTTCACAAGGATGCTTCCTTTCCACTCCAGTACTTTGTACATTTTTGGATGCTTTCTGTTCTTGCCCTTTATCAGTTCCTTTTTTTTTGTCTAGCAAGTGTTTGCTCCATTGTTCCTGTTTTCAATAGCCCAGAAATGTTATTCATTGATATTTAACTACAGCCTCATCATACACAACATGTTATCATGCCCAGACATCTTTGTCTGGCTGTCAGCATCATCTGTCAGTCCCTGCACAGCTGTGAGGATCTCTGGCCAGATCCTGAGCCTGTGTGGACAAATTCCATCCATGTTGCAGCTCTGTATTTTCAGGAGTGCAAAAAGGATCACTAATATTAATTTCAGTTAATAGTGGTGAGACAGAGCCCAGGTGGTACCAACTCTTTGTTTTTCCCAATTTCTGGGTTGCTTTAAACCAAGCAGTGCTTTTTCTTTTTTTATCCTTGTGTGTTGTTTGTTGTTTTTGAGATGAGGCCTTTGGAGAGATAGTAATGCCTTAGAAAGGTGTTGAATTCCATGGTGTTTCTAAGCTCTGGGTTTGAGGGCTGTTGCATATTGAATGTGCAGGGGGCTGCCCTGAGAGCTTTCTGGTGAAATGTGCAGTGAGATGTGAGCAGGGCTGAGGATGGGCTGGGAATCCATCCTTTAACAGCCTTCAGCTGAGACTTGATTCTCCTGTTACACTTCAATCTCTGAGCTGTGCTTGAAAGTGTCTCTGCTCTGTTTTGCAGTGGATGGGATTGACCCTAATTTTAAAATGGAGCATCAGAGTAAGAGAACCCCTCTCCATGCTGCTGCTGAGTCTGGCCACGTGGACATCTGCCACATGCTCATTCAGGTCTGTCTGCACTTCCAGCCCTCTGCACAAACCATTTCTGTGGGCTTTGGTCTGCCCCACATGGAAATCAGCAGGGGAAAATCCCTCCTGTAAAAAACCTCCTCAATCCCTGGGTTTGCTGAGGGAGGAGTGGGGCAGAGTAATGGGAGGGCACAGCTGGGATTGTCCTGCTGGAATTGTCCTGCTGGGATTGTCCTGCTGGAATTGTCCTGTTCTCCAGGCAAGGAGCAGGGGAAGATTTGGTACAGGGCACTGTGGGGCAGCTGGGGATCTGTGCCTAAGCACAGCCAGGGCTGGGCTGGGCCAGGTGTGCCAGCACAGCCTGGGCACTGCCAGATGTGCCAGCACAGCCTGGTGCACTGCCAGATGTGCCAGCACAGCCTGGGCACTGCCAGATGTGCCAGCACAACCTGATGCCCTGCCAGATGTGCCAGCACAGCCTGTGCACTGCCAGATGTGCTGGCACAGCCTGTGCACTGCCAGATGTGCCAGCACAGCCTGTGCACTGCCAGATGTGCCAGCACAGCCTGGGCACTGCCAGATGTGCCAGCACAACCTAATGCCCTGCCAGATGTGCCAGCACAGCCTGTGCACTGCCAGATGTGCCAGCACAACCTGATGCCCTGCCAGATGTGCTGCCAGGCTGCAGGAGATCTCCAAACTCTTGGTTTTGATCTCCAAGCCAGGTTGGTCTTGGTGATGAGGGCCTGGGAGCTGCCAGGCCCTGCCTTCCCTTCTGTCAAAACCTGAGGAGCTCCAGCAGGATTTTCCTCTGCAGCAGAAATGTCTCACATGTGGAAAGGAGTGAAGGGAAGATGCCAGTTTGGTTTGTTGGCTGAGATTTGGATTCTAACTGAGGGAAGATGGTTAAAGCTGTAGGGATTTTGCTGAGCCTGCTCCAAAACAATGTGAAGAAGAAAAAGAAGCATTAAAAAAGTTATAGGTTTTCTTTTTGTACTGCTGTACCTGGTCTGGAGTGACTGGGAGTGTGTTTTGTTTGCCCTGTGGGATTGGGAAATCTTAAAGGGCTCTTGAGAAGGCAGCAGTGACTGGCCCTTGGAAATGATCCTGCTGGGCTGGTGCATTTCAGCACCTGGAATTGGAGGCTTTCAGGTACTGTTTGAAGGCAGCAATGGACCTCCCTGGCTGCTTTGACTGAAATTACTGCATGTGAAGACAGTGGAATGAGGAAAAGGAGCAAAACTTGTGAGATATCACAAACAATTTACTTATCAGTAGGTTTGGTTTGTTTCCAAAGTGCTTCATCTTGTCTCTCCCTGAGGTCTGGCCTCTGCAGCAGCCCAGTGTTTGGCTGGGAATGGCCCCAGCTTGTTCCACTTGAAATGCTTCTCCTCTGCCCTGGTTTAAATAGCTCTGGCTGGGGAAAAGAGTCAAAACAAAGGAATTCAGTGGGAGGCACCTGGAAACAGCTCCTTGTGCCAGGTGAACCTGAGTCAGTTGCTGTGAACAGGTCTGAGCCTCACACACCCCCTGCCAAGAGCTCTGTGCTGTGTCTGAGACCTTTTGGGTTTGAGTTTTGGGGGTTCCTGAGCTCAGCCCAAGGGGGAAGCAGGCAGGATAACCTGACAGAGCCGTGGTTTGAAGGAGTGAGGTGGTGTTGGAGGCACTCTGGGCTGAGCTGAACAGATGCTCAGAGACCTCTGTGGAAGTGCCATTGACTTGCACAGGAATATTTAGCCAATCCCCAGGATATTCTTTACAGCTCCTGCCTCTGTTGCCATCAGCAAGTTGTTCCTGCTGCTTGTGACATTGAGAAGGGCTGGTTGTTGGAGGCTAAATCATAGACCAGGGAAAACAAAGCTGCTGGAAGAAGGAGGAGGCTGGCTTTTCCAAATTGTTACACAAACAGTATCTAGAAAGTAGGAGTACAAAATCTGGTAATAACAGGAGTTATTTAATACCAGCTGTTGGCTTCCTTACAGTTCCTTCCTGGCTGGGAAGGCAGGAGAGGGGGCAGGCAGTGTGTGCTGTTTGCAGAGCAGGTGGATTTGCACTGCCTTCTTTCCTCATTCTATTTCTTCTTTTTTATTTTTTTTCCCTGCTTAATATGGCTAAATTTCAGGAGAAAATCTTGTTATTAAATCTCTACTCCCACATCCTTCCCCTGCTAACTGTCCTTGTCCTGCCCTGCCTCCCAACAGGCTGGTGCTAACATTGACACCTGCTCTGAGGACCAGAGGACCCCCCTGATGGAAGCAGCAGAAAACAACCACCTGGAAACTGTGAAATACCTGATCAAGGCTGGAGCACTGGTGGATCCCAAGGTAGGAGTTTATTCCTTCCCTTTGTGTGAAGGGGTTTTCAGATGGATGGAAGAGTCAGGGATCTTGATTCCATGATCAGAAGGCTTGGTTTATTATATTATGATATATATATAACATTATAACTATAATACATAGAAATGAAAAGGAAAAGAGCTTCTTCAGAAGCTGGCTATGCTAAGAACAGAATAGGAAGAATAATAACAAAGGTCTGTGTCTGGGCAGAGAGCAAGAGCAGCTCCACCATGAGTGGTCAGTAAATCCAAACATCTACAGGGGACCAATCACAGGTGGACCTGTTGCATTCCACAGCAGCAGATAATAATTGTTTACATTTGTTACTGAGCTTCTTCTCAGCTCCAGCAGGAAAAATCCTAAGAAAGAATTTTTCACAAAAGGTGTCTGCGACACCTTTGTCTCCTGAGGAAGCCTCTGCCCAACATTTCTTCCTTAAAGTTTTGGGTGGAAGTGCCCAGGCTGAGGAGAAATGGACTGGTTTGTCTTGGAGTGGAGGCTGGAGGTGTCATAATCTCATTTTTCTGTTGGCCATGAAATGTTTGGGGCAAGTGTTGCCACTTGTCCCTTTAGTTTGTGGCACCAAATGTCAGGGGGTTTGATTTCATTGGTTTTAGTGTCACAAACCCACTGCAGTGGAACTGGATTTCAGAGTTCCCTTCTCTGTAGGCTCTAATAATGAGAGTTTTGGGGTGATGTTTTAAAATAGGCTGGTAATTAGGTGCTTGCCAAGCCAGGAAAAATGACAGAGGAAGCTTTCCTTTCCAAAGAACTGATGTGTGGATTCTTGCAGTCATGCTGCAGTGGCAAAATTGAACCCCATCTTTAAACTCTACCCCTCAATTTAAACCAAAACAATAAAATGCAGCTGTCTCTTTGCCTTTAGCATGCTCTGGATGCTTTTCAATCTTGGAAAATACACAGACCATTTATTAGTCCCATAAATCAGATGCTGTTTGGAGCACAGGAACCCTCCCCATGCAAACTTATTGTCACAACCTGCTGCTCTTGGCTGGGTTTGGGAGGGCAGCACTGCACAAGGAATCAGGTGCTGCCCAATCCAGGTCCTAAATGGATCCTGGGGAGAGGGAAAGGACAGGACAGGCACCTGTGGTTTTGTGCTGGTCTCTGTCCCAAGTGCCTTGGAGCAGCCCAGACATCTCTCACCTGATCCATTCCTGTGGAAGAGCAAAGAGGGGAGTTTGTGTTTCTGAAGGTCAAGGGAAGGAGATAAATCCTGAGCTTGCAAAAGCAAATGAGAAGCCTCAGATCACATCTGAGGTCTAGGCTAGTTGATGATGTTAATTAGTTTCTTAATTAGCTCAGGCTGTGTTTGGAAGCAGCAGCATTGGTTTGGAAGCAGCTCCAGCCCCTACCTGGGGCAGGTGGGACTGCAGGAGCTGGGTGGGGGCTCCCCAGCCCTCAGGGTGAAGCTGTTGGTGCTGTTCCCAGCATGGAAAAGCCTCACTCAAAACCTGAAGAACCTTTACCATAAAATCTGCATGGAAAAGCCTCACTCAAAACCTGAAGAACCTTTACAATAAAATCTGCCTGCTCTCCCAGGGCTGGGGAGCTGCACTTGCTTCTTGCCCATCCAAGGGGAAAGCTGTGGAATTATTCAGCTGGAGCAGGCACATGTGGGGGTGTAGAAACTCTTTCAGTGTCCCAAGGAGCCCTCCTAGTGCAATCCCTGGCCTGAGATGTCCCCTCCTTGCTCAGAGAGTTGCTCCCTCATCCTGCACCACATCAGCTCCATCCCAAAGCTCTCACCTCCAGCGTTGCTCCCAGGGATTTAGCTGGAAGGAATCATTTGGTTTTTTGCAGTCTTTCATTTCCTCCTCATGATTTCCTGCTCTCTTGGCCTTGCTCTGTGCTAAGCTCTTGGGATATAAATGCCTGATAAAAGTCAGGCTGCTGCCAGAGAGATCTTTGGTGGGAGGGTGGGAGCATCTCCACCATGACTCACAGCCTGTCCATCTCCTCCAGGCCTTGCACTCCCAGCTCCCAAAGGCATCTTTCCTTTCAGCCTTTGGGGTTGTTTTTTATCTCCAGCCTGTGCACATGGCTGTGGCCAGGCTGGGGACCTGAGACACCACAGCCCTGGACCTGCTGCCAGGTGCTGGGATAAGGTCTTGGGCTAACAAAACCCAGCAAAAATCCTGGAGAAATGGAGCATTTCAACTTGAGACAGAGTGATTTTTCTGATGTAAAGTGCAAATTTGGACTATGTGAGGGATTTTTGCTTCCCTTTGGCTCTCCAGCACATGGAAGGGGATGGGAAAGGGGCTGTTGGAGAAGGGGGGGCATCACTGCCAAGGTTTGGGGCTGGTGCCTTCCCCAGGCCTTGCAAAGCCCTTTCCACTCTTAGCTTCCTTCTCTGCAGGGTGGCACCTCTCTGCTGTAAAGCTGCCAAGCCCTGCTTCCTTCTCTCTGCCCTCCTGGCAGTGGGGTGAAGACTTCTGGAATTCCCTTCTCCATCTGGGAGCTCGTGTGGTGTTCTGAGCATGGCTGAGGGTGTGTTCTGTGCTTGTGTGCAGGATGCTGAGGGCTCCACGTGTCTGCACCTGGCAGCCAAGAAGGGGCACTATGACGTGGTGCAGTACCTGCTCTCCAATGGGAACATGGATGTCAACTGCCAGGTGAGCCTTCCCCAGGCCAGGAGCTGCTCTGCCCAGGTCAGGGACTCCCTCAGCACCTGACTGTTCACTCAGGCAAAGTCCTGCTGCTGGGGGACACCTCCAGACACCACAGGGTGACAATTCTGTGTCCCTGCTGTCTGCCAGGGAGGTGATCCCTCACTGACCTCAGGGAGCTCCCCTTGATTTGCAGTTTCTCCTTCAATTTGCTGTGGGTCCTGCTGCTCCAGAGTGTCCCTGAGCTTTTCCTAGTGGGGGGATCATGGACAATGGTGTGGGATGGGCTGAGCCTGGCACTTGTCACTGTGGGGTTTGTGCATTGTCCCTGGGTTTATCCATTGCTGTGGGGTGAGACAGAGGTAATTAGCTGGGGGTAGGGACAGAGGTAATTAATCTGGGGCAGGGGCAGGTTCCCCAGGCCTCTCAGGGAGTTTCTGTAAGATCTTTTACACACCCTGGGTGCTCCTTGTGCCTTTGGGACAAGCTGAGGTGCAGTGCCAGGCTGCTGAGCTGGAACAAACTCCAGGCTCAGCTGTGCTGCTCCCAGCCAGGCTGGGCTCTGAGGGACCTGCAGGGGGAGGGCAGGGCTGTGTGGGGCCAGCAGGAGGCTGTGGGAGGGCTGTGTGTCACCCTGCTGTCCCCTCCCAGGACGATGGTGGCTGGACCCCGATGATCTGGGCCACGGAGTACAAACACATCGAGCTGGTGAAGCTGCTGCTGGCCAAGGGCTCGGACATCAACATCCGTGACAATGTAAGGCTCCCTCCCCTGGCACCTCCTGCAGAAATTGCAGCCTCTGCTTAGACCCCACACACCCCCCAGGGGACAGATTTTGGGCTCAGTCCCACTCAGTGTGAGTGAGAAGTGTCTGGTGTGAGTTTTCCTGCGTTCTGGGCAGGAGTTTGGCAGCCTGTGGGCTGTGCTGTCCCTGCAGCTGCTCTGTCAGGATGCTGTGTGGAGTCCTCAGCCCTGAGCCTCGCTGGTTCCGATCCCTCTGTGCTGCCCCTGCACCAGGCAGAGCCCCTTCAGTCCAGACTCACCAGCTCCAAGTTTGTCCCAGGCCAGGGGCTCTGGGTGTGGGTTGGGGCACCCTGTGTGCCTTCTGAGGGCAATGAGCTCCTGTTTGTGTTTCTGGATGGGCTGGGCACTCTGCCAGCAGCTCTCAAAGCCTGGCTATGCCTGGGCATCCCTGGCACGAAGCTCTGATGTGTCCAGAGCTGGAGCTGCCCCTCACCTCCCTAAATCCTGCCCCAGTGGGATGCACTCAGTGCTTGAGCCCCTGGGAGCTCTGTGGGACCCCCAGCTCTGCCTGTGGGGCTGTGCCAGCTGCTTTCCCAGGGACTTCCAGGGAAATAGAGAAGATACAAAGAGATATTGTCAGAGATACTGTCAGAGATAGTGCTGATACAATGACTCCCCTGAAGAAGGCTGGGAAAAAGCAGACTATCTTCTTTATACTGTGTTTCTCATTCTTTTCCTGAAGTCTTTAAAGATGTTGAAGTGTGGTGTCTCATCCTGTTCCTGGAAGCATCCAGGGCCAGGTTGGACAAGGTTTGGAGCCACCTGGGAATAGTGAGAGGTGTCCCTGTCCATGGCACTGGATGAGCTGTGAGGTCTCTTCCAAAGCAAACCCAAACCAAACCAGACCAAACCAAACCAACCCAAACCAAATCAAACCAAACCAAACCCAAACCCAAACCCAAACCCAAACCAAACCAAACCCAAACCAAACCAAACCCAGACCAAACCAGACCAAACCAAACCCAAACCAAACCAAACCCAAACCAAACCAAACCAAATCAAACCCAAACCCAAACCCAACCAAACCAAACCAAACCAAACCAAACCAATCCCCTCTGTGTTTCTGTGATTGTGTGGTTTAACCCCAGCCAGGCACCAAGCCCCTCACAGCCCCTTGCTCACTCCCCCTCCAGTGAGGAGAGAATCAGAAGGGTAAAAGGTGGAAAAAGACTTGTGGGTTGAGATACAGTTTAATGGAAAAGCCAAAGGCACACACACAAGCAGAACAGAACAGGGAATTCATTCCCTGCTTCCCATGGCTGGGCAGGTGTTCAGCACCTGCAGGAGAGCCCCATCCATGGAACAGTGACCTGGGGAGGCAAAAACCATCACTCCAAACATCCCCTTTTCTCCTCCTTTCCCCACCTTTTATCCTGAACTGATGTCAGATGATCTGGAATATCCCTTTGGTCAGGGTCACCTGTCCTGCTGTGTCCTCCCGGCTTTCCTTGTCCCCCAGTGCCCTCCCCAGTGAGGCAGCACAGGGCAGAGCAGGCTCTGTGTCAGCCCTGCTCAGCAGTGACATCTCTGTGTCCCCAGCCCTGTGTTCAGCACAGCCCCACACCAGCCACAGGGAGAAACATTAACCCTATCCCAGCCAAACACAGCACACTCAGATGGTTCCCAGGCAGGTCTGGATCCAATCCTGTTCCTAAAAACCAAAGTCAAGGTGAGAGGGAGCTTTTTGGGCTGTTACATCTGTTTGCTGACTCTGAACAAAACAGACTCTTTGATCTGTCACAGCTTCAATATCACACATTAATGATGAACATCAAATCAACTCAGTCAACAATTTACTTGAAAGAAAACTGTGCTCTTGGCAGCTGTGTGTGTGACACATCTCTCCTGGAGCTGCAGCTGGGGTGTCCTGCTGGGTGTGGTTCAGGACAAATGTCACTGGGAAACCTCCTGCTTTGGGAGAAAGGCTTTGCTTGTGGTGATGCTGCTTTTCAGGCAGGAGCAGTGCAAGGCAGAGCCCCAGTCCAGGGGTTTGTGACCTGTCTGAGCTGCAGAATGTGGGTGAAACTCACAGGATGGATGTTTTCTGACAGATGTTTTCTGTAGAACATCACTAGATGACACTGTAAAGGGAAAGCAGGAGCTGGGTAGGAAAGTGTCTCCCTCTCCCTGGTGTGTGGCAATAGCTCCTATTTAAGGCAGGACCTTAAGTTACATGGCAACAGCTCAAACACTCCAGCAGCAGCTTTGTTTTTGCTTTAAAAAGAAGAAAAAAAAGGGGAATAGCTGGGTGATCATTACTATCATTTCACTGTTGTCATCAATGTCTTTAGAGCCTGTCATGGGGAAGGGATCGACGTGTGCTGCAAATTGCAGTGTAACAGAAAACAGGATCATCCCTTAAAATATCTCCATCAGAAAGATGAGTGTTCAGCTATTTCCAGTGCTGCTAGTGAGAGATGAGTACATACAGTATTTAAGAGATGCCTGGAGTCAGATTGATTGCTTTCCCCATGGCTCCTGGTTCTCTTTTTGGCACCTTCACATACCCTGTGTGCTCTTTTTCTCCTTAATTTCGTGCTGTGCTCTTTTTCTCCTTAATTTTGCAGCCCTGGGAGGCACAGTAGCTTTGCTGGCTGTTGGGGCTGGGCAAACTCAGCATCCAGCCTTTTCCAGCATGTTTGTTCATGTCTGTCACCTCTTTCCTGGATTGATCTAGATTGGTTTGTGGCTCGGAGACTGGCGAGCTGTCTGTGTGTGTGTAGGGAAGGTGATGGATTGCCTTGTGTGCAGCCTCCCCATCCTTGGTGTGCAGAGGTGGATGGAGTGAGAGCTCCCTGTTTGGCTGCTCTGAGGTTTCCCTGTCCACCCTGGCATCCCCATTCAGCCAGAGCAGGGTGGGGATGGCAGCCACACTCTGAACGCTGCAGGTGCAGAGCTGAGGAAGGAACCCCCAAAGCCACGGGGTTTTAAACAACCTCCCCTCTGTTCTCTTTCCCTCCAGGAGGAAAACATTTGTTTGCACTGGGCTGCTTTTTCTGGCTGTGTTGACATAGCTGAGATCCTGCTGGCAGCAAAGTGTGACCTGCACGCCGTGAACATCCACGGGGACTCGCCCCTGCACATCGCGGCGCGAGAGAACCGCTACGAGTGTGTGGTGTAAGTGCCCTGCTCATCCCTCCCTGCCCCTGAACCACTGTCAGTGTGTGGTGTAAGTGCCCTGCTCATCCCTCCCTGCCCCTGAACCACTGTCAGTGTGTGGTGTAAGTGCCCTCCAACAACCCTCCCTGCCCCTGAACCACTGTCAGTGTGTGCTGTAAGTGCCCTCCAACAACCCTCCCTGCCCCTGAACCACTGTCAGTGTGTGGTGTAAGTGCACTCCAACAGCCCTCCCTGCCCCTGAACCACTGTCAGTGTGTGGTGTAAGTGCACTCCAACAGCCCTCCCTGCCCCTGAACCACTGTCAGTGTGTGGTGTAAGTGCACTCCAACAGCCCTCCCTGCCCCTGAACCACTGTCAGTGTGTGGTGTAAGTGCACTCCAACAACCCTCCCTGCCCCTGAACCACTGTCAGTGTGTGGTGTAAGTGCACTCCAACAGCCCTCCCTGCCCCTGAACCACTGTCAGTGTGTGCTGTAAGTGCCCTGCTCATCCCTCCCTGCCCCCTGAACTGCTGTGAGTGTGTGGTGTAAGTGCACTCCAACCCTTCCCTGTCCCTGAACTGCCACAAGTGTGTGGTGTAAGTGCCCTCCAAAAACCCTCCCTGCCCCTGAACCACTGTCAGTGTGTGCTGTAAGTGCACTCCAACAACCCTCCCTGCCCCTGAACTGCCACAAATGTGTGCTGTAAGTGCCTTGCCACCCCTCCCTGCCCCTGAACCACTGTGAGTGTGTGGTGTAAGTGCCCTGCTCACCCCTCCCTGCCCCCTGAACCACTGTGAGTGTGTGGTGTAAGTGCCCTCCAACCCTTCCCTGCCCCCTGAACCACTGTGAGTGTGCCCTATTCACCCTTCCCGGTCTCTAAACCACTGTGAGTGTGTGGTGTAAATGCCCTGCTCACCCCTCCCTGCCCCTGAACTGCCACAAATGTGTGGTGTAAGTGCCCTGCTCATCCCTCCCTGCCCCCTGAACCACTGTCAGTGTGTGGTGTAAGTGCCCTCCAACCCTTCCCTGCCCCCTGAGCCACTGTGAGTGTGTGGTGTAAATGCAGTCCAACCCTTCCCTGTCCCCTGAACCACTGTGAGTGTGTGGTGTAAGTGCCCTGCTCACCCTTCCCTGCCCCTGAACTGCCACAAATGTGTGCTGTAAGTGCCCTGCTCATCCCTCCCTGCCCCCTGAACCACTGTGAGTGTGTGGTGTAAGTGCACTCCTACCCCTCCCTGCCCCCCTGCTGCTGCCTGCCAGCCTCAGGAGAGCCTGTGAGATGCCTTTGGCCTTTACCCACAGCCCAGGATTGTGATGGAGGGCTTGTTTTTCTCGTGGGATGGGGGCTGTGAGGTACCAGCTGTCACTCAGAGAATGTGGCGTGTTTGAGTCTGAGGGGCTGTGCTCAGCCTGGGCTTCCCAGCAGGAAGGTGTCAGGCTTCCTTGATTAAAGCTTTTTTTTCCCCACCCCTAGCATGGTAAAAAGGTGCCTTGTTACCTTTGTTCCTTTGCTTCATCCCTGCTCTGAATAAAGCCATCATGTTCTCACCAAAAGCTGGTGAGTATAATCGAGGGCCAAGTCCATCACCAGTTTCCTGTGGGGCTCTTCCATTTCCAGCCTACTCTTCCCACCCCATATCTTTCCCTGCCAGAGAGAGTTTCAAGCCTGTCTGAAGTTAGGCTGGTACCAGCAAGGTACCTGAAGCAAGGCATGGTTTGCCCAGAGCTCTCATGGGTGCCCAGAGCTTCTGTCAGAAGGATTCACTGAACCATGCTTAATAAAGAAAACTCAGGTGATTATTCACTACTACAGTCCCTTAAGGGCTGGCTGGAGGATGTGATTCAGCTTGTTTTCCCCTTGCCTGGTTTCTCCTGGGGAATCCTTATCCTTCCTTGCTGTTTTGCAGTCTCTTTCTTTCCCGTGGCTCGGATGTCACTTTAAAGAACAAGGAGGGTGAGACCCCGCTCCAGTGCTCCAGCCTTAACTCTCAGGTCTGGGTGGCCCTACAGATGAACAAGACTCTCAAAGAATCATCTTCTGAGAAGCCTGCCCAGATAGAGAAGGTGGTGAGCAGGTGAGAATAGGGCTGGCTTTGCTTGTGTGTCATGAAATTGAGCCCTTGCACAGGGAAAGCTGGGGGCCTGGTTTAAGAAAGACTTGTGTGCCTTTTTAAGCTGGTGTGAAGGTCAGTGTGAGCTTAGCAAGAACTAAGCCCGTGCTGATTCAGTCCATGGTTTGCAAATTCATCCTCCAAATGGAAATACTCACAAGCACAAAGAACCATCTGTAAGGCAGGGTGGGAAAACACGAGCTCTGTTGTAGTCTGAATGGTTTGAGTGCTCAGTGACTCTGCCCCAGGATGGCATTTGAATGGCCCCTTGTCTGGGGACCTTCCTCTGTGACAGTTCTTTCTCCACACAGGGACATTGCCCGGGGCTACGAGAGGATCCCCATCCCCTGTGTCAATTCCGTGGACAGTGAGCCCTGCCCCAGCAATTACAAATACGTGTCACAGAACTGTGTCACCTCCCCGATGGACATTGACAGGAACATCACTCATTTACAGGTGAGGCATCCTGCTGTGGTCCTGTTCTGGGCTCTGCAGTGCTCCTCAGAACAGATTTGGCATTCCACATGGGAATGTTGAGTCCTGGTATTGGCAACAAATTCCAGCTAAGGTTGAGTGCCTCACCTGCAGCTCTTGTTGTAGGAGATGGGATTTTGATTTTGTTCAGTTTTGAGGCTTAAGCTGAGCTCAGTGTTCAGCTGTAGCATTGGAGCTGTAGGAGATGGGATTTTGTTGTAGGAGATGGGATTTTGATTTTCTTCAGTTTTGAGGCTTTAGCTGTGTTCAGCTGTAGCATTGGCCATCTGGTGCTGGCTGATGTGGCTCCCATTTATCCTTGTCCTCTCTTCTGAGGCTGCAGAGTCAGGGATTTGTTGGGAGACCTTCTCCATGCTGCCTTCCCATGGACTGCAGCAGCCAGGCTGAGGTCTTGGCTGTGATGCTGCAGCCCTGGAAGGGCTGGGAGGGGAAAGCAGAGATGGGGAGGTTCAGGGTGAGGGTGAGGCCTCAGGCACAGCTCTGAGGTGGCTGAAGTGACCTTCCCAGGGCCAGTCCCTGTTGTGCAGCAGCCTGGTGGCAGGGCTGTGCTGGCTTGGGGGAGCAGCAGGGGAGGCCTGAGACAGCACAGCTGCATCACCTCCCAGCTCTGGTCCCTCCTTGGAGCTTTCCTTGTCCTCAGGTGTGGAGAACAGCTCACAGGGCATGGGGGAGGGTTACAACAGGGGAACATCCTCTGCTGAGCAGTGAGGCTGGCTCAGGATGAGATCCTTCCTTGCAAGGCAGAGTCCTTTGGTGCTCGTTGCACCCAGAAATTACCAGTGGAGTAGAACTGCCCCTGACTGGTGAAGGTGGTGATCCCTCTGGTGAGGAGCTGGAGCAAGAGGAGGAGAAGTGGTTTCCTGACCCAGCCTCCAGTTGCAGCCTCAGTGGTGTGAGTGGTGTGGAATTAACCCTTTGCTTCTCTTGCAGTATTGTGTCTGTATAGACGACTGCTCCTCCAGTAACTGCATGTGTGGCCAGCTCAGCATGCGCTGCTGGTACGACAAGGTGAGGACACACAGCCCCCTCCTGGCTCACACCAGGGCCTGGCAGCTGGATTCTGCCTAATTCAGTTCCTTGCACAGCTGGATTCTGCCTAATTCAGTTCCTTGCACAGCTCAAAGCCAGGCTGGACAGGGCTTGGAGCAACCCTGGTCTGGTGGGAATGTCCATGCCCAGGGAAGGGGTTGGGATGAGCTGAGCTTTGGGCCCCTTCCACCCCAAACCATTCCCTGCTTCTGTGATCCCAACTCCTTTCTTCTTGTCTTAAAATGCCTGGAGTTATAGTCTCAGCTCTCAGACATGTGATAATCCAAACTGCCTGCTCAGGGCAGCTTTCCTTGTGTTATTTATTGTGTTCCTCTCGTGCCAACTGAGCCATTAATTACACCCATGTGATAGGGAGCATTTAACAATCCAAGTGTGAAATCAGCTTCCATTTCAGAGCAATGTGGAAAGTGCTGTAAGATGTAAACAAAGGGAGAGGAGTAGAAAGAGAGTTTTTTTAAATCTGCTTTTATTTATTGTGATTCTTCTGGATGAAGACAGAGTAAAGATGTTTTCACTGCCACATTGCCAGGAGTCAGGTTTGTTTTGGGTAAATGCTTCAACCCTCCAGGGAGGTTTTGAGATTCATCTTTGGGCAGGTGCTACAAAGATCAGAAGTTCTGTGAATCTCTGCAGGTTTCTCCCAGAGGGAGTGTTGACATCTTTCTTGCCTTTGTAGCCATTTTATTTACACATTAATAGGTGATTACACCTCTGAAGCCTTAAAAGCCAAATTTGTTAAATATGATAAATTACATCCATCACTTCCTTAGTGCTGTGTGTTGGTAAATAATTGAATTGTAGGGTTTTTTTGGGAGTGTTATTTGGAAATGTAGTGATTCACAGAACTTGGGTGTACTGGCCTTGGACTCTGCAAGTTCAGGCTTTATTCCAGAGGCAGACTAAGCATCCATTTCTCCCCTCCAGCACAGCAAATGGCAATAATGATGATGATGCACACCAGTTTTCTGCACAGCACTGGGAGTGGGTTTTTTTTAATGCTGTGTAGGGTGATGGCAGGCAGCAAAAATCTAAATTCTCTGGCTATTTGTCAGCTGTGGGTGACAGTGGTGACTGTGCTGCTGTCAGGGTAGAGCAAAACCACTTTGGTGATTTATTAAAAATATGGATATTGATCTAGTACTGATATCCAGCTGTGTCGGACAAAAGCTCTCAAACAGTTTAAAGTTAGAAAGTGAATGTTTATTGTGGGATAGCTCCCAAATACACACTGCAATTTACAGGTGATTACAGAGTCCTTTTATCTATACAAGTATTGAATACCCAAAATACAAATACATATTCATAACTCTGGTACATCCCATTCCCCGCTTCCCATGGTAATTAGTTCAAAAGCCATTAAGCATGTGCAGTTTGTTCCTTGAAATGGGTTGGTGGTCCATTTAATGGGGAGGGGTCCCAAAATGAGGAAGTAAATGAAGACTTCCTCGTTCTGACCTTTCTACCTTTTCAATGCAAATATGACAAATGAACCCTTGGTAGAACTCCCATTCCCCATCTTCAGTTGGTTTCAGAACAGAGGAGGCCACAATTGTCTTATGTTCCTAAAAGCCATTTATCAGTTTCTATATTCTTCATTATAAACCCAACTACCCAAACATTGTGTTCACAAGCAATCAATTATTAGTTAACTACTAACTCTTAACTTCATCAAGGCCTACCCATTTATTTTGATTAACTCTAATAAAGCTTATCTTATTTTAACTAAAACCTCAGCTCCTCTAAAATCCCTAAATTCCTTAAAGTTTATGTCTCAGCAGAACCTGAGCTCTGACGCTGGGTTTGGGCACAACTTCACCATGGGGTTCTCCAGGCTGTTTTTACCCTGGGGGGAATTTCTGCCTGTGGTTTTGGGGATGCCAGGAGCAGACAAATAACCCAGTGTGGGGTGGTTCTCTCCCTCAGGATGGCCGACTCCTGCCTGAGTTCAACATGGCTGAGCCCCCCCTGATCTTCGAGTGCAACCACGCGTGCTCGTGCTGGAGAACCTGCAGGAACCGGGTGGTGCAGAACGGCCTCAGGTGGGCAGGAGGGGCAAACACAGCTGCCCTGGGCAGGACCAGCCCCAAACCCATCAGCCCTGTGGCTCTCAGCTCACCCATAATCCCACAAAACCCAGCAGGGAAGCTGGGGCTGGTGGGATGGAAGTGGGATCCTGCGTGCTGCCAGTGGGAGTGGAGCAGCAGTGGGTTGATGAGCTCAATTAACATCTCAGTTAATGTTTGCACCCTCAGGTGGGAACTGCAGTGTTCTTTCATCAGCTGACCATAAAACACACCAATGGCTTGTGGGTTTGCATGCACAGCCCCAATGTGGTGTCTCAGGGGGAGAGCTGAGAAGGACATGACAGCAACAGAGCTGCAGAGTCTGAATTCAGAAGATCTTGTAAGCCAGCAGTCTAGATTAGAAACACAGGCCAGCATGCCCAGGCTTGGCTGCTTAAAATTTACAAGTTCTTGGCATGATTCCCCCTGAATTGGATACCTGAATGCCTGTTGGCCTCTCTGCTCCAGGTTAGACTGCTGAGATTTTGGTGCCTGGCTAAAAATGTCAATGTTTTGGTTTGGACCTCTGCTATGGAAGAGTTTGTCACTGCACTAAGTTCAAAGGGATCCTACTGGAAAAAAAACCCAACTTTTTAGAATTTCTTTGTAGTGCTGACAACACTCTTTTTGCAAGCTTTGTAGTTTCAATGACATTTTGCACTGTTAAAAATAAGCAAGGAAGGAACTTGATGTGTTTCCTCAGAACTTTACCTCTCTCTGGTTTTCCCTGCCAAGCTCTGGTGCCTCCGTGGGTGTTTCTTCAGGAGCTGTACAGCTAGAGCTGTTGCTTTTGCATTTTTTTGCCTTGCTGAAGTGTTTTTTTCTGAAAGATGGGAAGGGTTGGGAACCCAACACGAGCCAGGGAGAGCAGCTCTGCTGGGAAGGAGGGTCAGGTGCTGGGCAGAGCTCACAGTCCCTGGGGAGGCAGTGGGGAAGGCTCCTGCCTTGGGGCTGCAGCTGACACAGGGGTGCTGCTGCTCTGTTTGCAGTGCTTCCTTTATCAGATTGGCTCCAGATTAGCTCTGCCTGGCAGAGCACACGTATCCAGCTGGCAGCCTGGCCCAGCTCAGCTGGCAGGCTCAGCTCAGAGCCATGGCCCTGCTGCCAGCTCCAGAGCAGAGCCCAGGTCTGAGCTGAGCTCTGCTCTGCTCTGATGGACACGCCAAAAGCTGGGGGAGCTTCCCCAGGCCCCAAAGCCAGTGTTAGACCCTGCTTCTGTGAGAGCAGTGACTCCCCTGAGAAGCAGGGGCAGACAGGATGAAGTTCACATGCCCTGGTTTGAGCTGACAGTGCAGGAGGGAGTGGGTGGGGGAAGAGAAGCACTGGGAAAAGCAACAGGGGGAAGTTAAGGTGAGCATCAGATTTCACTTAATTCCGATAACAGTGTTGCTGAGAGTGGGTTTTGGTTCCCTCAGGGATAGAGCAAGCTTTTCCTAGCCCTGGAGACTGTTCATCCTGCACTTAACTCAGGCTCTGGCTGAGCAGGAGGTAGAGTGACTTACAGGATTGTTTCTCTGCCTATAAATCCCATCAGTAGAATTCCACAGAGCAGCTATTACACCAAGAAGTCTCAAGTTGCAGCTTTTCTTTCTTGTCTTTCAGCCAGGCAGCTGGATATGATGGAATTGCTGAATGCCCTGGCTTTGGCAGAGGGCAAAGGGGTCAGAGCACTTAGCTCAAGGTGTTCTTTAGTCCCTGGGAGATCCCTGCCTTCCCCCTCAGCACCACTCCACTGCTGTAAATCCCCTTCCACCTTCCCTGATTCCCCAGGGGCTGCGTGGAGGGGAAGGAAATGCTGCTGGTGGGGTTCTGATATCCTCTGTAAATCATCATCACACAGAGCATCCAGCCCTGTCCCCTCTTCCCCAGCCCCTTGGTGTGCACCTGGGCAGGCAGAAGGGGCTGACTGGCACCAGTCCCTTGTCCTTGGGCTGTTTCCATGCCAGCATCTGCCCACAGCTGGGAGCTGTGGGAGTGGAGCATCCCTGCAGGGCGAGAACGGGAGGGTGAATATTAAAATCCTCTGGGAGTGTGTGCTGATGGAAGGTGCTGGCTTTTTGCTCATCTCTCAGTGAAAATTCATCCTTTCCATGGAGTGCTGCCATCAGTGTGGCTTCATTTCCTCCTTTCCTTTTTCCAGGACTCGGTTGCAGCTTTACCGGACACAGAAGATGGGCTGGGGAGTGAGGACGATGCAGGACATTCCTCTGGGAACCTTCGTGTGCGAGTGAGTTGTGCAGCTTTCACCACCCCAAAACCCCAGCACTGAGTCAGCTGTGCAGCTTTCACCATCCCAAAACCCCAGCACTGAGTGAGCTGTGCAGCTTTCACCATCCCAAAACCTAGCATTGAGTGAGCTGTGCAGCTTTCACCATCCCAAAAACCCCAGTACTGAGTGAGCTGTGCAGCTATGACCATCCCAAAACCCCAGCACTTCCCAAATCCAGGAGTAAGTTGTGCAGCTTTCACCATCCCCAAACCCCCAGCAATGCCCAAATCCAGCACTGAGTTGTGCAGCTTCCATCATCCATTTCCAAATCCAGGAGTAAGTTGTGCAGCTTTCACCAGCCCAGCAACACAGCACTTCCCAAATCCAGCACTGAGTGACTTGTGCAGCTTTCACCAGCCCAGCAGCCCCAGCACTGCCCAAATCCAGCACTGAATTGTGCAGCTCAGCAAATCCCATCCATTCCCAAGTCCAGGAGTAAGTTGTGCACCTTTCACCATCCCAGCACTTCCCAGTCCAGCACTGAGTGAGTTGTGCAGTTTTAGCTATCTCAAAACCCCCAGCACTGTCCAAATCCAGCACTGAGTGACTTGTGCAGCTTTAGCCATCTCAAAAACCCCAGCACTTCCCAAACCCAACACTGAGTGACTTGTGCAGCTTTCACCAGCCCAAAACCCCAGCACTGCCCAAATCCAGCACTGAGTGACTTGTGCAGCTTCCATCATCCATTCCCAAATCCAGGAGTAAGTTGTGCAGCTTTCAGCAGCCCAGCACTGAGTTTTTGCAGCTTTACCCATCTCAAAAACCCCAGCACTGCTGAAATCCAGGACTGAGTTGTGCAGCTTTCACCATCCATTCCCAAATCCAGGAGTAAGGTGTTCAGCTTTCAGCATCCCAGCAGCCCCAGCACTTCCCAAATCCAGCACTGAGTTGTGCAGCCCAGCAAATCCCATCGAGTCCAAATCCAGGAGTATGGTGTTCAGCTTTCACCATCCCAAAAACCCCAGCACTGCCCAAATCCAGGAGTAAGTTGTGCAGCTTTCGCCATCTCAGCAGCCCCAGCACTGCCCAAATCTAGCACTGAGTGACTTGTGCAACTTTCACCATCCCAAAAACCCCAACACTGCCCAAATCCAGCACTGAGTGACTTGTGCAGCTTCCATCATCCATTCCCAAATCCAGGAGTAAGTTGTGCAGCTTTCACCATCCCTGCAGCCCCAGCACTGCCCAAATCCAGGAGTGAGTTGTGCAGGTTCCAGCAGCCCCAGCAGTTCCCCAGGGCACACATGGTTTGCTCCCCTTCAAGGAGAGGTTTTCATGCAGATCAAGCTGGCATTGAGCCCAGCTGCCTGCCCTCAGCCAGAGGTTTCCTGACTCCATTCCCTGCTCTGTCTGTCCTGCTTCTCATAGTGTGGAGCTTTCTCTGCTTCCCTCTGTCTTGCTGGGATCTGTGCTCAGCTCTTCTGCCTTTGAAACACAAATTATGGGGGAAAAACACATTTTGGGTTGTGCTGCAAGATGTGCTCAACTCCTGTGTTTGCCACAGATATGGGGCACTGCAGGCCAGGGCAGTGGGGAACAATTTTCTCTGCTTCAGTCCTGTCTTCTCCAGAGGTTTTCCAGTGTCACAGCTCTGGCTTTAGTCTGATTCAGCAAAGCAAGGAAGCACTTGGGGCTGAGCACACGTTTTGGCCCTGACTCAATAAAGTACTTAGGCATAGAAATGTTCAGATTTATGTCAAGTGGAAAACCTGTCATCAGACCCCACAGCTTGAGGCTTTAAAGTGGTATATGTACTTTATTAAATAGTTTGGAAAGTGTTTCCTTCATTTCAATACTTCAGTGACTGAGGATCTTCTAAATAAGGCTCATGTCCATCGTGGAAATAGTTGCTGGTTGTTTTTAGAACTAGTTATTGATGTGTTTTGGAATTGGGTGAGGGACTGAGGAAGATTATTGCAGTATTTAAAAGAAAAAATAAAGGAAAAGATAACTCTGCAGTGAATTGGCCAAGTATATCTTCTGTGTCAGAAGCTACCAGCTGCTAAGATATTTTTTTAGAGATAAAGCCAAAAGCTGCTGTTTGTGGGGAGTGTCCCAGGCCTGTCCTTGTGCAGGGCTGTCCATGAGTACCAGAGGTCCCAGGGTCGTGGTGCAGTGCCCAGAACAGAGCAGAGCCTGTGAGGAAACTGCTGCAAGGACAAAAGGCAGAGATTCAGCAAACCCTGCTGGGATGGCAGCTCACAGGAGGAGCAGGCAGCGAGGGGACAGCCCAGGGGAGGGGTGGGGAACACAGACATTGCAGAGCACTGGGGCTGATGGGTGCACATCCCACAGCCTGACTGCCCCCAGCCCTGCCAGGAGCTGCTGGCACTGCTCCACTGCTGGGTACTATCTTCATTAGCTAAATGAGCTGCTTACTAAACAGCTCAGCTAATTAATGTCGTGCCCATGCACATTCCTCCTGTGGCACACACTCATTTTCTCACTCACCAAATCCAAGCCCTTGGCTCCATGAGTCCTTCCTGTGATTCTCTCTGAGCATCCCATAGACCTGGTTCCTGCTTTTCCTCCTCTCTGCAGAGCAGCCCCAGTGCTGGCAGTGCTCAGGGCTGCCAGGACACAGCAGATCCCAGGAGCAGCTCCTCTGGAAGAGCATTTTGTGTTAAACATCTGCATTAGAGGCCTGGGTGGGCAGCTGTTCTGTCCAGTGGTTATTGCTCTGCTTTGGAAAGATGATTGTACTGGTGTGACCTTTATTGGTGTGACCTTTGTCCTGGAACTCTGCACAGGCACCAGGAGGGGCTGGGGGAGCTGGGCAGGGGCTCAGGCTGGAGCAAAGGAGGCTCAGGGGCCCTTGTGGCTCTGCACAGCTCCTGACAGGAGGGGACAGCCAGAGGGGGTCAGGCTCTGCTCCCAGGGAATCAGTGAAAGGAAAAATGGCCTCAAGTTGCACCAGGGGAGCTTCAGATCAGAGCTATGGAAATGGCTCTTGGCTGAAGGAGTGGTCAGGCATTGGAGGGAGTCACCCAGGGAGGTGTTGGAGTCACCACCTCTGGAAGGGCTCAAAAGGCATCTGGATGTGGCAGCTGGGGACGTGGTCTGGGGTGAGGGTGCTGCTGGGTTCATGACTGGGCTCTGGTCCTGAAGGTCTCTCCCAACCCTGATGATTCTGTGAGTCTGTAACTGCCTCCTGTCCCTTCTGCACAGCCCTGGCAGCAGCATCTTGGCCAGGGTGATGCCTCAGGTTTGGCTTTTCTATTTTTCACATTCTGTGCTGCTTCAGTGTGTGGGTCTGGGCTTCATATCAGGGGATGGTGAGCTCTGTGCACAGAGCAGGGACACAAAACAATTCCTGCTCCAGCTGGGCACCAAGGACAAATGATCCAAATCTCAGCCCAAGAGCACAAACACCGTGGGCTGGAGAGAGAAAAACAAGCAGGGTGGGACTGCCTGGGCTAAAGGTGGGATGGGACAATGAACTGCAAGATGCAAATGGAGCAGAACTGATCCCAGGGACAGACCCCGTGCCCTGTTGTGCATTTTGGGACCATTTTGGTTCATCTTGGGTGCAGCCCTGGCTGGGCTCTTGTGCTGCCCAAGGTGGATCCATGCAGGAGATCCTTTTAATAAATCCCTGCTTTATTCTTCAGCTCTGTCCTGTCTCTGCTCTAGGGCACCATGGGGAGGTGTGGCAGTGTCACCCTCCTGTCCCCCAGGGCTCCATGCAGCCTGCAGGCTCTGCAGCCCCTCAGGGCTCTGCTCATGGGTAGTTTTTTCCCTGGCCTTGGAATCTGCTGCTTTCAGAAGCTGCTGTTGCTCACCCTGTGCTGCTGCTGCTGCTGTGGGTTGGGTTGGATCTGCTCTGTTCATGCTTGGTTGGTAGGTGCTGGAGCTGCTCCTTCTGGAAACAGCACAGCTGCTGCTGGCTTTTGCTGGAGAGGCTGGGAGTTAGTGGGATGCAGAAACCAGAGGATCTGGTCTGTTCCTTTTGCATCCATTTATGGCTTTTGAATATTTGCTTTCTGTTCCAGTGGTGCTTTAGGGAGGTACCAGCTGCATCAAGGCAGGTGTTTCAGCCACACTCCAGGCAGAGAAGGGCCAGCCAGGCCTCCTGTCCCCCACATCCTGTGGAAAACCCTGGAGCCTGTGCTAGGGACTGCTCACTGCTCTTGGTTCTTGCATGGAGTCCCCTCTGATCACAGAATCATTGAGGTTGGGAATGACCTCCAAGATCATCTGTTCCAAGCTCACTCATGCCCAGGCTGTTTGAGCAGTGATGAGAGGCCCTGGGAAGCTCAGGGATGGAGTTATTTGCCATCAGTGTGCTGAACATCTGCTGGGGAGAAAGACACTGCCTTGGCCACAGGAGCTCTTTAATGAAGGGGCTCCTGCTGGGTTTTGGGAGGAACATGAACCCCTTGCACATCCTTCCCTAACTTAGGGCCTGGAAAATCAGGGACCTGTCAGTATCTTTGAACAGCCCTGGAAAGGAAATTAGTTACAGGAATAGGCTTTAAAGGAGCATTAAACCAATGATTTTAATTTGGTTGTGGTATTTTATTTCATAAACCTGCAGTGGCTCTCCCTGGGCACGGGGCCTCTCTGAGCAGAATTATTCAGCTGTTCTCAGCTGCTGCTGCCTGCTGGGCCTTTCCACAGCAATTTCTCTCCCTCTCTGGCCACCTTTCTATGCTTTAGGCCTCCAAGGAGTGGGTGATTTCCTGTAGTGGAGCAGTGAGGGCAAACAGGAGGCTCCCAGTGGGAGCTGCAGCCAGAAATCCCTGGTGACAGAGCTCAGGGATCCTCTCCAGGTTCATGTTTCCTGGCTCCCCTCCTCCCCAGCCTGGGAGTTAAATGCTGCCTTGAGCCCTGGGGGATTGGAGGCAGTTGTTTAACACTTGGAATGTGCCTGAGGGCTGCAGGAATGTTGTGAGAGCGTGGCCATGGAAGTTCTGTTGATGCTGCAAAGAATATTTATTCATATGGTGAATCCTTTCCTTGAAATAATCACTGCTTCATTGCAGGCTGGGAACACTTACACACCAAAATCACAGAAACACAGACTGGGGTGGTTGGGAGGGACCTTAACTCCCATCTCTGCCATGGGCAGGGACACTTCCACTACCTCAGATTGCTCCAAACCCTGGCCTTGGGTTGAAAAGCTGCTGTGCTGCTGCCCCTTCCTCACACCCTCCCTCAGTCCCTCCTCTCTGAGTCTCTTACTTTGGCTGAAGCAGCTCAGGGCAGGAACTGTTGAACCTTGACAGTCCAAAACTGTTTGAGATGGAGATGGGGAGACAGAGGTGGGAGCACCAGTGCTGTGGGGACTCCTGCAGCAAGGGGGGTTCCATCAAACCCAGACTTCTCTGGCTGTGTGGTCCTCAGCAAGCCCAGGCCAAGCAGCACCTGCTTCATTCTCCTTGGAGAACCTGCCTGTCCCCTGCCTGTCCCCTGCCTGTCCCCTGCCTGTCCCCTGCCTGTCCTCTGCCTGTCCCCTGCCTGTCCCCTGCCTGTCCCCTGTCTCTCCCCTGCCTGTCCCCTGCCTGCCCCCTGCCTGTCCCCTGCTTGTCCCCTGCCTGTCCCCTGCCTGTCCCCCTGCCTGTCCCCTGCTTGTCCCCTGCCTGTCCCCTGCCTGTCCCCTGTCTCTCCCCTGCCTGTCCCCCTGCCTGTCCCCTGCCTGTCCTCTGCCTGTCCCCTGCCTCTCCCCTGCCTGTCCCCTGCCTGTCCTCTGCCTGCCCCCTGCCTGCCCCCTGCCTGTCCCCTGCCTGTCCCCTGCCTGTCCCCTGCTTTACAGCAAGGTCCTGTAGCTGGGACCACAGCTCACATTTATCCTGGTTCAGGAGGGGTTGAGAAGGGATCCAGGGATCCTGCCAGGTTAGGTTAGACTTTTAAACCAAACCTAAGACTTTTAAACAAAACTCTTGAAGTTGTGTAGCCTGTAATTGCTCAGAATATCCTGGGAAATACATGAGGGGCAGACAGGAGTGTTTTGTTTTGGGGTGTGAGCAGCACAAGCACTGCAGTGGTTGTGGGACAGCCTGAGTCTGACCAGGAGCTTCAGGAGACTTGGATTCATGTGTTGGTCTTGAACAACAGAGAGATTCACAAAAAGAAACTCAGTTCTCAGGAAAAAATAGATTTATTTTTATATTAGAATGGTTTTAATATCATGAATGTAATTTATAATATTATTTAAGTGTTGCTCTGAAGAGGTGGAGTTTGGAGCCAGATTTTCCCTGCTGGAATTTAACAGAGTTTGGTGGCTTGGAGCTGGCCAGCACTGTGCTGTGGTTGCCTGTGGACAGTTTTTTATTGAGACATAGTTGATGGAAAAGAGACGTGAGAAAATACATCTGAGAAAGCAACAGCTGCCTAATTCAAGGACATGGTTTCTTTGAGCAAGAAGTTGTTTAAGAAAATATGTGATAACAGGAGGTAAAAAAGAAGCCACAAACATCCTGAGAAAGGTGGGACTGACTTTTTATAGCTGACCAATAGTGAGCTCTAGTTTTGCAATATGTATGAGCCTTATTACTGTGATTATAAAAGTGTGCCTGTTAATCAATAAATCTGAGACTTGTAGATCATCAGAGGGTGAGCAGGTCTCCCGTCTGCCTCGTCAGGTGCCCATCTGTGGCTGGGCTCTTTGGGGTGTTCCTGTCTCCCAAAGGGAGGGTTGGGCCTGGCTCTCACTCTGCCTGTGCTGTGCCCCCAGGTACGTGGGGGAGCTGATCTCCGACTCCGAGGCCGACGTCCGTGAGGAGGACTCCTACCTCTTCGACCTGGACAACAAGGTACTGACTCTGCCCCCACACAAACCCCAGCTCCTGACCCCTCACAAGAGCCCAGAGAGTCATTGTCTCCATCTTGGCGTGCAGTGAAGCCCTGCAGAGAGCACAGTTGCTGTGCTTTAGGGGAGAGGTGGTTAAGGTGAGAGTTAGGGCTGGTTAAAAGGGCAGCAGAACCAGCACGTGCTGCCCACACCACTGTTGAGCAGGATGCTCTTCTGTCCAACCCCTTGGAGCATCCTGAGCTCAATTGTCCAGGTTTTGGTACTGCCAGCCTGGCACCTGTGTGATTGGCAGCTCTGTGAGTTCTTCATGAAGTGATGATGAGCTGAAAGATTAAAAAACACCCCACAAATTCACTCAAAAAGGATCCATCAGGCACCTTGTTCTGCTGTTTGTTGCCCTGCACTGCTCAGTGAGGGCTCTCAGGGCAGAAATTTTGATTTGCAAAGTACAATCTGAAAGTTTTAAGCAAGGCCATGTCTTCAGACTCCCCCTGGGGAAGGAGAAGTGAGAAGAGGTGAGCTGGGGACTCTCAGGAGTGGGGAGGCTTCCAAGGAAGGCTGTAAATCACTCTGTGCCTTGTTTCTGTCATCAGCTTGTGACAAAGAAACTTTGCTTTATTTTTTTTTTCTCATTTCTTTAAAGCAACACACATTTCAAGGGCTGAGAAAAGATAAATAATGAGTCTGGTGTGCAAACAGGGGGTCAGACTGTAATTAAGAAGTTGAAAAAGACTTTATCCTGGTTTATGAGCCAGAGCCCAGCTGGGCCCTGCCCTGCCTCTTGCTTAGCCCTGAGGGAGAACCTCTGTGCTGGCTCCTGGGAATCCTTCAGGGAAAGCAGGAAGGGACACCAAGGTGGAACATCTGGAGAAAAGCAGGCACCAAATCATTGGGGGATGGCTAAAGCTGCCCATCAGGCTGGGCAGAGAGGGGCAGGGCAGAGCCAGCAGGTTCTGTGTCCTCGAGAGTGAGGGGGCATTGCCAGGGTGTGAATCCCAGCCCTGGGGGGCCTCGAGGTCCTGATGTAAATCAAAGGAAGGGCTGGAATGGTGAGATTTCACTCCCTCAATTGGTTGGGCTGTCATTCCTGTTACCTGGATTGTCATTTCTCTTACCTGGGCTGCCATTTCTGTTACCTGGATTGTCATTTCTCTTACCTGGATTGTCATTTCTCTTACCTGGGCTGTCATTTCTGTTACCTGGATTGTCATTTCTCTTACCTGGACTGTCATTTCTGTTGTCTGGGTTTTGTTTTCTGTTGTCCCTGTCCCTTGAGCTGTTGCTCACAGCCCCATGTGAGGTGGTCCTGGACTGTCCCAGGTCCTGCTGTGCCTGTGGATGTGTCATCCTGCCCCACCATGGCATTTCTGTGCATGAAACTGAGGGAGTGAAATCTCTGATTGATGAAATCAGAGCTGGTGGCACTGTGTGTGCCCCAGGCCTGCTGGGGTGATGCCTCCCCCAGTTCTGGGGATGTTTTCCTGGGCTCCTGCACCCCGAGTGTGACGTGGCACAGCTCATCCATTAACGATCCCAGGTGCTCGTCCAAAAGGGACTTGGAGCACCACTAATGGATCCTTTTGCTTTTGGCCTCTTTGCAACTGAAATTAGCTTCTGTAATTAAAGCCTCTGCTTTGCACAGTCATTCTCTGCTGGAATAAAAAGCCCTGAGGGGGGCTCTTTTATTTTCAAGGAAAACAAAGTATTACAGCTCTCTGGGCTCTCTGGAAAGGG
This sequence comes from Setophaga petechia, assembly GCA_024362935.1. Classification (NCBI taxonomy): domain Eukaryota; kingdom Metazoa; phylum Chordata; class Aves; order Passeriformes; family Parulidae; genus Setophaga; species Setophaga petechia. Next base: position 3,683,537 of record JANCRA010000030.1, read on the forward strand.
AATTTTTGTGTTCTCACTTTCACTCTTATCTGCACAACCCTGTGTTTTCTCAAGGCTCTGGCTTTGTGTTTCCAAGCTGTCATGTTCAATTAGAGGACACAACAGATGCCTGTTCCTCTATCCAGGGGGTGTCTGCACTGAACATCAATCCCATTGTGCCAAACTGGTGCTTGGACTGGGCGAACTGGTGTGCCAGGGTGTTAAAAACCAGCTCTTGGGGTGTGCAGTAAACTCTGCTTTCAGGGTCCTGTCGTGTATAAAAGTCTGTGTGTGTGTTTCCAGTCCACTCAAACCCACACGAGTGCCCTGCCTGGCTGCTCCTGGAGCTCTGTGCAGCATTAACGCCGAGCCTGCTCGTTTGTTTATGCCAATAAACCCCTGAGCAGCCCTGCCCCGTTTCTCCCCAGGATGGAGAGGTTTACTGCATCGACGCCCGTTTCTATGGCAACATCAGCCGCTTCATCAACCACCTGTGCGAGCCCAACCTCATCCCCGTGCGGGTGTTCATGTCCCACCAGGACCTGCGCTTCCCCCGCATCGCCTTCTTCAGCACCCGGCACATAGAGGCTGGAGAGGAGATCGGGTACGTGCCCCCCCTGCCACTGCTGGGGACCCTGAGAGCTCTGCTGCTCCCCTCTGCCTCACCCCAGCCCTGTGCTCCAGGGGTTTGGGCCCTCGGGGTCCCTTGGGATCCCCCTGAAGTTTGCAAAGCTCCAGGATCGACCTGGCCGTGTCCACTCATAGCCTGGGCATAGCCTGGGAACCTGCCCCTGTGCCCAGGTGAGACCCCACCTGCAGAGCTGCCCCAGCCCAGGGAGGAGCTGGAGCTGCTGCAGAGATCCAGAGGAGGCCATGGAGCTGCAGCCAAGCTGGCAGAGCTGGGGGTGCTCACATGGAGAGGAGAAGCTCCAGGGATAGCTCAGAGCCCTTCCAGGGCCTAAAGGGGCTCCAGGAGAGCTGGAGAGGGACTGGGGACAAGGGATGGAGGGACAGGACAAGGGATGGAGAGACAGGACAAGGGGGAATGGCTCCCACTGCCAGAGGGCAGGGATGGATTGTGTTAGATAAAGGGAGAAGTCTGTCGGGTTGTGGCCTGATCAGTCACTGTAGCCACACACTGCTGAAGTCTTCCACAATGAGGGCAGTGGGGCCCTGGCACAGGGTGCCCAGAGAAGCTGTGGCTGCCCCTGGCTCCCTGCAGCTGTCCAAGGCCAGGCTGGATGGAGCTCTAATGGAAGCTGTCCTGCCCATGGAACAGGATGATCTTTGAGGCTGCTCCAACCCAACCCACCCCAGGTTCTCTTTAGCTCACTGACCCCTGTCCCCCTGACTGACCCCTCCTGTCTCTCTCTCTCTTGCAGCTTCGACTACGGGGACAGGTTCTGGGACATCAAAGGCAAATTCTTCAGCTGTCAGTGCGGTTCACCCAAGTGCAAACACTCGAGCTCGGCGCTGGCGCAGCGGCAGGCGGGCACCTCTGCCCAGGACACGCAGGAGAACGGGCTGCCCGACACCAGCTCCGCCGCCACCGCCGCCGGCCCCTTCTGACGCCGACCCTCCCTCCCCAGACACTCACAGACTGTCGCAATTTCCATTTAAAGAGACAGAAGAGAGAGAGAAAAAAAGACGACACAAAACCAGGCGGAAAATAGAAAAAAAAAACAAAAAAAAGGAAAAAGGAAAAAACAAAAAAAAAAAAGAAGAAGAAAAAAAACCCCGCTCAAGGAAAGCCAAGGGTGTGTGACACTTAGGGCTGTGCCACCGGCTGTTACTTGAGGAAGGAGTGAAAGCAAATGCCACCTCCGTGATGTTGTTCTCCCCTCCCCGCTCCTGGAAAGCTGCTGGGTTTCACAGCTCTGTGTGCAGGGGTGGCTGTTGCGTTTTTTTGGCCCCCCGAGCTGTCCTGGCCCCCCTGTGAAGGCGCTGAGTGTTGTCAGAGGCAGGGGAGCCGCCCGTCCTCGGAATGTCCTGGAGCCCTCCCGGCCCCCACCTCCAGCTCAGCCACAGCAAACTCTGGATACTTGATGGGACTCGGTTTTGGGAGGGAGCTGCCTCTGGGTTTGCGTGGCACAGCCCCGGGGCAGGTTGTGCTGGTTGGTTTTTTGGTTGGTTGGTTGGTTTTTTGTTTGTTTTTTTTTTAAATAAATGAATGAATAATTCCTCCCCCATCTCGCAGGACATTGTGGTGGGGCCCTACAAATAGCCTCAATTCTCTCCAAACCCTTTTTTCTCATCTGATGAGAAGAATCCCAGAATCTTTCCCTGTGATCCCTGGCTCTTTCTCCGTTCAGACCAGCTCTGCTCCACGCCCTGCTCCTGTCTCAGTGTTTTGGGTTCCTCCGTGAAGGAATTCCTCTCACCCCATCCCACCAGTGGTTTTAGAGAAAGAAGGCTGAAGAGGATTTTACAAGACACTAATTCCTAAAGAAAACCAGTTTTCCCTCCCCTTTTTTTAAAGATAAAGTGAATGATATATATATTATAGAGGACCTGGACTGGCTGGGGTGGACAGACGTGTCAGGGTGAGAAGATCCCAGCTGCCACCAGCTCGTCTGTTCCCATCCCTTTGCTCCACGCTGGGCACCTTGGATTGATTTTTAAGCCACATGCTATGAGGTTTCAATAAACTGATTTATTTTTTACCATTATTGAAACATCGGGGACAAGCATTAAAAACATGGAAGAAAAAAAAGGAAAAAAAAAGCTTAAAAAAAAAAAACACAAAAAACAACAAAACCCACAAAAAAACCAAAAAAACCAAAACGACAACAAAAAGAAACCACAAAACAAAACGGTGCTGATTCTGGTGTGATTTTTGCTCACCACGTGAATATAAACTTATCAATTGTATAAAAAGAACAAAGTGATTTTAGTATAAAAATGCAGGAAAAAAACAAAACTTTTTTTAAATTGTTAGTATTGTAGTGTGAATAAATTTGCCATCACCTTTTGTGTGGTGGCTGGGCAGGTCATTATCTTAATTTTTTTTTTTTTGCATATATCTTTAAATACTGTAATTAGTGCAGTAACAAGTCTTTTTTTTTTTTTTGTTCATCTCTTCTAGAACATTCATAATGCCATCATGTTTATTATTATTATTTTTTTCTGTTAAAGTTTTTGACAGTTTTAAAGGGGCAGCCTTTTGGCTCTGATCATTTTCTTGTTCTGTTTTCAATGAAATCAATAAAAAAAAAGAAAAAAAAGTGCTTTAAAAGGAGTTTGGCTTTTTTTTTTTTTAAAGGGTTAAACTATTCCTAAAGAGTTAAGATATTCCTGAAGGGTTTTAAATATTTCTGAAGGGTTAAGATAGTCCTAAAGGGTTTTAAATATTCCTAAAGGGTTTCAAATATTCCTAGAGTTAAGATAGTCCTGAATGGTTAAAATATTCCTAAAGGGTTAAGATATTCCTAAAGGGTTAAAATATTCCTAAAGGGTTTTAAATATTCCTAAAGGGTTAAGATACTTCTAAAGGTTTAAAATATTTCTGAAGGGTTAAAATATATCCAAAGGGTTTAAAATATTCCTGAAGGATTAAAGTATTCCTAAAGGGTTAAGATATTCCTGAAGGGTTAAGATATTCCTAAAGAGTTAAGATAATCCTGAAGGGTTTAAATATTCCTAAAGGGTTTTAAATATTCCTATAGAGTTAAGATATTCCTAAAGGTTTTTAAATATTCCTAAAGGGTTAAAATATTCCTGAAGGGTTTAGATATTTCTAAAGGGTTAAGATATTCTTAAAGGGTTAAAATATTCCTAAAGAATTAAGATATTCCTGAAGGGTTTAAATATTCCTGAAGGGTTAAAATATTTCTGAAGGGTTAAGATAGTCCTAAAGGGTTTTAAATATTCCTAAAGGGTTTCAAATATTCCTAGAGTTAAGATAGTCCTGAACAGTTAAAATATTCCTAAAGGGTTAAGATATTCCTAAAGGGTTAAAATATTCCTAAAGGGTTTTAAATATTCCTAAAGGGTTAAGATACTTCTAAAGGTTTAAAATATTTCTGAAGGTTTAAAATATTCCCAAAGGGTTTAAAATTTTCCTAAAGGATTAAAGTATTCCTAAAGGGTTAAGATATTCCTGAAGGGTTTTAAATATTCCTAAAGAGTTAAGATATTCCTAAAGGTTTTTAAATATTCCTAAAGGGTTAAAATATTCCTGAAGGGTTTAGATATTTCTAAAGAGTTAAGATATTCTTAAAGGGTTAAACTATTCCTAAAGAGTTAAGATATTCCTGAAGGGTTTTAAATATTTCTGAAGGGTTAAGATAGTCCTAAAGGGTTTTAAATATTCCTAAAGGGTTTTAAATATTTCTAAAGGGTTTCAAATATTCCTAAAGATTTTTAAATATTCCTGAAGGGTTAAAATATTCCTAGAGAGTTAAGATATTCCTAAAGGGTTTTAAATGTTCCTAAAGGTTTAAAGTATTCCCAAAGGCCTGGCCTGGTGCCAGCTGGGATTTGGGGACACGGAGGGATCTCGATGGGGGGACATGGAGGGACCTCGTCCCCCTCCCAAACTGGGCAGGTGGTGAATAAATTGTGGTGTCTGTGGGGTGGGTTGGGTTGGGTTGGGTTGGTTGGTGAGAAATGATGGATTTTGCTGCTGGAATTGTGCAAGATTTCCCCCCAGGAGCTGTGGGGACACCAAAGACACCCGAGGGCCCCCAAGGGCACGCCCGGCCCCTCACAGCTCCAGCCCGTTTAACCACGGCTTAATTACAATAATACAGCTCAATATTACATAATTAAACATTGTCATGAAAAAATGTGCTTTAATTGAAGGGGAGAAATGGGAAACCTCCAGAGAAATCAGATTTCTGGGCCTGGTTTCCCCAAAGTCAGCATTTCCCTGGGGTGGAGGGTGGGAAGGTTTTGGGGTCACAGAAGGGGGCTCCTGGTAGAAGTCACACACAGCCCCAGTGACCCCCAGCACTTTTGGGGGATTCCTTTGCTTTTCTGTGCAAATAATTGCAAATAATTAAATAAACACAGTTTGTATCCCAGCATTTTTCAGCATTAAGGATGAGCTGGCAAGGGGGTGTTTATTGGCACAGGCATTTTTGCAACGCCAGCAGGCCCCAGCTCAGGAACAGGGGAGGCCAAAAGGCCTCCCCAAAAAAAATCTGCAGTGGGTTTGAGGGGTCAGGAGCCAGGAAATGTGGGCAAAGTCCCCCAAAAGGCCCCCCAAAAAAATCTGCAGTGGGTTTGAGGGGTCAGGAGCCAGGAAATGTGGGCAAAGCCACCTCAGCCACTCTGCTGACCCCATCACTGGTGGCAGTGCCTTGTTGGGACACCTCATTTGAAGGATGCACCAATTTTAATGTGAATATTTTACCCTGAAGCAAAATTAATTTAATGTGAATATTTTGCCCTGACTGCTCTGCACTCAGCCTGGCTGCAGCCCCAATTTTACTTTTGTTTGAAGGAGATTTCTTCCCTTTTAACACATTGGCAGCACCTGCTGCAGGCTCTGGGGCTGCAGGGCTCCTTTTGCTCCTGGCTCCAGACTTTGCTTTTCCTTTTGAGCCACCTCCTCTCGGCTCTGCTGAAGATGAATACATCCTTCCATCCCTCCTTGGCTTTTCCCAGGGATTTTGGCATCTTTGGGGCATCCCCATGGTCCTGCAGCTGTCCCATGGTTGGATGCTGGATCTGGGTGGGGTGTGGGGGAATCCCACAGCATCCCCCACTCCTGCAGGGAGGGCTCCAGGGCAAAGCCCTCATTCCAGAGGGCTGGAGGAGAAGCCACTCTCCTTCCATGCATGGAGCATCCCTGCTGCCTTCCTTTCCCATGGGACATTCCTGCTCCTTTCCTTCTCTATGGGATATCCCTTCTCTTTTTCTTCATGGGACATCCCTGCTCCTTTCCTTCTCCATAGGACATCCCTGCTCTCCTTCCTTCTCCATGAATCGTCCCTGCTCCTTTCCTTCTCCCTGAACATTGCTGCTCCTTTCCTTCTCCATAAAACATCCCTGCTCCCTTCTTTGTGGGACATCCCTGCTCCCCTTCCTTCTCCATAAAACATCCCTGCTCCCTTCTTTGTAGGACATCCCTGCTCCCCTTCCTTCCCCATAGGATATCCCTGCTCTCCTTCCATGCATGTGGCATCCCTGCTCCCTTCCTTTCCCACAGACATCTCTGTTCCCCTTCCTTCTCCATGGGGCATCCCTGGCCCTTTCCTTTTCCATGGGATGTCCTTCCTCCTTTCCTTCTCCCTGGACATGCCTTCTCCTTTCCTTCTCTGTGGGACATCCCTGTTCCTTTCCTTCCCCATGAAACATCCCTGTTCTCCTTTCCTTCTTCTGGGACATCCCTGGTCCTCTCCTTCCCCAAGGGACATCCCTGCTCCTTTTCTTCCTGGGACATCCCTGCTCCTTTCCTTCCCCATGAAACATCCCTGCTCTCCTTTCCTTCTTCCTGGGACATCCCTGGTCTCCTCCTTCCCCAAGAGACATTCCTGCTCCCTTCCTTCTCCCTGGAGCATCCCTGCTCTCCTTTCCTTCTCCCTGGGACATCCCTGCTCCCTTTCCTTCCCCTGCTCCTTTCCTTCTCCCACCAGCTCCCCCCAGTGAAGGTCAGGGACCCTCTAACCCAAGGAGGAGCCCCTCTGGGCTGCTCTGAGCTGCAGGATGGGTGTGAGGGCCCTTTTTGGGGTTCTGCCCCTGCTCACAGCTCGGGGGGCGCTGGGGATGGGGTCCCTGTTCCAGGAGAGGCAGGTGATGGTTCGGGGTCAGGCCAGGGGAGCAGCACACGGGGCTGTCCCTGCTCCTGAGGGTCTCCTGCTCCAGGGATGGGACACAGAGGGCTCAGATCCAGCTCTGGGGCTCCCAGGGCACTGCAAACCCTCTGCACACTGAGCTGAGGAGCTGCCCTGGCTCCTGCTAGGCAGGGGGTGTTGGAAAAGCACCCAAAGGCAGCACCTGGGCTGACCTGGGTGAGCAAAGCCACAAAATTATCCTGGATACTGGAGCTAATCTGGCTTCTCTTTATAGACTCCTTCCCTCCCTTTGTGCTGCTGTGACCTCCTCTGAGGAGGAAATATGAGCGAGGCTGATGGTTATCCTGCAGCCCAGGTAAGAGTTATAAAATCCCTATAAATGTGGAATTTCACCCCACGTCTCATTTCTGAGCCTTTGCCAGAGCTGGAAGAAATATTACTTTATCTCCCTGCTAGCACAGAATATTCCCTTGTCTGCTGAAGGAGCTCCCTTATCACCCTTTTAATTTCCTTTCTGCTGCTCCAAGCAGGATGAAAAGCCTCTGCTGCTGTCACTGCAGGAAGGGCAAGGCCTCCATGTCCTGGCTGTGAGACAGAACCAGCCTGAGGTTCAGGTTGAAGGCTGCAGGAGGGATGCACTGATGAGGGGACAGGAGCTGGTGCCAGGGGAGGTCAGGCTCAGCCTCCCTGTCCCTTCCTCAGCCCAGAAATGGCCTCAATGCCCAGAAACAGCAAATATTGCTGGGTGCTGCCTGTGGGGAAAGTGTGCTTCACCTGGGTAGGGGAGGTTGCACCAGCTCAGCTCCACACTTGAGTTTTTGCTCCTTTCTCCTTTTAATCTCTGTTTAACCAATGTGAGAGTGATTACAGAGGGCTCAGCCCCTCAGGACTGGGTTCAGGATCTGCTGGGGCTCCCTCTTTGCTGGTGGCACTGGGGACACACACAAGGTCCTGCTGGAGGTCCCTGTGTGCCACAGGAGGGGACAGCACCAGCCAGGGAGGGGCACCTGGGTCACCTCTCAGCATCAGAAGGACCCTGTGGTGTTCTCAGGGGTCCCAGGAGGAGGGAGGAGATGAGAATCCTGACTCCATGTCTCAGAAGGCTGATTTATTATTTTATGATATCAATTATATTAAAAGAGAATGATCTATTAAAACTATACTAAAAGAATAGAAGAAAGGATTTCATCAGAAGGCTTGAAAGGAAAGAAGTGAAATGGAATGAAAACAAAATCTTTCCTCCAGAAAGCAAACCCACACCAACTGGTTTGGGAAGGATTCCTCAGAGAGAAGTGGAAAGAACCTGTTTATTGAACAGGCACAGCACCCCCAGCACACAAAATGAACACTACCAGTGACACCACTCTGTCACTGCTCTGACAAAGATGACAAATTCACAAAGTCTCTCTGGGGGTGGTCGCTCTGTTCTCAGTCCCTCCTGTGCTGGGGCAGCTGCTGCAGCCACAAGGTGCAAACTCTCGGTGCTCCCAGGGCCCAGTCCAGAGCAGGTTCCAGTGGGTCCAAAAAAGGGAAAGGAGAAACAGTCCAGGGAAAATTTGGACTGCTTAGCTAAACTAACTAATGAGCAGAAGCAAAAAGCAGGAGCAAAGCAGGAGCAAAGCAGAAGCAAGAGCACAGCCAAAAGCACAAAGCAAAAGCAGCACGGTGTCCTGCCCTGTCTGTGTGTCCCACCAGCCATGGGGGAGCAGCTGATAAGAAACCAAAACAAAACTTTCACTCTTCAGAGCCAGTCTTGAAGGCACAGAACAGATATCCAGCATAGACAGAACACAGGAATGGGGGTACAAGCATCACAGTGTTGCCCTAGGACACCAAGGAAAGTGGGGACAGGGAAAGTGTCACCCCCTGATCCTCTTTTCAGACCAATTTACTGCCACCTTGATTTTTTAAGATTTTCTAAGCCTTCTGATATTTACATTTTTGTAACGAACTCCTCACACACTTTCTGTAAATAACTTATTGTTTTGCATTCTTTTATGGAGGAGGAGAAATTTGATGGACTGTTGGTTTGTCCAGTGTCATTGGAGAGGTGGCACTGTCACCCTCCAATCCACTGTCACTTTTGGGAATCTATAAAGGTTAGAGTCAGAAATTAAAGTCTCTTTTTACCTTGAAAGAGCAGCATGTTCATGTCGTGTTATTTTGTGTCTTGTACTGACAATTTACCCCATTTCCAGCCCCTCTTCCAGGCCATAAACCCCCAGTGCTGGGGGCTGACCTGGGCTCTGCTGTGTGCACAAAGGCTTGGAGAGATGCTCTGTAACCAAATAAGCTGGAGCAGAGGTGAAATGAGGATTTTTGGTGCTGATCAGACAGAAAACAAAACCATTTTGGGGCTGGAATTTTTCCCTTTTGCAGGTTTGCTTAGAAAACAAAACCATTTTGGGGCTGGAATTTTTCCCTTTTGCAGGTTTGCTTAGAAAACAAAACCATTTTGAGGCTGGAATTTTTCCTTTTTGCAGGTTTGCTTTTTGCTCTGTGCTCATCCCTTGGGAGCCAGGGAGTGTGGAGCCCACTGTGAGGAGGATGGAAAGCACCTGGATGTGGAGAGCTTCCCCTCTGGAGGAGCCTCCATCTGTGTGCTCAGAATGAGCCTGATTTAAATGGTGATTTATTTGTCTGCAACGTGCAATAAGCTGAGGAAAAAAAACCCCTCAGCAAGCCTGGTTTGAAAAGCAAGAAATCATTGAGGTTTTTCTCCCTCCTTTCAGAAGATACAGAGGCAATGAAACAGCAGTGATGGGTGAATAATAAAACCCCTCTGTGGAGCTCACTCGTGCTACATAAAGTATAAGGCCCCACTGATGCAGGGCTCAGGGTGAGCAGAAAATATTCTACCTGAGCAGCAGCAATTAGTGCACTTGGCTTTGCCTTTGTTGTGCTCTGTAAATACAATTCTGAGCAGCAAATAAGCAGATAAGCTTTACCCAGACATAATAAGACAAATATCCTTTTCTCCTGCCTCTGCTGGGAAGAGAATTTCTCTCTGGTTGTGCAGCTGTTGGGGGAAAATAGCTGGAATAAATTGCTTGGGAGTTTGTGAGCAGCAAGCACGGCCTGCACCATTAGCAAAGTGACTTTATAAATGAATAAAAGGGGAATGGGGAGAATATTCTCATTTAGATCATGAAAATCCCTTTGACACAGGCTTGAGCTGGAAGAAGTTGAGGAACTTCTGTGGCATTTTGTTCTCCTGATGCCTGAGCTTCCCTCCTGCTGCAGGGAGCTGCTTTTCTGCCCTGGCATTGAGAGGAATGAGGAATTTGTCTTTCCAAACAAGCTGTGGGTCTGCTGGTAGGTAAAACGAGCACTGAGGGATGAAAGAAACAATGGAAGGATTCCACTGATTGATGAATGGAAAAAGATATTTGGTTTTACAAATAAAATTTAGTTTTGCTGATAAATTAAATTAGACATTGAAAGATGAAAGAAACAATGGGGAAAACCCCCTTAAATTCTGTAAGAATTAAAAATTAAAAGGAGGGTTATACATTAGAGGGGAATCTCTGGTATCAGGTGCTTTGGGAAGTTTGAATCTCTCAAGTACCTCAGCCAGTGGGGAAAAAGAAAAGGGAAATGTGGCTGGAAATTGGGATAAAAAGGAGGCTGCATCCTCCAAAAACCTGAGAGACCCCGGGGGAATGTCCCATGGCCTCTCCCTTTACTGGAATAGAGTAAAAGGACTCCTCTGTCTCCTTTTTGGACATAAACCTCTGGTGTTTGTGGATTTATTTTCCTGCCAGTGCAAACCCCTGGAGCTCTGTGGGGAGCAGGAGGGGTCAGGAGCCCGTGGGATGCTGGAGCCACCCAGGGCAGGGAAAGAGCAGGACCCAGTTATTTGGAAGACTTCCATAATTCTTCACAAATTGCGTGCACAAAATAAGCCACACAAGGGCTGTGTGAGTTGGTCAGCCTTTGAGAGGCTCAGGCTGGAGCTCAGGGCAAGGTTCTTCCCCCAGAGGGTGCTGGCACTGCCCAGGCTGCCCAGGGAATGGGCACGGCCCCGAGGCTGCCAGAGCTCCAGGAGCCTTTGGGCAGCGCTGCCAGGGATGGACAGGGTGGGGTTGCTGGGGGGGCTGGGCAGGGAGAGGGGCTGGGCTGGGGGATCCTGGTGTAGCCACATTTCTCTTCCCAGAGAAAAGCAAGGCACGACTTCCCAAGAGTATTTCAGAGAATGTGAATCTCAGAAATATTCTTGGGAAGTCTTGCTTTTCTCTGGGAAGAGAAATGTGGCTACATCCTGGTGGGTCCCTCCCAGCTGAGGGTGTTCTGTGGTTCTGCCAGCTCAGATGTTCCTGGATGTGCAGTGGGAAGGGAGGTGCAGTGTTGGGGAAGATGAAACAGGAAAGCCTTATAAATATGATTCTCTGACAAAAGATTTTGAGAATATAGAAACTATAAGTGAGATAGAAATGAAAGCAAGCTTTGAGATCCCTCAGTTACTGAACAACTGGAAAACAATGGCATGGCCAGCTGAAGGTGATCCCCTTTTGATGGAACAACACCCTCTGCTTGCAGACAGGCCCAAGGGTCAGAGCAGACCCTACAGCTTGGCAGAAGGGGCCCAAAGAGGAGTATTTAGGGTTTAAAATGTAACACAGGATGGTAATGTAATGATTCTTATAGGCTGTATGGAAATGCTGTAGGATTTGTATCCTGTACTAGATTGGTTAGTGAGAATCAGAATATTCAACACAGAAGAAGATTTATGTATTGTAATGGGAACCTCACTCTCTTACTCTCTCCCTCTCTCATCCTCTCTCCCCCTCTCTTCTCTCAGTCCTGCTCTGAGCTGTGGCTGGCAGCTCCCAGCAGGGCCCTGCACCCAGGCCCTTTGCAATAAACCCCAAGTTCCAGCCCTGGCTGCAGAGATCTCTGCTCTCCATCCATCCCCACCATCCTACCCCTGACCCCCTGACACTGCACCTGCCCAGGTTGCTCCTGTGCTGATCCTCCCCCAGCTGGGTTCCCTGGCTGACCCCACCTCACCCCACAGCCCTGCACTGAAGGAATCTCCCCCTGCCATTCCTGGCTCCTGCTGGTGCTGGGCAGAGCAGGGGGACACAAAAGGGGTCCCTGGGAGCCCCCCCGCCTCACCCCAGCTGAAACATTTCTCTGGACCAACAGTTTTGCTGCATATTGGAGTCTGTGAAAGGAATTCAATTTGGAGAACACCACACCAGGCAGAGGAGGAGGAGGAGATGGGCAAAACATTATGGCTAAATAATTCCAATTAACCATTCCAGACCTTTCTGGCTAATTCAGTTGGAGTAAGTGTTGCCTGGTGTAGGGATCTGCAGGGCTGAGATCCTCCCACAGCTCCAGGGAATGTCTGGGATGCTGAGAGCTGGACTGGACCTGAGGAGAGCCTGGTTTGATGTGATTGAGCTTTGCTTCTTGAAACAGAACAGAGAAGGAAGAATCTGGACTGGGAAGCAGAGCTCGGGTACCTCTCCTGCAGCCACTTCCCTTGGCACATAAAATGATTTCCAGGCTAATTCCTAAATCAGTGTAAACATCAAAGCAGTGCCTGGAATGGGGCAAATGATCCAGCTCAGCTCTGCTGTGGAAAAACAACCCAGACCCCAAAGTGAAGCTTTACCAGAAGGCTGGAGATCAGCCCTGGTGCTTCAAAGCCAGACATTTGTGGCAGAGAAACTTAATTTCACTCTTCAGGTTATTGATTACTCTTCTTTGACTCTCTAAGTAGCTGCCCCTGGTATTGAGACCAACAAGTGCCAGGCTCTTTCCTTTCTCCAGCTGCATTTCAGGGTCATGCCCAGATTTAGATCACAGGAATATTTACTCATCACTGAGTGCTAAAAATTCCTGAGATTTCAGCTCAAAATCCAAGGAAGCTCAAGCACGTGGAGGCTTGGGAAGTGCTTTGCAGCTCTGTCTGGGTTTTACCCTCCCAAATCTCTGCCAGAATCACAGAATGTCCTGAGCTGGGAGGGACCCACAAGGATCACCAAAATCCAGCTCCTGGCCTTGCTCAGAGCAGCCCCACAAATCCATCCCTGTTCCTGCAGGGAACATCTTCCCTGAGCTTCCAAACCATTCTCATTCCTTCAGTCCCCTCCTGTGACATCCCATAAAAGTGACAATAAAGAACCAAAAATTGTTGTGGGTTTGGTTTTTTCCCTCTCCTCCAAATGTTTTAATAGCTTCCCATGCCTCTTGTCTGAAAATATCTTCCCTCTTGTTTTCCTTCTTGGTTGAAAATCTTAATTTTGATTATGAATTCTTTGGGTCACAGCCCCTGTGTCTGTGTAAGTTCATGAGGTTTATGGTCACTGATTCAAAAACCTCTAAGAGAAAACTCCCAACTCTTTTGGTGCTCTTGGATTTGAGCATCATGGAAAACACTGGTTTTCTGCTTGATCTATCATCTTCTCCTCTTTTCCATTTTTCTGTGTTTTTGTTCTCTAATTTGGTATTTCTCTCTCCCCTCTCCCTTCTGAGGCTTCTCCCCTCTCTGGGTCTGTGGGGGGAACACAAAATCCTGGATTTTCTCTGAGCAGCCAAGGCAGCTCCCACCCAGGGTGACCCAGCCCAGAGCTGCTCAGGCTCTGCTGGGGCTTAAAAACAAATTGTTGCTGCTGTTTAACAGCAAAAAAAGATCAGAAAGTCCCATTAGTTTGGGGGTTTTGCTGTTCTGAGACCTCCAGCTCCCCACATGTGAGGAAATCCAGAATTTGGTTTCTTTAGGGGTTCTGCAGAGGCTTTTTTCCCTCCTTCTCTTTGCAAAGTAGCTGAGCTCTTGATGCTGGTTCATGAATCTTCGCTCTGCTGGAGAGATGCAGGTCTGGAAGCTGTCAAGGAGCCTCTTTTATGAGCACTTGAAAGCAAAAAAAATATAAAGAAATGGGTGCTTGAAGAGTAGATGGGACTAATGAAGCTTTTTTATCTTGGCAATTTGTGTCTACACAGAGTGGGGGCAAGGGGAATCCTACAGAGTGTTGCAAACCCATGTAGGGCAAGGCAGTTAATAGGATGAAAATGAAATCAATATCCAGGGCTTAATTAAGCAGCTGTTTCTATTCACAGCCCAGGAAAAGTCCCCCCCCACTCCCCAGATCAGGGGTGCCAAACACTTGCTGGATTGCAGCCTCACATGGGCTGTGTCCTGCAGGTCCCTGACAGCACAAGGGCTTGGCAAAGGTGGTTTCTGGCTGTTCCTTCAGGAAATAACGAGAGGAGAAGGCAACAAGGGAAGAAATGAGGATGCAGCGCAATGGCTTCAAACTGAAAAGAGTAAATTCAGCTGGATATGAGAAAAAATCATTCTAGGAGGGTGGGCAGGCCCTGGCACAGCTGTGGCTGCCCCTGGATCCCTGGCAGTGCCCAAGGCCAGGCTGGGCAGGGCTGGGAGCAGCCTGGGACAGTGGGAGGTGTCCCTGCCATGGCAGGGGTGGGATGGGATGAATTTTTAGGTCCCTTCCATCCCAAAGCACTCTGTATTCTACGATCCCATGATATTTGGGATCAGTCCCAAGCCCCAATCGCTTCCTGAGCAGGGACCTGTAGAGCCAAGGTGGGATGAGAGGGAACAACCCCTGGGAAGGACTGAGCTCTTTTGCTTTTGTGCCTCTTGCAGAGCCAGCCTGATGTGTTTATTTCTCAGTGAAGTGAGAAATGCAGCTGTTCCCAAGAACTAATCCTTTCATAAACTTCTGAAATGGGAACAGTACAGACCCACTAAAGAGAAATATTCTAAACAGTGACTGGGCTGCTCAGATATTGGGTGTTACTGAATTCTTCAGGACTAGAGCAAGCAGCCAATTTCTGATTACAATTCTGATGTGTTGTTGTTGTTGTTATTGCTGTTCTGGTCACCTACAAAATGAACAGGGCACTTGGAAATGTTCAGAATTGGAGGGATGAGGACCACAGGCAGTGTGAGCATGGGCTGCACCTGCTGTTTGCAGGGGAGGCTGCTGGAGCTGGGTGTAAAAGGAGGAGCAGAAATGTTCACAAATATCCTGCAGGGCTGTCCCCCATCCCAGCAGGGAGGTGACACCCCAGTGTGGGTAAAATGGTCACGTTCCTCTCAGATTTTCTCTTCCCAGGCAGTGTAAATCAGTCTCAGGGATGTTTGCTGGTTTGTATGGGATTGGTTTCACTGGTGACTGCCCCAGTGTGAGCCCTCTGCTGCTGCTGGGATTCAATTCATGCTGCTCCCAGCTCTCCCAGCTTTTGGGAACCACCTTTCCTGCAAAGTGAGCTGCTCCCTGGAGAGCGGAATCAGCCTGTGTGGCTCTGGCTGCCTGTTCATGCTGTGCTCCCTTTTCCTGCCCTGTGTCCAGTGGGTCTCACCTGGGCTGTGTCCCCCAGATCCTGCCTGAGGGGCTCTTTGGGAGCAGGGAGTGATCCCGGCAGCTTGGGGAGCACCAGGATGGTCCCTTCCCCTTTGTCCCCTCTCAGCTCAGCCCCCAAAACCAACAGGGACTTGTCAGGGGTGTTTTGAGGGCACTGCCACAACCTTGCTGCCCATGCAGGAGGTGCCACCAGCTTTGCTCAGCTCCCCAAATCTGAGCAGGAGATTGCTCCAGCAGGAGCTGCTGTGGCTCTGAACTCTGTCCTTGCTGCTCTAAATTGTAAAGAACTCACTCTGCTCCCACCAAACCCTTCTGGTGATCGACTGCCCCCTGCTCCTGGTGGTTCTGGCCTCCATTCCTCACTGCACAAATGACCCTGGGGGTGGTGGCAGTGCTGGGAGCTGAGCAATTCTCATTCCCATTCCATCCCTGTAATGCTCCCATTCCAGGAGAGGATGTCAAGTGTATTCTGAAATCCTCGTTCCCTGGCAGGGAAGCTGTCCCTCCCCTGAAGAATTTGGAGCTGTAATCACTGTGTTTAACTGGCAGAGATGCCAGGGCTGCAGATCCTGGCTGTACATCTGGATTTCTCCAAGGAACAGCAAACACCATCACTCGACAGGAGGGAGAGGCAAAAATCCAACCTGGGGAGAGGAGCAGCCCTGGCTGCATCCAAAGCTCACTGAAGGAATATTTGATCTGAGGATCACAGAGGTTTCTTGGATCTTCAAGAAAACATCAGGCACTGGGCATGAAAGGCAGAGTGAAGGTGCCCGTGCTGGATGGGCTCCTGCCCAGCTGGGCCAGCAGCACCAGCTCTCCTTGGATTTTCCAGCTTTCTTCCTCCAGGAAAAGTCCAAGTCCAGCAGATTGAGATGGGGAAACTGCCAAGGAGAGACAGAGGCTGTGGGTGTAACATTTACATTCTCTGAACAGACATAATTCTCTCTCTCAAGTTTTTCCTAGAGAAGCACAGAGAGAAAACAATTTTTATCTCTGCTTGCTGCTCCTAGTGTTTTACACATGTAAAATATGTTAAAAAAATTGTTTACCTAAAAAAATTTAGTAATTAAATTCTAGTATAAATTATTTATGTTAATGAACCTATCAAGTCCAAACTGTGTAGACTGTCAGTCCACAGTCACAAGTTTTTCAGTTAGTAGTAAATACAATATGATATGATATGATATATGATATATGATATGATATTATATGATGTAATATAATATAATATAACATAACATAATATAACATAATATAACATAATATTACATAACATAACATAACATAACATAACATAACATAACATAACATAACATATATATAATATATATATATATAAATTATATAATATATATAATATAATCTGTCTTTAATATAGCTTTAATGTAATATAGTATTTTTTTAATGAAACAAGTATTCAATATTCTAAATCAATAGAATCAGATGACAATCATTTCCCAGATGTTGGGGTTGCCTTGTTCTTCAATATGTGGGGTTTGGAATTTTTTAGTTTAGACCATAATAGAGTTTTTTTTGTTATTTTATGACCATGGAGAATTTCTGCAATTGCAGAAAACCAAGAGATGGCACAGGAGAAATAATCTAATGGAATTTGCTTTGTAATGGAAATAATAATGCAAGCATGGGCTTGAATTGAACCTTTAAAAATGCATGTGACCTCCCTTTGGAATCCCACAGGTTTTCTAAATTACATTCATGTTTGTCTTGCAGAAACTACAGCCAGATGTAAAAAGCCTTGGAGCTCCAGGACTTGGGTGCCTCTTGCTGAGGTGCTTGTGGGAATCCCACAGGGCTGCAAACACTTCCTAAAGCTTTGCCTGAGTTTTTAAAGATGGAAATGCTCCAGGGCCCTTGCCAGTGTGCTTGTGCTCCAGAGGCTGGCAGTGGGTTTAGTGGAAAGCTGCCAGATCCCCTCAAGGCCCCTCTCTGACCACTGGGCTCCACTTGCTGCCAAAGCTGAGACAGGAAAATGGCTCTCCTGCTCCTAAATCTGTTTCCCTTCACTTTATTTATTGTTTTTTAACCCCTGTTCTTGCCAGTTCTTGTGCTGTGAAATTGTCAGCTGTGGTTTCTTCCTCTAATGTCCCATTTTCTGGCATTGCTGGGTCTCTCCTGCAGCACTCCCTGCAGAAAGCTTGCTCAGCTCTGCTGCATTTGGGCAGTTTTTCCCTCCTTTTGGGGCCAGCCTGTGCAGTTGAGGCACAGAGAACTGTCCCCAGTGGGGCTGGAAGCATCAACTCTTCAGCCATCTGAAGAAATAAATGTTTGGTGGTGGCATTGTGCTCTGTTTGCTGATTAAAATGATTTTCTCAGCAATAGAAGCGCTCAGTGTCTCCTCTCATGTGAGGAGGAATAATTAATCCCTCAGTAATGCAGATAAATAATGCCTTTGGAGAGTCCTGAGTGTGTCATAAATCAGCAGCTCCTGAGTGTCCCCGTGCTGGGGGTGGCAGCAGGCTCTGCTCACCTGCTGGCCCCCAGTGCCACCTGTGGTGGCACCTCCTGAGGGCTCTGCTGGTGCCCCAGGGCCTGCTTGGCACCCAGCAGGGCTTTATGGAAGCTCTTCATGGGGATTTGGGGCTGTCCCTCCTCCAAACAGCCCTGCCATGGGGAGTGCTGCCAGCCCTGTGCCAGCTCTGAGGGGAAACCTGGCCTGGTCTGGCAGAATCCAGGCTATGAACACATAAATACACATTTACATAAATTTAGTATATATATGTAATATATAATTTATATGTATAATATATAGTATATATATTATAGATGTATAACATATATGTAATATATATGCTTTATATGTATAATATATAGTATAGACACTATATATGTATAATATATATGTAATATATACACTCTATATGTATAATTTATAGTATAGATACTATATATGTATAATATATATGTAATATATACGCTATATATGTGTAATATAGACAGTATTAATATTATTTTTAATATATATTAATATATATAATATTATATATTTTGTGTATGTGTGTGTGTAAATAGCAACATTTCAGGTTTTTTCATTAGTTTTATTGTTGTTTGAACTTTGGGAGCCCAGTCTGAGCATGCACTGGGTGTAAGGGAAGAGATAAGTGCCTAACAAAGAGATTATCTGGGGAAAACTGAGGGAAATATGAAGAAAGCTGTAATTTCACCACCCAACAGGGCATGGCTGTGCACTCTGAACTGTTCTTATAGTGCTTATTTATTGAATCTTAATTTATTTGCTCTCTGCTCGAGGTTGTTCTCAGATTTTCTGGGTCAGAGGAGGTGATGGTGCCTCTGTTTCAGAGCAGCAGGAGCTCCTGGCAGGGTGCATGGTATGAAAAGGAAATGAAATGCCCCATCCCTGAGTGTCCCTGGCTGAGGCTGTGACCGATTCTCCTGGCCTGGGGAAGGTTTGAGGGATCCAAGCATCAACAGAGCGGGGGGGGTTAGAGATGGAGGAAAAATTTCTGCTGGAAACTTGGTGTGAAGATCTGGGTGGGGATGTTCAGGTATCCCTCCTGCACAGCCGCTGCCTAAATTTGGAGTCGTCTCAAGACTTGAAGGCACGAAGCTTCCACCAGAAATTTACCTCCAGGAGGAGGAGCTCAGGGTGGCAGTGGGTGCCCTGCTGCTGCTCCTGCCTGTCCCGGGACAGAAAGGCAGAAAAGGAGCAAATCCCGCTTTCAACACCCGGAGGAGCCGCGTGTGGCCGTGCCCAGGATGAATGGGAAGAAAGGGAGCATATCCCGCTATGGACACCCGTGTGGCGGTGCCCAGGGTGAATGGGCAGAAAGGGAGGAAATCCCGCTGTGAACACCCGGAGGAGCTGCGTGTGGCCGTGCCCAGGATGAATGGGAAGAAAGGGAGCAAATCCCGCTTTGAACACCTGAACGAGCCGCGTGTGGCCGTGCCCAGGGTGAATGGGCAGAAAGGGAGCAAATCCCGCTTTGAACACCCGTGTGGCTGTGCCCAGGGTGAATGGGCAGAAAGGGAGCAAATCCCGCTTTGAATACCTGAACGAGCCGCGTGTGGCCGTGCCCAGGGTGAATGGGCAGAAAGGGAGCAAATCCCGCTATGGACACCCGTGTGGCCGTGCCCAGGGTGGCAGAGCCGGCAGCTCCTCGCTCCAGCGCCACTCCCGGGGCTGTGTTCGCTCCCGATGGAGCCAGAGCCGTGCTAGCAGCAGAGATGCCCCCGGTGCCCCTGCCCTCACCTGGAGGGACACCTCCACTGGCGATTTCCCTTGCAAATAATTGCGCTTTCAAAGTCTGACACAGGAACCCTCCTCCTTGGCGAGGCCGCCCTGCTGGGTGCCGGGGTGAGCGCGGGCAGAGCCGCAGGTGACGCTCAGGGTGGCACCGAGGGAAGGGTGGCACCCCCAGCCCCTGCCCCACTACCCGAGTGGGGTGAGCGGAGTTTCAGTTCTGCCCGTGCCGGAGCAGAGGGCGCTGGAGCCCCAGAAAACTCCCGAGGATGCGGCTCCAGAGCGGCTCCAGAGCCGGCGGCTCCCGGCGCTCCAGGGCTGCGGGAGGATGCTGCGGGGTGCGGGCGCTCCTTGAGCTTGGGCAGGGATGGGCAGCGCTCCCCCCCGGCCAGGGCTTGCTCTCAGGGCGGTGCCTGTCCCAGGAGTGCCCGTCTCGGAGGTTGGGGATGGTGATTTTCCTCCGAGGTATTTCCCCGTCCTCTCACAGCAGCTCCGCGCAGTCCGAGGCGCCCGGAGCCTCGCTGGGTTTCTGTCCCTCGGCCACCAGCTCAGGGCAGAGTGGGCTCCCGGCCCTCCACGGGACCTCTTGGGCTTCCAGAATCTTTTCCTTGGCATCCTGAAAGGGAAAAGCGCCTTAAAATGCGAGTGATCACCTGCTTATGTATTTACACTAATTAGCACCCTCTTAGCCCCACTCTGCTGGCTCTCTAACTTGTATAAAATCCTCACACTGTTTATTTACCACTTTAATGCGGTGATCTTGGCCCATTGACACTTTCCCCGCCCCGTTCCGGCACCCTGGGAGCTGATTTTGTGGCTTTCCCTCGTTTGTGTTTGGCTGTGCTCTGCTTCCCCCCGGTATCTTGGTAGGACAATGGGAAATGGTCCCAAGCTGCCCCAGGGGAAGTTTAGGTTGGATATGAGGGAAAATTGCTTCTCTTGAAGGGTGTCAAGGACTGGAATAGACTGCCCAGGGAGGTGGTGAAGGCACCATTTAAAAGTCCTGTGGATGTGGCACTTGGGGACATGGTGGCCGTGGCAGCGCTGGGTGAATGGTTGGACTCGGTGACTTTAGAGGCATTTTCCAACCTAAAATTTCCGTGGTTCAATTTCCTGAGGAGCTCTGACTCCTCCACACGCTCCCGTTGGCATCGAGTGAAATCGCGGCTCCAGCCTGAGCCTCGGGCTGCAGCTGGCGCTGGTTCCATGGCACTGCCAGGGGCGGCTCTACCAGGGGTGGCAATGCCAGGGGTGGCACTCCTCAGGTGTCCCTGGGGCTGCAGGTGCCGGACACAGCCTGGCAGGCTGCCGGCAGGGGGAGGCCTGGGGCAGGTCCCTCGTTCCCCGCCGCAGCCCCGGGGCTGTGCCCTGTGCCCTGTGCCCTGTGCCCGGCCGGCTGTGACACGGCTCCCGGGCACCCTGAGCGGTTTCGCTGCCTGGGAATCCCGATCTTCTGCCATCAGCGAGAGAGAGCAGCTCCCCTTCCCCCTTTCCTTCCCTCCTGTGCAGTGGGATCAGCTTAAGGGATTAACTCCTCCTGCTCCTCAGCCTCCTCCCGGTGCCGTGTGAGCCAACTGAGAGAGCGATAGAGACTCTGTGACCACAAGAGATTAATTAAACAGTAAGCCCTAATTACTGAGGCTAAGGCTGACCGACTTACTGTGTCTGTAAAATAGCTGAATACTTAATTTAGACGGGAGTGTGGACATAACTTTCACCATTAGCTGAACAAACAAGGAGCACCCGAGCCAAACGGAGCCTGATGGATGTGGAGCTTCCACCGGAGCAGCCTTGGGCTCCCTCCGCCTCCTCCTGCCTGGTTTTGGGTAGGGGGAGCCGCATTCTAAAGCACGAACCTGCCCCAAGGGATTCCCTGCCTGTCAATGTTATTCAGATTTCAGGCTGCTCCTCAAAGTCGTTGTCGTTTGCATTTCACTGCAGGTTTGGAAAAAGCAAATGGGGGAGAGGCTGAAAGGCGTGAAAGCAAACCCAAACCCCAACTCCCAGTGCGAGGCAGTGGAAGTAGGGCAGCCAGCTCCTATCCCTGCCTCTCAGTGTCTTCCTTTACAACAATAACAGATTCTAGGAAATGAGGGTTAATCTGTAGCTGCAGAGCTTTTTATTGTGTTTCTCCCTTTCCGTGTGCATTAACCTTTCAGATTTAGAAGGCTGTGCAGTGGGCATTGCTTTTTTAAAAAAAAGATTCCTATTATCCGTGCATGCTGCATGGCTCCTGAGCCAGTCCCAGACAGAGTGACAGCATTCCCCCATTAACTGCAGCTCATTGAGCACTTCATCAGACCTTGAATTGGTGTCTTAGGTGGACTGGAGGTCCCAGGAGGGTTTGAAGCCTCGCTGAGCAGAGCACTCTGCAGAGGAGGAGAGAACATCGCAGGATCACGGAGCAGCTGAAACAGGGAAAACACGAGCAAAGGAATCTTGATGCCTGTTTTGAGATGGGGGAAATGGTGATTTAAAGGCTGGAGGTGTGGCTCTGTGCACGGGGGTGTTAAAATGCTCATCACAAAGCCTTGGTGACCCCTGGCTCCGGTCTCAGCACTTGGCAAGCAAACCTCAGCTCGGTAAGAGCACAAACAGCAACACACTGGCCACAACAGCTCCTGCAGAAAAGGGCAGGAGTTACCACTGCTCTGGCTTTGCTTCTGTGTATGTCACATGTGAGTGAAGGTATCTGCAACCTCATCCAGGAAAAGTTAATTAAATACACAATTTTTAAGGCGTCTTGCCCACATTTTTGCATGCACGATCCATTTTGGTTGTGCCATAATGAGCTGAAGAACCCATATGGAAAACTGATCCTTGTTTTCTGCCATCTGACCAGGTGGCACCAAATCCTATTTCTTTTCCTGGTTAAAAAGGGCAAAACCAGCTTGAAAATGGGAATATTTGGGGTGGTTTCAAAGCTAGTCCTGGGAACATTTCCCTGTGGTGTTTTCCTGCAGAGCTGGTGCTGTGAGAGGTGGGTGCCAAACCCTGGCTCCAGCTGCACCAGTGTTTCCAAAGGATGAAGGGGAACCCTCGGTGACTGCAGCTGCAGAAATCACTGCTGTCACTACTCCAGGTTGTTTCTGCTCCATGGTGATGCCTTCTGAGCTGGGCTTGCCTAGCCAGCTGGTTTCAGCTGCTCCAGAGCAAAAGTTCTTTTTTTTTTTAGTAGAAGAAAACACCATAGAGGTTCTCTGTTCCCCCTCCATGCCCTTGCTCAGGTGTGTGGCATAAGCCAGACCCTGATCATTGATGCTGCAAACACATTTTGGCCACATTTTTGCAGCTGTTGGGTGCAGAAACCTGCAGCTGCAGGGCTCTGTTTTCTCCCTCAATTCCACAGCAACAGCTGTCCTACAGCTGAGGTAGGAGAAGGCTTTGAAATGTGGTGCTTTCCTTGTGTGGTCTTCAGTCCCCAGGTTCTTCAAACTTTCTGAGAATTTTGGGAATCTGGGCTGTCCTGCACTTTGTCTTTGGGCATTTCATCCCAAAACGTGGCAGCTGTGAGCATGGAGCTGTTTCCCTGGCTGGTCATTTCTCTTCTTTGCCTGAAAAGTTTCTCTTGCCCATCACTGAGAGGATGAACTCGGTGTTTAATCAATGACAATGCTGAAAATAACCCAGGCAGGGTGTGACTCCTGCTGCAGTGGGATTTGACACCTCATGCACTGGGAGCTTTGTCCAGCAAACTCCTGTGGGGGACAAGCACAGAGGGGCTGAGATTTTGTCTTCAGCTTGCTTTAACCTTTGGCCAAGTGATTGGTGAAATTCCCAAATTTCTCTGGCTTTTTTTGCAAATCTGGCTCCAGATCTGTGTTGTAAATTCATGGCAAGCTCTGTGGCAGGGAAGAATGATGCATCTGACTCCATGTTCTCACAAGGCTAATTTATTACTTTATTATACTATATTATATTAAAGAATGCTATACTATACTAAAGAATACAGAAAGGATTCTTACAGAATGCTAAAAAGATAATAATGAAAACTCCTGACTCTCTCCAGAGTCCTGACACAGCTTGGCCCTGATTGGCCAAAGAGTGAAAACAACTCCCAGCAGAATGCAATGGAACAATCACCTGTGGGTGAACAATCTCCAAACACATTCCACAGGAGCACAACACAGGAGAAGCAAATGAGATCAGAATTGTTTTCCTTTTCTCTGAGGCTTCTCAGCTTCCCAGGAGGAAAACCCTGGGTGAAGGAATCATGTTCAGGGAATGTGAATGCCACAGATCTGGACCTGGTGCTCTGTCAGTTCTTAGGATGCTTCTGCCTCTTGGATTCCCAGAGTGAAACTCATGCAGAGCTGAGCCTGTACACGACTCAAGCTCAGATAAAGTCGGATTTGAAAAGCTGTTTTGACATCGAGAAGCTGAGAAGCACCCAGGCAAATGTTCAGAAGAGCCTAAGGAGAGGAGAGACCTGAATCTTAAGGAGGATTAGATGTCTAATCATTTACCACAGACAGATATGTACTGACAGACAGGCAAAGACTCCCCAAATCTCTCTCTCCTGGTGATCAAGCCCTCAGTTAAGTTGAGGTCCAAATAATGGAAGAGAAGGTGTGAAGTTGTCTTTCCCTGCTGGCCGGTCTTGGAGACCAACAAGGTAGAAATGATCTTGGAAACGCTGTGGAAAATAAAAATATGAGGCCTGATATACTTTTAAGTCCTTTTTATCTCATCTTCTCACAGTTCCCTGCCACAAGCACTGTCTGTGTGCAAACACATTGCTTCCCCACAGAGCAAACCCTGTTCTGGTGGTGCTGGAGCTCAGAAGGGAACTCTGAGCACCACTAAGGTGTCTTGTCCCTCTTCAACCCATGGGCAGCTCTGTGTCCCTGTGTCCTGTGATTTCCTGCTTATTTCCTGTGAATTTTCCTGCGTGGTGCTGTTCAGACATTGGTCCTGCTTGCTGAAGCATTTTCTGAGCTGAAAACCCCATTTTTAAGCTACCTGGGACTGAACTCAGCTGGCTCCTGCCACAGCCAGCAGCTGGCTTTGGAGTCGTGATCCACCTACGAAGGGATTCAGCTCAAGAGGAGCAGCAGGAGCAGCTCCTGCTCCCCTGGGGCTCACCAGGGAAGGTGGGGAAGGTGCTGAGCAGGATCTGCCAGCTCCTGCTTTCTCGCCCTGCCCTGCTCTGGGCTACCTCCATTCCCCTTTCCTCAAATCCCTTTCAGCTGATCCTTTAAATGCTGCCCTTGGTCTGAGGTGGGCTGGCAGAGCTGTGTGGAGCTCTGGGATGGGGATGGTTCCAGCCTGGGGGTGTGTGCAGCCCCTCATGCCAAGGTGGGATTGCTGTGCCCCCACCCCAAGCAATGAGCTCAGGGTCTCTCTTGCTCCACGTTTGTGCAGCAGCTGAGGGTAATTGGTATTGTATTTGTGGGGTGCCCCAATGAAGGCAGGAATGATGAATCTGATGTTCTCAGAAGCTAATTTATTATTTTATGATACTGTATTATATTAAAGAATACTATACTATACTAAAGAATACAGAAAGGATACTTACAGAATGCTAAAAAGACAAGAATGAAAACTCCTGACTCTTTCCAGAGTCCTGACACAGCTTGGCCCTGATTGGTCAAAGAGTGAAAACAACTCCCAGCAGAATGCAATGGAACAATCACCTGTGGGTGAACAATCTCCAAACACATTCCACATGAGCACAACACAGGAGAAGCAAATGAGATAAGAATTGTTTTCCTTTTCTCTGAGGCCTCTCAGCTTTCCAGGAGAAAAACCCTGGGTGAAGGGATTTTTTCAGAGAATGTGAATGCTACAAATTGGCCCTGGGGGTTTGGGACACTAAACAATGCCATGATCAGGACTTGCATAGGAGGAGCTGCATCTTCAAAAGGCCTCTTTTCCCTTTGTTCACTCTCTTATTCTGGAGAAAAAGTATCAGAGCATCTTCCTCATGGATTTTACACAAAGCCATTCTACACCCTCTGGCAGACAGTACCATCTTTAACAATATCCACTCCCTGCATGGCAGCAGGATTCTCCTCCAGCACAGCTGGTGCAAAATGGGAGTGAGGAGAGCAGGAATCCCTGGCCAGGAGCACCTTGGGAAGCTGCTTTTCTTGGCCTGAAGCTCTGAACCTTCCTGTGGGCTGGAAGGAGATGTGCAGTCTGTGTTGTTTGTTTATTTTTAAAGGAAATGTGCTCCTAGGAACTGCTCTGCTTGGCAATACCCTGGATCCAGAGCCTCAAGATGGGATTGAAAAGCTCCTCTGTTCCTCAGCCTTGTACATTCTGAGTAAATAAGTAAATTGTGAGCTCACCTGGACAAAAGGTATTCTGGAGAGATTTGACCTTCCCTCTGAGCTACTCCAGGTGTAGGGCAGGTCCAGGGAAGTCAGGGTAGGGTGGGAGTCCTTTCTTCTCTTGAAGGAAGAAATCTTTCCTGCTGCTGTTTTTGCAAATGTCCCCACTCTGTCCTGCTCAGAGGACTGTTTGGGCTGTGTCCCTAAATTTTAGCCACTGTCCCTCATGCTGGAAGCATCTGGAGCACAGCAAGCTGGAAATCCACTTTGTGATTGCCCCAGAAACCCCTCCAGAGATGGATGCAGAGATGGACCCAGACTGTCCCAGCAGCTCCTGGGAGCTGTTCTGCTGGGGCAAACAGACAGACCAGGGGTGCTCTCCATGGCCCCAGTGTCCCTGGCAGGAGCCCTGCTGCCACTCTGGGCCATTTTCTCTGCCCTGACTGTGCCTTGGCAGATGGAAGTGCTGCTCCATTAAGCCCAGTCACCTGCCTCAGGCTTGGGCTGGAAGTGAAAGTCCAGGGGAACGCTTGGTTGCCTGGCAAAGCTGCTCAGGGAGGAGGAAGGCTCCTTGCTAAGCTGTGCTGGAGAGCAGAGTGATTTACTCACCTCTGTCTTCAGGGCTTGTGAGGAGGAGTCACTCATGACCGAGTCCTCTTTTAGAATTTTCCATGGAATGCTCTTTGCCCTCCCGTAATGGGAGATTATGGATGTCTGACCTGCTTCAGTGCTCCAAATTTTTTGCTTTCTCTTAACTCCCCTGCTTTTCTCCTAATCTTAAAAAGCCCAACTAAATCCTGGCGCTTCCCCTCTCAAAGCCAAATAATCCTTGCAATTGCAATCTCCTTCTCTTCTTTAAGGCTTTCAATGCTTAAGGTCTGCGTGATCTTCCTTAGGGTGTGAAAAAAAACAATCCAGGAAAAAAGCCCTGAGCATGCAGATTGAGGAAAGGGCAAACTGGTTGAACAGAGCATCCTCACGACACGCTCACATCATTTTCTCACTGTCACGAACACCCCCACTGCCCTGGCTGCTGATTTCACTGCAGTGCTGTGGTGGGGAGCTTGTTCTGGGAGAGGCAGAGTGGTTTGGTGGCTGTAGGAGGAGAGAAGGGGATGTGGAGGTCAGGATTTTCCCTGATTCTCAGTAAGACCCGATGCAAAAGACAGCTTTTTAATTTCCTTTTAATTTTTTTCCTTTTCAGAGCTGTTGTGTCATCCATCCCTCTGATTCTGTAAGCACGGGAGGATGAAGATTTTGGAAACCAATGTATTTTTTTCTCCATTTTTTTCTCCATTTCTGATTTCCATCTGGAGTGGTGAGGGGTTATTGAAAATGGCATTTCCTCTTCTAGTAGTCACTGAGAAAAAGTCAGGTTTTTCCACTGAAAAAGGATGTAGGAGATGTAGTGGCCAGAAACACAAAAATGAAATATTAAACCATTAAGTAAGTTAGTTTAATAAAAATTAAAGGAGTAAATAAGTCAGCTGGGGGAAACTTGACTTTCAGGTGAAAGATAAATCCATCATAGGATACAATGCAGTGAGGATCAAAGTGATTTTTAGGGAAAATTTTAGAGAAAGAAGAGCACCCTGCGCCCTCCTTCTCCATCCACAAAATGAGGGAACTTTCCCATTTGTGTGGATCAGCTCAGCAGTGCTCAGGGATGGAGATCCTTGGAGGAAACTCTCGTTTGAATCTCTGCCCAGGCTCTGTCTGAGCGGAGCAGGGACTCTGAACCACTCCAGCATCTGTCTCGGGGCAAAGTTTTTCCCAAAGACTCCTGCACTCAGCTTAATCTGTAAATTACCCAGACCTGGGGAGGGGGAAAATGTCTTTTATTGCATTGCCAGCAGGTGCAGGGGAAGGCAACCTCCAGACCGGAGCTGCTCTCGCTGCCTCGCTCCGCAGGGCTCCAGACCCCTGTGGGTGCCGGGGGCTGCCGGTTCCTGCTGCGTGCGACCCTGGAGGCAGCAGGATGTGATTCACCTCCTTCCCTCGCTGCTTTCCGTGCCTCAGAGCCGCTCCTGGCTCCCCTCGGCTGCCGGTGCCGCCTCCGGGAGCGTCTCCCGCCTGTGCTGCAGTGTGCGAGAGCCCTTCAGACAGCGAGCCCCGGCGCAAGGAGCCAGTTCCTTCCGGAGAGTCACCCTTTGCGTCTTGCCAGACCTTATTTGTGTCACTTGTGGCTGCTGCCAGCCCTCTGACTGGCTCCTGAAGCCAGCAGATGTTATTGCTCCAGGCTTGCCTGGTCGGTGGGCTGGTTTTGCGCTGAGCTTGGATGACTAAGGCAAAAAACACATTAGCGGCAGAGTCCAGGCTTTCCTTGCTGTGGAGGAAGTGAAAATGTCCCCCTGTTCACAGCCCTGACTTCTCCGACGGGTCTCTTCTCAAAGTTAACAGTTTCTACCCCCAATTTAGCCTAAAATGCAAAAGCATTTCCTCGCCAGCTACTGCAGTGTCTGTTGCCGTGCGGCGCTCCAGGAACAAGGAGGAGTTATCTCTCTGACTTGTGCTGGAGGGGAGCAACAGAGGGTGTTGGAATAAACAGGATTAAAGGATTTCATCCATAAATACAGGATTAAAGGTATCCAGCGCTCCGCAGGAGTCATTCAAACCAAGGAGAAACAAAGTAAGTTGTGCACAAGGGCGCAGCTCCGCTCGCAGCCAGCCCGTGCCGCACATCCCCGCCCGTGCCCGTGAGCGCTGCGGGCACCGCATCCCCCGCCCCGCACCCGCCCGTGCCAGCCCCGAGCCCCCGGGGGCTGCCGGCTGAGCATCCCCGAGCCCCGAACCCCATTTTTTACTGGGACTCCCCCCCACCCTTGGGGTTCTGGGGGCACCGAGGTGACGGGAGCTGCGCTGCCCGCGCCGCACCTCGGGGCACCCGTGGGGGCAGCAGCTGGGCAGCGCACATCTGGGCAGCGCACATCTGGGCAGCGCACATCACATCTGGGCGCGGCGCGCAGGCGCGGGGGCTGCCTCGCCTGTGCCCCCCACCCATCGGAGCAGCAGCACCCCCGGCCGGGGCTCTGCGCGCCCGCGGAGCGCTGCGCAGGGGCGGGGGGGGATCGAGCCCTCCTTCCCCGGGGAGTGGCCGCGGCTCCGCCGTATTTACCGGGGTGGGCGGCGGCGGCCGGGCCGGGCCGGCTCCATCCTCCCTCCTCCCTCCCCGCCCGCCCCCCGGTGCCGGTGACTGGAGCGGGCGGAGCCGCGGCGGCCGATTGGCTCCGGGCATCACATGCGGCGGGGCCGGGCCGTGCCGGAGCCGTGCCGGGCTGGGCTGGGCACGGCGGAGCGCTCCCGCGGCGGGCACGGCAGCAGCGCAGCCCCTTCCCAGCCCAGCGCCCCGTGGCCGAAGGGACCGCGGCCACCGCGGCCACCCCGCGCCGCCCCGGCCATGAGGTCGGGCCGGAGAGACGCCACCTGTGCGGGGAGGTGAGCGGAGCCCCGGAGCCTTCCTCCTACCCCCGGGCAGCCACAGCGGCGGGGAAGCGCAGGGGGTGGAGGAAGGAAAAGGGATATTTTTTGTTTTCTTATATATCGATCTATTTTTGCCTCGATCGATCCCGATCCCGCAACTGAAGCCCCCGGAGGGAGAAGTGCTGCGCGCTGTGATGCGTCTTCCTCTCGCCTCGGCTGCCAGTTTGGATTGTAGCGCCCGGCTCCGTGCACTGCGAGGATGGCTCGGTTTGGGGATGATCTGCCAACCCGCTATGGAGGTGGAGGGCCGGCCGGGGCTGGAAGAGGGAGCAGCCGGCAAGGTGGCCCCCAA
This sequence comes from Setophaga petechia, assembly GCA_024362935.1. Taxonomy (NCBI): domain Eukaryota; kingdom Metazoa; phylum Chordata; class Aves; order Passeriformes; family Parulidae; genus Setophaga; species Setophaga petechia. The sequence goes on from JANCRA010000030.1 coordinate 3,712,867, forward strand.
GCCGGCCAAAGGATGTATAAACAGTCGATGGCTCAGAGAGCCAGGACTATGGCTCTCTACAACCCCATCCCTGTCAAACAGAACTGCTTCACAGTCAACAGATCCCTCTTCATCTTCAGTGAAGATAATGTTATACGGAAATACGCCAAGCGAATAACAGAGTGGCCATATCCTTTCAGGGAGGCTGTGCGGGCACGGGGGGAAGGTGGGGAGGGGGAGAGGGAGGCTGAGGGGCAGAGACCCCTCCAGGCAGCGCAGGGAGAGTGTCTGCTGCTGCTGCAGACGGTGGGATCGGGCTGTGCCATGGGTGTGTGTGCCCGACATGATGCACGGCCGTGGCAGTGGGAATCTGGGAATAATCAGGGAATCAGGGAATTGCTTCTGTGGGAGCACTGAGGGTCCTTTTGGTGTGCTTGATGCCAGGGGTGTGTGTAAGCCATGTCAGGGTGTCTTTAGGGGTGAGATGTACAGGTGCATGGATTGACATTTCCTACAATTCAAGTCAGGTTCTGTGAGATTCGTGCCCGTGAATCCTGATTTTTATTTCCATCTTGGAGCCTTTCAACTCTTCTGTCTTCCTGTGAATAGAAGAAGGAATGTGGGATAAAAATGGTGACACCTTAGCGTTGAAGCTGCATTGATAGTAGGGGACGTTGAGAGCCCAGGTAAATCCCAGGAATGCAATCGTTGCAGCTCGGTTTTAGCACATCCCCTCCGGAATCCATTTGAATCAACATGAATCATGGCACTTCGATTAGGTGCATAGCCTAAGCTTAGGCTGTGCGAAAAGAAAAAATTAAAATTAGCAAAGCCTTGTGGCAGAAGGAGGCAGTAAGTGGGGAGAGGGATCATCTGCTGTATTGTGAAAGGGGCAGATGCTTTCTGTCTGAGACCCAGCTCCCAGGCCAAGTGAGCTGCAGTGAGAAGGGGGCTTTACTCGGAACCATGGTTGTAAGCTGGGAGCAGAGGGGAGCAGGCTGAGGCTCCCAGGGAGCAGATTTTGTGTGTGTGTACAGGAGTGCTTTACACTGGGGGTCTCAGGGGAGCCGGTTGTTTTCTTTTCGTTTCATATCACACCCCTATTAATCCTCAGCTAACAGCAGCACGGCCTCCTCCCAGCCTCCTAGCAACACTTTCAGTTGCCACACAGGCCAGCTCCTGCTTAGACTTCCCCAGTTTTCACTTCCTGAGGGGCTAACAGGAAAAATACACCAGTGGAGTCAATGCACTTCCCTTCTCTCCGAACACACACAAACACGTATTGATCTTCCTGTCCATATTATACAATCCCAGCGATTGCTGCATTTCCTCATCCATTTCTCCTTCCCTGCATTTAAGTCTGGATAAACAAGCCCCAAACCCCCGGTGGCAGGCAGAGCATCGCCTTGACTGCGCGGGTAGACTCAGGCTTTCCCTCCCCTGCCTCTTGGGTGATTCGGCTGCATCTTTCCGGGGGATGTGGGGAGGGGACCCCGTGTGCTGCGGAGCCGGCGGGACCGGCGGAGGCACCGGCGCTTCCCCGCGCCCGAGCGGCGGGGCCGGCGGGGCGGGCGGGCGGGGCCGGGCGCTGTCCGCGGGGTTGGATTGAGCTGGCCACGGTGCTGAAACCGGGCTGGCCACGGTGCTGAAACCGGGCTGGCCACGGTGCTGAAACCGGGCTGACCACGGTGCTGAAACCGGGCTGACCACGGTGCTGAGATCGGGCTGGCCACGGTGCTGAAACCGGGCTGACCACGGCGCTGAAACCGGGCTGGCCACGGTGCTGAAACCGGGCTGGCCACGGTGCTGAGCTGAGCTGACCGTGGTGCTGAGCTGAACTGACCGTGGTGCTGAGCTGACCACGGTTCTGTATCCGGGCTGACCCTAGGGTTTGAGCTGAGCTGATGGTGGTGCTGAGCTGAGCTGAGCACAGTGCTGGGATGAGCTTATCACCGTGTTGAGCTGAGCTGACCACGGTTTTGAAGCCAGGCTGACCACAGTGCTGAATCTGGCTTGACCGTGGTGCCAAGCTGAGCTGACCGTGGTGTCGAGCTACACTGACCATGGTTCTGAAGCCAGGCTGGCCACAGTGCAGAGCTGAGCTGAGCTGACCACGGTGCTAGGATGAGGTTATCACGGCGTTGAGCTGAGCTGACCATGGTTTTGAAGCCAGGATGACCGTGGTGCTAAGCTGAGCTGACCACGGTGTCGAGCTACACTGACCACTAACACTTACATTCTGAAGCCAGGCTGGTCACAGTGATGAGCTGAGCTGAGCTGAGCTGAGCTGACCACGGTGCTAGGATGAGCTTATCACGGTGCTGAGCTGTGCTGACCACGGTTCTGAAGCCAGGCTGACCACAGTGCTAAGCTGAGCTGACCACGATGCTGAGCTGAGCTCATTGTGGTGCTAAGCCAGGCTGATGATGGTGCTGAGCCAGGCTGACCACAGTGCTGAGCTGAGTTCCCCGTGGTGCTGAACCATTCTCTCCACGCTGCCAAATCGAGCTCGGGCACTGAGCTGAGCCCTCCAGGGTGTTGTGTCTGCGGCGCGGCTCGGCGCTGTCCCTGGTGCTGAGCCGAGCTCTCTGCTGCGCTCAGAGGAGCTCCCCGCGGTGTTGAGCTGAGCTCTCCGTGGTGCTGGGTCCATCTCCCCACTGTGTTTGGTCCATCTCCCCCCTGTGTTTGGTCCATCTCCCCGCGGTGCTGAGTCCAGCTCTCCATGGTGCTGAGTCCATCTCTCCATGGTCCTGAGCCCAGCTTTCCACAGTCCTGGGTCCATCTCCCCATGGTGCTGATCCCATCTCTCTGTGGTCCTTGGTTCATCTCTCCACAGTCCTGATTCCATCTCCCCATGGTGCTGAGCCAACTTTCCATGGTGCTGGTTCCATTTTCTCTGCGGTGCTGGGTCCATCTCTCCATGGTCTGGGTCCAACTCCCCATGGTGCTGAGCCCAGCTTTCCATGATCTGAGTCCATTTCCCCGTGGTGCTGATCTCAGCTCTCCGTGGTGCTAATCCCACCTCTCCGCGGTGCTGGTTCCATCTCTCTATGGTGCTGAGCCCACCTCCCCGTGGTGCTGAGCCCATCTCTCCATGGTTTGGGTCCATCTCCCCACAGTCCTGGTTCCATCTCCCCACGGTCCTGGTTCCATCTCCCCGTGGTGCTGGGTCCATCTCCCGACGGCCGGGTCCATCTCTCCATGCTCTGGGTCCATCTCCCCGTGGTGCTGAGCTCAGCTGTCTGTGCTGCTGGTTCCATCTCCCCATGGTCTGGGTCCATCTCCCGCGGTGCTGGGTCCATCTCTCCACGGTTTGATCCCATCTCCTCACGGTGTTGGGTCCATCTCCCCATACTCTGGGTCCATCTCCCCGCGGTGCTGAGTGGAGCCATCGCCCCCCTCAGCCCCGCTGCTGCCCGTGCACGGCTCCACCCTGGGAGAGCTGGGGCTCGGCACAGCTCAGGGTGGGCGATGGTGGCAAAAGGCAAGGGGGGACCTGGTGCTGGATTTGGATTCTTTTCCCTCCCCACTTCCCTCCTACATCCCCAAAGGGCGCAGAGGGTTTTATTCTCACTGAGAGCGGGCATTGCAGTCGAGCAGTAATTCATGTTTTAGACCTGGTAGGTACTCTAAATTGAACTTTTTGTGCCCATCACTTATTTGCACTGTGTGCTGAAGTTAAATGTTTCTGAAGAAAAATTCAGCAGATGGTGCTTAGTTGTATAATCTGTTTGGAGGCAATTTAGCTTATCAATCTCATTGAAAATCAATATGTATTAATAGTTTTTTCTTTCCTTTGGACCTTTTGCTTTCTTGATCCCAGATTCCTTGAGCAGCTCAGCTTGTGTGAGTCTCTAACTCTCTTACAGAAGAGAAGTGCCAATTTCCTACTTCTCTTCCAAACACACCCCAGAAAGAACTGAGGAAGTCAAGGAGACCAAATGTCTTTAAAAAATATGAGAAACCTTAGAATGCTCAATTAATGCAACTCTGTGGGTAGAAACAGGATTTGGATGGGGTTCTTCTCGTATTGTCCAGTGTTTTCTTTAACTCCTGGTCCCCACTCCATTTGAATACATGATTTTAGCTACAATCATAGCCAATTGTATTGTGCTGGCTCTGGAACAACATTTGCCGGATGGAGACAAGACACCGATGTCAGAGAGATTGGTGAGTTGCATTCATTCATTTTCTTTTTTTATTTTCCTGGTCTAATACAAAAAAAGCAGTCGGCCACTGGATGTTGGAAGTGTTTGGATCTATTTTAAAGATCCACACGTAAACAGACAGCCACTGATCTGACAATCAGAAAAAAATCTGTCACAGCAAGGATAACTGTCCCCTCCCAGTCCCATCTGCACAAGAATGCTTCATCACTCCAGCCAGCCCTGCCCAGCCACAGGAGAGAGCTGGACCTTGTCTTATGATCAGAAGGGCTTCACACTTAGGTTGCCTCTAAACCAGGACAGGAAGGAGCTGAGAAATGCTTAGAATTATCTTTGGAATCAAATGAACTTCTGTGTAATTTTAATTTTCCCAGGGAGTGGTAGAACAGAGTAACCTTTTAGGATTTGTGTTTCTCTTCCCGCCACAGCACAGATCCTTCAAAGAAAACTTTGTGTTCAGATGATTACATTTCCTTTCCAAAAAAAAAAAAAAAAATGCAACCAGCTTACAGAGAAAAATAATTTACCCACAGGCTTTATGGTAATGAGTCCAATTACCTTATTTCAAAAGAAAATAGAAGAATAGCTTCAAAATATTTCTGCCATTTATCATCACTGTAGGAAAAGTGTGTAATTCTTGGTTTGATTTTTCTCCTTTTACTCTCCTCTACTTTTAATGATCTGGAACGACTTGCATGCCTAAATGCATTCATCCTGCATGTTCAAAGGATGGGGAAATAGGGATCCATATGTGTTTTCCATGTAGATGCTATATTATGCAAACAAAGATAACATTAGGCTTGCTGCCAGAAATGAGAGCCTCTGAATAGTGCTTGCTGCAGTTCCCAAGGATGGCCCATGCCAGTGGCAACTCTCAGAATCTCATTTTCCAGAAGCAGGAAAAAGTGTGTTAGTGAGGAATCTGGAGAGTCAGGGTCAGAGTCTGGTGCTGGTTTGGAAATGGATCCACTCCTGCTGGCTGCCCTCCTGCACGGGGCTTGCTTTCTCTCTCTATTGGAATTATTTTTAATTAAGAAGACACAAGGATAAAATAAACCAGTGGTTGTATGTAGATCTTTCTGCCATTAAACCTGTCTTTGTGTGCTTTGGGGTTGGTTGGCAAGGCCAATCTGGGGGTGTGAGCAAAGCACAGGTTCAGAGCCAGACTGAGCTGGGGAAGTGCCTTCCATGGCTGTAAACAAAAGGAAAAGCAGTTTCAGGGATGTTCTGGTTTGGCAATCCTTTGGTTCATGTTGGTTTTATGTTTCTCTGTATCCCTCGATTTATAAGGGCATCCTAGAGGCATTTTATGGTCCTTTCCCCAGTGTATTAATTCCATTTTACAGCTCACACACCTTCAGATCCTGCCTAAATCATTCCAAAGAGGGGCACTGGCATTGCCACAGAGCAATTCTGAGTGAGGTAAATGCACAATCTCTGCCCTGTTTCCTCAGAGAGGAAAGAAGAATTAACCCCTCATTTTTGTCCCATGCACTGTTATGTTTGATCCAGATATCCTAAAGCCATTTAAACTACAGCACATTTGGAACCCTGAAGTACAAAGTGATTTTTCATAGAGTAACACTGAGAATCTTTACAAGTCATGAAATACTTTTTATTTTCAACATAAGCTGGAAAGAATAAGCATTGTGAGCAAGAAAAACTGTCTTCTAGTTTTCAAAGTGAAACCTCTTCGGAATTCTCCTGTTATTCCTATAAAATGGAAGTTGTTTCATCAAAAATGTTACAAATCTGTGTTAAACCACAGTGGGGGAATGTTCCCATATATTTCCCATACATTTTCAGGTTTGTTCAGCCAAATTCCAAGTCCATGCAGAACAGCAGGTGCTTTATTGCTGTCTTTAGCAAGAATGGAATTGGTCTTTTTTTGGGCAATGGTTAATGGATATTGCTTTTATTTCCTCCTGGATTCATTAAAATTTCCAAATTTGAGATCATCAGTGAAGAGTTAACAAGATATTGAGGATATGGGGAACGCATCACAAGCCTTTTGTGACTGGGAGATACTGGCAGAGTTGTTGAAAGAAAACTGAAGTTGCCCAGATAATTTGTTCCACAGAAACAAAGAAAAAAAAGTTTGTGTGTTAAAGCTGAGGAAAAAGGGGAGGAGCCCATGCAAACATTTTAATTATTTTTGTCTTTTAATCAAAATTTTCCTCTATTTATCTCCCCAAGATGCAGGATATGATCCTGCAGTGCAATCTCACTGGGCTGTTTTCTGTGCTCCTGTTATTGTCAGACAGGTTAACTGAGCACATGTACAGCACATGCAGTGCTCCAAGATTTGGAGTGTCCAGCCTTAGAAGTCTCAGAATGCACAGAAAAGCATTATTTGGCTCTGGGCTGGAAATTCTGGTCAAAATCAGGGCTCTGAGAAAGCCCCAGTCTGGTGATCAGAGCATTTAGTGAACTGGAGGATTGGCTCAGGTCCTCGATCATCAAGCGAGGAACAAACTCATTCTCCTACCAGCAGCAGACTGACCTACCCCGAGGCTCTTTGCTGCTCTGAGCTGGAAGTCTCACATGCTCTGGATGCTGGGAATGTTTCCCTCCCACCAGGAATTGTCCAGTGGAGCAGCTTTGCCCCTGTCCTTCACCAAAAATTGTCGAGTGGAGCAGCTTTGCCCCTGTTCATCTCCACCAGGAGTTGTCCAAAGGAACAGCTTTGTCCCTGTCCATCTCCACCAGGAGTTGTCCAGTGGAGCAGCTTTGCCCCTGTTCAACTCCACCAGGAGTTGTCCAAAGAAACAGCTTTGTCCCTGTCCTTCTCCACCAGGAATTGTCCAGTGGAGCAGCTTTGCTCCTGTCCATCTCCACCAGGAGCTGTCCAGTGGAGCAGCTTTGCCCTTGTCCTTCTCCACCAGGAGTTGTCCAGTGGAACAGCTTTGCCCCTGTCCATCTCCACCAGGAATTATCCAGTGGAAGAGCCTTGCTCCTGTCCATCTCCACCCAGTCAGCCTTTCTCTGCCCCAAAGAATCTTGCATTGTTTGTACACACAGGGGTGATGCAGCTGCAGAGATGCTGAGGGAGCTGTTGTGAGCAGCCCAGAGCCTGGTGGTGAGAGCTCCAAATGTGGGAAAGGGAATTCCCATCCCAGTCCCCAATGGCCTTGTGGGTACCTTGCTCACAAAGCTCTTGGCTGTCCACACCAAGACCTCCTTCCCTCCCTGTCTCCTTCCTGATTGCTCAGCTTCCCTTGAGGAACTCAAGGACACCTCTCCCAGAAGGACAGTGATGATTCCAGAACTTGCAGGACAGGAAATTTCTTTTCTGCCCTGCCCTGCCCTGGGGCAGGCCCTGTTGGAAGGCACCACTGTTGTAGTTGAGATGGAGACAATACAGAGCAACACACTCCATTTTCAGAAGGCTTCAAACTGTTTTTATTCTAGCCTGCATGCTTTCTATACATTCTTACAAAACTCAGAAGTTTACACTTTAGTCATTGGTCAGGAAAGACAAAGTGCTCATTGGAACAGGCAGTTGCAGGTTTCTCTTATTTCTCCTTCTTTCTTTCTTGGTTTCTGTGTCAATGACCTTGGTAGAAAATTCTTCCAGGGGTAAATGTGGATCCTTTTATCAAACTCCTCTCTGGCTCTCAGAAGTTGCTGTAAAACCTCTTCCACACCAGAGGGGCTGTGGGATGTTCACTGCAGGCTCGGGGTGTTTGGCTCCCCTGGGTGTTTTGGATGTGAGGACAGAACATCACTTTTCCCACATTTTCAGCTCTGTGACAGCTCTGGCAATTTACTAATGGATTGAATGCTTTCTCCCATCCACAGGCACTTAGAGCAGTAATGTGTGAGCTGCTCATATTAACCTTTGCATGAACAAAGCCTTTCACACCCAAACCTCTCCAGGCTGTCACATCTGAAGGCCAAGGAAAGACACTAGGACGTGAAGTAGGGATGGTAATGACTTTCCAGACTCAGAAGTTGTTTCTGATCAGAAACATATTGATTAAATGTGTGTTTGGCCCAGCCTCAAGCTCTGCTGTGTCCACAGCAAACAACTTGCTGGCACAGCTCTGGCTGCTGCCCAGATTCTCTGCCCTCCTTCCAAGTACGCACAGGGATCCTCATCATCACCTGCTCTGCCCCTCTGCAACCCGAGCAGGGCCACAGCCTTTGGTCTGAAGGGGCTTCAGGGTGTCCCAGCAGGGACTCTGAGCTGAGGCAGGGCCATTTCAGTGCTGCACAGGGTATTCAGCCACGTCCTTCCCTCCTTCCATCACACACAGGCAGAAAAATCCTTTTTTTATTTATTTTTTTTTTTTTGTGAGCTGCAAGACCTCTCCCTGTAGGAGGACACAGTATGGGTAAATGAAGGTAATGTAGAATGTAATCTTATCCCCCAATGAGTTGCAGCTGGTCCCTATTACTAAAGATTAGGAGTAGGCTGGATGATAACAGGTAACACCTGTAGCCAATAAGAACAAGTGGTATAAAAGGAGTCAGAGAAGTCAGATGGCTGCTGCAAGGACCAAGAAGAGTCAGTGCTTAGAGGAGCTGCCTACAGAAAACATTGAGGAGGTATGAAACTCTGATGCTATGGAATCCTTGTGCTCTTGATATATAAGGCAACCTAAGACAACAGAACTCTTGATATATAAGACAACCTATGATGCTAATAGAGCTGTTGTAATATATAAGACAGCATCTCCTCAGTGGGGCATAAGTTTTATTTTTCATCTTGTTGTCACTGCCCTGATTCTTGGGCTGAATCGGTGTAAATTTAGGCTTTAGAAAAGACCTTTTTTCTTTTGCCTCTTATTTCCCCAGCTACTCCCTGCCAACCCTACAGATGAGAGTTTGTCTCTGTAATAAATACCCAAATCCATCTGTGAGCCTTTCTGCTTCCCTAGAAGCTGACAAAAACCCCTGACCCACTTCCTAAGAGCTCTGTGCAGCCCTAGCTTTGGGAAGAGCTCATCCCATCAAACCCTGGAGTACCTGAGCCTGGCTCTTTAAAGCTGGGAGCTGTAATCACCAGGCACCTGACCTAGATTGAGCAGAGCCTGGAGTAGATACCAGGCTTCAAGGAAGTGAGGGAGTAATGTGGAGGAGTGGATGTGGGTAAAGGTAGCTTTTTTTGTGTGTCTTAGAAGGGCTATTTTTAGAGGCACACGAGTAGTTGTGGGATGGGGATTTGGGATGGGCTGGGAGGCCTTTGTGTGCAGACATTACCCGGAGCTGTTGAGGAACAGGTGGATTGGGCTGTCAGAGGGCTCCTGTATCTGTGAGGAGTTGTTAGGAATTTCTGCTGGAATCAGGGTGATTTCTGACCCCTTTCTGACCCTTTCTCCTTATTCCCTCTTTCCTGTGCTGGGTTGGAGCCCTGGGATGTCTCCAGCTCTCACTGCTGCAAGAAGATATGTATTGTAGGATTTCTGTTGAAGGTCACAAAAGGTCTGGTGGCCTTTGTTCCTGATTCTCTGTGGGTAAACAGCTCTGAGATGGGCAGCTGGGGGTCGGGCAGGGGTGGCTGCTGTGTCCACAGAGCAGCATCAGTGAGGGACAGAGGGCTTGGAGGTGCTGCTGCTTGTGCAGAGCCCTCCTTGGCTGGAGGGGAAGCCAGTTTGGGGTTGGGTTTTCATTTTCTGCTCCCCATTTCAGCCAGTGGCTCAGTGCCCCTTAACAGGCCCCTGCTCTGTTCTGCTGCCTGGCCAGGCAGCACCTGTGGGTGCCTCTGCGGGTGACTGTCACCTCACCACAGGGACAGGGCAGGTAGAGCTGCTGGGGCTGCGAGGTCAGAAAGGTGCAGGGGAATAGAGGTGAAAATGGGGTGAAAGGTGGAATGGTGGAAGTGCTGTTCCCACGGAGGTGTGTAGAGACATGGGGAACAGAACTCAAAGAGCAGCTGATGGAAAGCTCTCCAGGGGTTGTGTTTTCCAGCAGCCTGGAGGCATCCTCAGAGACTGGAGCTCTCTGCTGGGCTTGCTGAGCTGGGTCATGTCCAGCCAAACCTCCTTGGGAGGGCTGTGGTGCCACATTATGGATCCTAGGGTGGGTCAGGCTGGAGGGGACCACAGTGGGGCCATGGTGCCACCTCCCTGCTCCAGCAGGGCCACCCCAGGGCACAGGGCTGATGGTTCTGGAATGTTCCCAGAAAGACTCCACAGCCTCCCTGGGCTCTGCTCAGGGCTGGGCACTGCCCAGGGCAGCAGTTCTGCCTCCTGGGCAGGGGAATTGCTGGGCTCAGGCTCTGCCCGTGGCTCTGGGGCCATTGCTGGGCCTGGAGCAGGGCCTGGGCCTGCTCTGACCCCAGCACACAGGGACAGACACGGGGACAGACAGGGATGGACAGGGACACCCAGGGCTGAGGGCCCCTCTCAGCATCACCTCTCAAGACTGAACAGACCCAACTTTTAGGGGTGAAAATCTCAGTTTCTGGAGCAAGTGCTGTCCTGAAGTGTGGGTCTGTGCCTGAGCTGAGCAGGAGTTGCTGTGCTTGTGTCAAACCTGCTTCTTCCCTGGTTCTGGGGCCTCAAACCTTGACATTCCTGATCTTTTTCCATCAGAGAACAAACAATCCCCTATTGTCATTGGGAGAATTGCAAAATACAAACACCTATGCCTCAAACAGCAGCTCAGCTCTTTGGTTCTGGTGGCCAGAAATGCCAAAGCCACTGGAGAAGAGATTTCTAATCTCTCAGTGTGGAAGTTTGCTTCTTATTTGGGTAGGGCTGCTTTACTTCCACTGAATTCAACTGCAAACCAGGATCTAAGGCACATTTGGAAATTGGTTATTGGTGCCAAAGCTGATGAACAAGTTCTTGAAATTGATGCCCATTGCTTTTACATCTTGCTTTGTTCTCGTTTCTTGCCCAAATCTTCCTTCCAAATGTGAATGCTTCCATTTGGCACTGAATTTGTGTTGAAACTCCAGTCAATAAAGTCTAATCCTGAGAGATCTGGTGCAGAGATGGAATGAAAGGTTTAGTAAAACTGTAGAGACCGAGCTTGATTTTCAGTGTAGCGAGCAAGGACACGAATCTGCAGTCCCAAGGGAAGCGTTAGTCTGCACCATGGACCCCAGACACAAATCTTGCTGCTGCTGCTGTTCATGGGAGGGGTTGGGAATTTCTCCCTGAACCACATCTCCATTGAAAGAAAAACAAATGAGGCTGCAGCTGTGAAAATTGATAAAATGGAGGAGAAGGAGCAAAGAAAGAACTGATGGAATAAATGATAAATAAATAATTTCCTGTCAGTGCAGTCAGGCTTGCTGTGGCTGACTGTTGCTCCCCAAGACACCCTCTTGCTTCAGCCTCCTGGATGAGTTGTGGAACATTTTCCATGCCAATAACTCCAGAAACCTGTCATCTCTAATTTCAATATACCCTTAGAGCAAAATTTCTACGTCAAAATTCCCTCCAGAACATTCCCTAAAGGTGGAAAGTGTGGCGTGAAACCATCAGGATGAAGGCCAATAGGATTGCCAATTTGTAAAGAAAATTCATTTCAGAGAAACAATAATGAAATTCCTCTGTGATCTTACTCCCAACAAACATAACCTTTAATTTCAGCTCTGTTCAAAGACTGGAAAAGGTGTGAAGTTGCTGCCTGTAGCTGTTTAGGGGACTGCTTATCACAGCAGGAACGTGGATATCTCCTTGACTCCTTTCATTTCCCTTTTTTCCAGGATGACACTGAGCCGTACTTTATTGGAATATTTTGTTTTGAAGCTGGTATCAAAATCATCGCTCTGGGCTTTGTTTTTCACAAAGGCTCTTACCTGCGCAACGGCTGGAACGTGATGGATTTTGTCGTGGTCCTCACAGGGTAGGTGACCTCCTCTCCCCCTGAGCTTAACGGGGCTCTCACCCTCATTTGTGGTGTTTGTTTGCTCTGGGTTGGGCTGGGATTGACTGGACTGGAGTAGCACTAAAATCCTGCATTTCTGGCTGTAGTAAACCCAAAGAACGGCTCTTGTGCTGAATGAGTCACTTGCCAAGCAGTTGAACCAACTCAAAAGTGGTTTTGAGGATATTTCTTTGTAGATATTCCAGTGTGTGTCTGATCCAGACACCTCCTGACATTTCTGTGACTTTGGAGGTTCTAATTGCCACTGGTACTTGAACCTGATTTAAATCAATTTATTTTCGGATGTTACAGGATGACTTTAGAAGTCAACATGGAGAGTGCTAACAAATTAAATGCATCCTGGTTTAAGCTGTTACAACTCTGAAATCAGCCAAGTTTCTGCAGGAATGAATTTATTCCCTTATAAAATAACTTTTCTCAGAAGAATTCAAAGGTGTTTGAAAAGGATTCAAAATGTCTTATTAAGGATGGAGGTGAAAAGGTTATGTGTGCATTTTGTACCCTGCTTTGAGATGATATCACTGATCTCTCCCTTGGAAATGCTGACAATATTTTACATTATGCATTGCAGCAGTTTCTGTCTATTTATATAAATAGAGGGTGATGCTGGTGGATAATGAAAACATAAACATGAACACTTCTAGTCTACAAATTGGGCTTTAAAGCATCAGAGGAAACGATCCAAAGGTCTGCGTGAGGTCCTGAGCTTGCAGCCTTCATCTTGGAAGGATTTCAGTTCATTTCTCCCCAGAAACTGCAGCCTGGCTCCTGTTATTGATATGCTTCCCATATCCATCTTTTCCCACACCTTGCCTGCCCGTGTGTGTGAATATTCCCTGCTCCTGGTGGTGGTGTGGAGTAGGGAAGTGCTTGCATACATATACAAATGTATTCATTAGCTACATGATCACTGTAATTCCATTTGCATTCATGGCACCCTGTGATACAGCACTTGAGAGGCCAAAGGGAATTCTTGATGTATTAAGAGGAAGAGAATAAATATTCAGGGCTTGATTCTCCTGCTGCTGGGGCTGGGTATTTAATCAATAGAAACTTCAGTGGAGGCACAAGGAGAATCAGATTTCCATACTTAGAAGCAGGGGGTACCAGGATGAAAAGAGAATTAGCACAGATGCTGCAATTATTCTCACTGACGCTCTGTTCTGATTCCTAGTTAGCCCCACATCATTGTTTGTGTTTAAAAAAATATAAAATCAAGGCCCTGATTCTGGAAAGGACTTTGGCTTTGGCTGAATTTATCCTACAGCAAAGCATTCCACTATATGCTGGAATTCAGCTGACTCCAGTGATTCTCTACTTAAAGTCCAGGCTCCACAGAAAAGCTTTTCTGAATCCCAGCCATATTGTTTAGGCATGGCTTGAATTCCTTTTATTATTATTATTCTTTTTTTCCTCCATAAACACAAGACTCCAGAGTTTGTTGGTTTTATTTTACAACTGACACATTCCAAGCGTCGCAGCCGAAGCGGCCGCGGGATCCCCCCGGAACGAGCGTCGTCTCCCCGGTGCTGTGGGAGCTGCTTCTTGCAGCACTGTTTGATCCTGGAAAATAATTGTGGGATATCAGCTTGATGAGACAGCTGGAACAAGGACCCCCGGTGCCATCTGCAGCCCCGCGGGTTCCTTTGAAGTGCCATCCTGTTAACGTCACCGCTGCTGTTTCCAATGGTGACACCAACTGGGCCCTGCTGAAATTGTCTCGTACAAGGGCTTCCCACCAGGCAGCAGTGCAGGGGTGGCAAAGGCTCAACTCATCAGCTTCAAGCCCAAGAGTCATCTCCACTGAGGAAATCCAGACCTCTAATCCTTGTAATTCGAGGGCTGCATTTAACAAGGCACTTGAGCTCGTGCCCGATTTTTGGCGTTAGGGGGAAGGTACTGAAAATAACAGAGTTACTCATGCTTGGTTTGATGCTTTTCTGAATATTTCTAGTCCAGGTGGAAGGAGCACTGAAAGCTCTGCAGCTTCACACAGGGGGCTGAATTAGTGTTTTCTCTGTAGCCTGGGGTGTTTTGCTCTGCATTGCCCAGATCATGATTAAGTTCTCAGCCCACTCCTGTGTTGCCATGGGGCTGTGCTGGAAATCTGGAGTTCCTTTTGGGTTTCCTTCAGTGGCCAGAACCCTTTCATGTACCCACTGCCTGAATGAGCTCAGGTGAGAGGGGAAACCTGTGCAGGGCTGTTTATTTGAGACCAAATCCTCCTCGTTTCTGCATCCAGATTTCAAAGTCAGCTTGATGAGGGAGAAATTTCCTGCTGACAAACCCTCCAGGGGTGGCTGTAAAATGGTGACATGAGTGGGACCTTCATTCTCATTTCTATGGAAGGCAGACTTGGATCCCCATGTTTCAAAAAATGATCAAGCTGTAATTTATTAGGGAATAATAAAAAAGGACAGTGCTAAGCCAGTACTTAATGTGTTCTTATAAATATAGATAGGTAGGACATCAGTTTTTGAAATATCATTTTGCTACTCTATCAAAAGCTTTCCTTTGCCATATGTGCAAGATTCCTACTTGAAAATGTTACTTCATGTTTCCCAGGCAGTGCTCAGCTCTCAAGCTCAGTTTTACATTGATCTTCTATATTATGGAGGGATTTTGAGTCGTCTTCTTTTATTTTTTTTTTAATTCTGTGTAAGCTTGAAAGATCATGAAAATGTTCCATGATACCCCACACGGAGTTGTGTACCTGCTAATCCTCTGAGTGCTTGTTTTTATTAAGGTAAATGGTGAATGCCAGAAAACCTGATCTCATTTTCAGCTTTTAGCTAAGCACCAGAAAAGCAAAGAGCAGCTCTGCTCTCATTCTTTGTTTCCATAGGAAAAAGGCCAGCCAGAGTCTGGGTGTGCTTTGGAGGAGGCTGTGGGGGAAGGCTCTGCATTGATTGAACTTAGCCTTGTGTAAATATTCCAGTGATCATGCAGCAATCCTTCCCACCTGCTTTTTCCAACCTTTTTTTAAATTTTTTTTTTTTGGTTACTCAATGCCTGCACCCTGGAATTATTGATAAATATATTTTTTATCTACCTGCAATGAGGGAGATTTTGTTTGTCAAAAGCAGACAGCAGAACTTGTTAATCAGGAAATACATCAGGGCTGTGTTCCATGCAGCCAGGATCAATATCTTATTGAGCTAAACTCGAGTCTAACAGATAGTGGCCCAAAATGGCTTTGGTTTGTTGTTCCAGAAAACACTCCCTCGCTTTCTTTTCCCAGCAATGCTGTGGTGCCTATTTCTCATTTGCTTCCAAGGAAACCTGTGGATCTGCTGTTAACAAAGGCCTGGGAAAAGAACAGGTTGCTCTCCTTGAAAGATATTGTTGCCTCTGTGATTTATGTAGTGATTTCTTGTGATCTCCACCAGTTGTAGACGAGTCTCAATGAAAGCTGCCCCTGCTGGGATGGACCTGTTGCTACTGGGGAGAAAAACACACATTTTATAGCTCCTGCTTGCTTTATTTCTACTTTTCTGTGGGATTGCTCTGGCTCCAGTGGTGACATCACCCATTAGCAGCTCTAAATCACACAAAAATGCAGTTTCTCAATTGGCCTGGGACTGGATGATCTTAATACACTTCTTCCAAGGCTACGTGTTTTGGGTTGAAAATTTTAGAAATCCACAGTTGTTTTGGGAACAAATTTGTCCTGTCCCCTCAGCTGGAGCCATGAGCTCTGATTCAGGGCTTGGAAGGTTCAGACCTTTTCCTCTTGGAGTTCATGATAAATTTTCTCCTGGGTTTTGGATGCAAAGCCTGAAGAATTGCTGGGTTTGTGTGGAGCTAGTGTCAAGGGCTGTGTGCTGAAGGGAGGAATGGCATGGACAGAATGATATTGATCTTTGATTCCCAAAATTCAGATGTCTAGGGGTTTTTCAGGGGGAAAAAATGGCTTTTAAACTGTGATGTCCAAGGGATCTGCCTTCAGTTGTGTTTTGGAGCTTGTTTATACTTTAGGTTTCCATATCATGGATAATGGGCTTTAGGGTCTGCCCTCAGTTGTGTTTTGGAGCTTTTTTATACTTTTGGTTTCCATATCATGGATAATGGGCTTTAGGGTCTGCCCTCAGTTGTGTTTTGGAGCTTTTTTATACTTTTGGTTTCCATATCATGGATAATGGGCTTTAGGGTCTGCCCTCAGTTGTGTTTTGGAGCTTTTTTATACTTTTGGTTTCCCGTATCATAGATAATGGGCTGTAGGGTTTCACTCCATACCCCAAGAAAGGAGCTGCTTGTCCCTTTTTCATCACCAGCTACCTGAGATTCCCTTCCCTTGGTGCCTTCTAGTAAGGTTTGAAGAAGAATTCCTTTTTCTGCATGCCTACAGTTTTGTGAAATGCCAGCTTTTCCCCAGAGATTTATGCTGCCCAACCTCCCTTGACCTGAGGGCTTTTCATGTGCACCACAGGCCTTTTCTGGTGCTCTGGTCCTTCCCCAGTTCTGCCACATCCTCATGGAGTGACCACAACCATGTGGTGTTTGTCCAACACCAAGAGTGGCTAAAGGCCGCTGTGAAATAATGGAGTGCTTGACAGGATCGTGCTCTGCCCTTTATGAGCAGAATTAATTTCTTTTGGCTTCCAATCAGCCTGGATTAAACACTCTCGAAGAGTCCTGGTGGCTTCTTGAGCCAGTTGGATCAGCTGCCTGCATCTCTGGGTGGGACTGGCAGAGACAGCGTGTGCCAGCCCCGGAGCTGCCAAGCGATGTGCACAGAGTCTCTGCGCGGGTACGGATGTCTCAGCCTGTCTGGAACAAATTACAAAAGCCAGAATTATCTTGATTGTCTGAGAAATGTGCTCCCAGCTCCTGATGCTGCTAATAATTTGGAAGGCAACTCATTTAGTAACAGCATAAAGGCCTGCTCATGCTCGATGTGAGTGTTGCTGGTTACCAGGATCATCCTGCTATGTGGGCAGTGGGAGCTGCTATTCCTGGTGCTGTGTTTGAGGAGCAGCAGCCTTGGGTGCAGGGATGAGTGGCAGAGTGGGAGGCACAGGAACCACCCAGCCTGGGCTGTGCAGCAGGTTTGGACCTTGGATCTGCTCCTTTCAGGTGGATGTACCTCCCAGACAGGGTGTGGAGGGAGATGTGACCAGGGAAGTGTTGGAGAAGGAAATGTCTTGGTGAGGGCTGGGATTTCTTAAAGCTGTCAAATACTCATGGAAGCTTTGCCTCCAGCATTTCTTTCTCTCCATGTGCATGTTCCTGTGCTTCAGAAGCCCTTAAATGAGGATTTCTGAGCTCTGGGACTGGCTCTGGTGTACTTTGTGTACAAGGGTGATGAGATGATGGGAAATGGCTTCAAACAGAAGGGAGGTTTAGATGAGATGTTAAGAAAAAAACATCTGTGAGGGTGGGCAGGCCTTGTCAGAGATTGCCCAGAGCAGCTGTGGCTGCCCCTGGATCCCTGGCAGTGCCCAAGGCCAGGCTGGACAGGGCTGGGGCAGCCTGGGGCAGTGGGAGGTGTCCCTGCCATGGCAGGGGTGGCACTGGATGGGCTTTAAGATCCCTCCCAACCCAAACCTTTCTGTGATCCTTCGATTCTGTATTCCACCTGCAAATAACCACAGAACTAATTAGAAAAATGAAATTCAAATGAAATCAGCCCCCTTGGCTGCCCTGCAGCACCCCTTTAGGTGGTTGCTCCATGCTTTGTTTATCAGCTCTGGGACTGAAGATGTAGGGAATGAAGGGGTCAGAGCAGGGAAGGGCAGATCTTCCTTTGCTTTCTCAATGTGGAAATTTTGGCACTTGTGTGCTCGAAAGCAAAACAGGGCAACAACAGGAGTTGGGAAAAGGGACACTTTGGGGAGAATCTAGCTCAGTCCTGGTTGGCTGGCACAAGGAAAAGGAGCTGTTTGCTTGGGGTGGTGATGGACTCGGGGCGAGTGCTGTCAGCACCGTGCATGAGTCATGAAAGGAGCAAAGCTTTTATGGATTTTAATGCAGCTGATCCTTGTGTTCAATTTCTTTTATGCTCCAGTGATGGATGGACACTTGCTGGCTCAGAAGAGCCAAGGCCCCCTTCTGAAATTAAATCAGATACAGGTGGACAAGACACAGAGATTTACCTGTAAGGTGTTACCTGGTGCTCTGGCTGGTGGGTGAGGGCAGAAAGGGAGGAAGGCAAGACACCAAATTTTCATTTTTGAAGCAGAGAGTTTGTAACTGGGAGGGAGGAGGGTGTGTGAAGTCTCAGGTCGAACAGAAATTGTTCCATCCTCTGCCCCTTGGCTGTCTGGGTTCCTGGGGAGCTGCAGGAGCCATTCCCTTCAGAGAAGGCTGGGCAGGGAAGAAGGGTTTGAGGCCTCTAAACCCATCTGGCAAATGTCCCCATTTCCTTTTTTGCCCAGTGGGCAGCAGTTTCCTTGGGACTGGAGCTTGTTTTCTCTCTGGGCTTGTTTCTCTGAGCAAAGGGGGCCCCAGGCCGTGCTGAGCCTCTTGCTGTGTTAATTAGGGCTCGTGTCTTTTTTTGTTGCTTGTAGTGGCTTTTCTGCATCGATTTTGGTGGGGGTGGCTGGAGGCAGGTTGAGAGAAGCGGGTGGGTGAGTAATTGTGTGGCTGGCTGCTAAATCAGGAGACTTTCCTGGGCAGAGGAGGACTCAGGGCTGTGCTTAGAGGAAGGCTGCAGATGGTCCCAGCCCCTCAGAGGAGCTGCAGGTGGGGACAGCCCTTCCCTGGCAGAAATGATCCTGCTCTGGCTCTGCTCTGCTGGTGGCAAACCAAACGTTTCAGGTCAGAGAACCTCTCAAGGGCAAACAGATAATGAGATTGATGTGCTGCTCTCTTACTTTATTAAAAGGGACTGCGAGGTATCGAATACCTGGGATGAGAAGTGATAATGATGGAACAGCACAAGGAGCCTGGAAGTTGAGGCACAAACAATCCCCTTGATATTAAAGAGAGAGGAAACAAAACCATCCAGGTTTCCATCTCGTATCCATTTCCACATTTTGTGCCTGTTTGTGCTTCCTGGAAGCTTTGTGCTCACAAAGAGGGGCTGCCAGACAATATTTATGGGTGTTTACCTCTCTCAGAAGCTGGGCAGCTGTCAAGTGGAAGTGACCATCCCAAATGAAAGCAAAGGTTGTTCCTCATGGCAGCCAGGGCTTTATCAAAGGCAGGCAGGATCATTAGTCCAGAGTCCAGACAGTATTTTTAGCTTTTTATGGCTCTCAAAGGCAGGTGGGTGGCAGGGAAATATTGTCTCTTGTGAGGGAAGCAGCTGCACAGGCAATTGTGGAGCCTGCAGGTGGGAAGAGAACTCTGGACCTTGGGATCTGCTCCTAATGTGTGATCCTGCCCTGGCAACCATGTCCTGTGAGCACCTAGAGATGGAAAACATTGGTAGCTGCTCTTGGAGCTGGGTGTGGATACTGGGAATTCAACCCCAAACCAGTGAATCAAACTGCAGCTCCAAAGGGCTTTAATTTCTTATTTTTAATGCTTCCTTGTTTAAAAACAAACAAGCAAAAAAATCACCAAGCCCAAAATACCCAAGTTCTGTGTGTGGTGTTGAGTGCTGTCCCATAATTAGATGAGGAGGAGGGTGCAGGTTACCTCAGACTCCTGCTTCTCAAATGGTGCTTCTGCTGCTGTGTCCCAGTTCCAAGGGAGCAGCTTTGGATGGCAAAGTGCCTGCTCATCTCAGGGGAGAAGAACCTGCCTGTGACTGTGGAAAAGGGTGAGGGTTTGGAAAACCAGCCTGGTTTTAGCTGTGATCTAAGCCTGAGTGCCAGCAGTGAGTCTGCACACGTGTCCTTGGATCCACATCTCACCCCAAAGGCTTTGGGGGCTCTCAGACCATTCCCTTCCTTGGAGCTCTCTGAAAACATCAAGAAAACTTGGATTTGGAAAACTGATTTTCCATTCTGTTCTTGCTGAACCACCCAAGGGCTGTGTAGGATGCTCTGGCCAGGGCCAGGTTTCCATGCTGGAAGCTGGAGCCAGAGGATGTGTGAATTCCAGGTCAAACCAAGCCCAGGATCAGCATCTGGAAATGCTTTTTCACATAATTCCACAAGATTTTTTTGCTTAACTTCAGCTCTCTTGCATCTTCTCTATGCTGAAGGGTCTGATGGGGTTGGGACAGAGAAGGGGATCCCACATGAGTGAGGTCAGGCTGCAGGATGTCTCCTCTGGATGAGCTCCTGACTGTGGGAAGGTCCCTCTTCTACCCTGGGCAAGCCCAGCAGCTCAGGCTGGGAAATTCCTGCCTCCTGTGGCACACACCAGACCTGTGGGGTGAGCTTAGAGGCCTTGGAAAACTCCCTGATCCTCACAGAGGCCACCTAAACAATACACAGGAGAAACCTTTCCCTCCTGGCATGGTCAGCATCAGCTGAATCCATGTCTGACACAATTGTGTCTCCTCCCTCCTCCATCTCCCCATGTTTTGGTGGCCAGAAAAGACACCTGCCATGGGTGTTGGATTGATAAATGAAACAAACTCATTTGCTCAGGGTGGAGCATTCAGGAAGCAGGTCAGGCTTTTCTGGTGGATATTCTTATTCTGTCAGTGCTGGAGTTGTCTTGGTTTCCGAGTGGCTGCAGGGCTGGGTGTGTTTGTGTAGGTGATTCTCGTGATCAGCTGCAGCATTTTAAAAGCCTCCCTCTGGAGCAAGAAGTTCAGGTCACTCCTGAGTTAAACCCAATTTTAGACAATAATGGATTTAGCTGTTGGCTCAGGTCAAGTCAGTTCAGGCTGGGCTGGGTGAGATTTAAGCAAAGAAAGGATCAGGAGCAGAGATTGGAGCAGTGATGGGCTTCCCTGGGAATAGAAATTGTTCCTCTCCAAAGAGGGGAGGGCTGCTCTCAGCCAGGAATCTGTGAGCAGAGGGTTGTTCCTCAGGGAAGTTTCTGAAGAGGGGTTGAGGCTCACTCCCCTCCTTTGCCTCATTACACAAATTCCCTGTAGGGCTCTGCACAACTGGAAGGTCCCAGAGTCAGACTGAGGCTTTAGGAGCACGTTCATGGTCCATGGGATGATGTAGAAATACAGAAGTGAAGGACAAAATTGAGCTGCTTGGAGAAGACTGAGGCTTTTTCAGCTATAAAATGTTCCTGTGCTGAAGAACTCTGATAATCAGAAATACTTGGTTGGATATGGCTTGATTCTGGTTCAAAAAGGACTTAATAGAACTTGAATTGGGGCTCTCAGCTTATTTTCCAATTAAAAAGAACTAAAAAAGGAAGACAGTTCAGTCTTTCAGCCTTTTGGCTCAGTTTCCCCCTCTCAAACACCCTGAACCAGCATCCTTAAATAAAGTTTGGGCATGGGAGCTTAGGATGAAGGCTGTGAAAATGATTAAAGTGTTGAAGAAATGTCCATTTAAGGAGAAGTGAAAAGGCTGAGAGTGTTAAAATTAAGAGCAAAGTCTCATAAGGGTGAGATAGATAAAGAAAAGCAGAGAGAAAATCATGTTTCCCTGTCTATTTTGGTAGGACTCAAAAAACATCAGTGACGAAAATGAAGTTTTAGAACTTCTTCACTAATGGAAATGTAATTAACTCATGGAAATCATCACAAGCATTTGCTGGTTTGGATTTGGAGACCAAAGAAGCCTTGAGATCATCTTCAGATCCACCAGAAGGGAAATGGTATTTTTTGAAGGGGAATGATTAGGCCTTTCCCTGGTGCTCTCTGGAATAAGTTAGGTGGAAATGTGAACAGGCTGTTTCATAATTGTCCTTTCCTTTATCTTGTAATTTTTTCTGAATCCTGTGGAGCCACGGCTCGGGAGCAGGATCCAGCCTGTTCCAGCCTGACCTGGGAATACGAATTTGTCAGTTTAGACACGACACAATATCAATAGGAGTGCTGCTGTTTCATCCCTTCATGTCTGATTTAAAGATCAAACATCTTCCTGCTGCAGCTCAGAGAGAAACTTCAATGCTCCAGAGTTGAGTGTGCCCTCCAACCCCGTGAGCCTCAGCTGTGGAAAAGATCTGGGGTTGAAAATTGGCACTCATTTAAAATGAATCCCAGGTGGTTTCTGGTAATGTGGATATCACTGTGATAAAGGGGGCTTGGTTGTGGTGAGCAGGGAGGTCAGGAGGCTCAGAGCTGGTTCTGCAGGGGTGTCACTGCTCCCTTTGCATGGTGGAACATCCCCTTGACCTTGCCTTGGGAGGATCTCAGCCGTAGCCTCCCGACTTCGCAGGATCTGGAACACAGAGAAGATTCTGGCAGGTGAAATTATCTGATCAGGGGGTGGCCCTGTCCTCAATGAGGCTTCAGTCAGGGCTGAGAGCTCGTCCAGCTGCCACCAGTCAGGCATGAAAGCTCTCCTGCTGGGGAGGAGCATTAACAACCCTCCCTCCCAGTGCCAAAGACAAATCTCTGCTGCTCTTCTGGCCTCCAGCGCTGGGAGAGGGTGGCAGCCAAAGGCTCTGGGAGGTGCAGGGAGTTATTTCCACACTGGGAAGGGATCTGCACTCTTGGCTGCTGGGAGGGGGGTTAGACATTTCCTAAGGGTCATTAGAAACAGGCCTGGAGAAAAGATGAGGTGAAGTCTCAGCTTGATAAAGACATGGATTGCTGGATCCTGGCTGCTCTGGCTGCAGGATGAGGAATGAATTCCAGAAAACTCCTCACATTTCTTTTTAATCCCATTATTTTCAGAAGTTCATGTCCATGTGCTCCAAGTAAGTGATGCTGCATCTGTTCAAAACCATTTAGCTGATAACATGAATAACCTCATCACAGATCTCTGCAGCTTATCTCTGCTCTGAGAAATGTGCTGAAATGAAAAATGTTACCTTTCTTGTCTTCTGATGCCAAATCTCAGCCTTATTTATCCACTTCCTGGGCAGAAGCATTGCAGATTCCTGAAGTTCTGTGGCCCAAATTACCTCCTTGGCTGGCTGGATGAATCTTGAGCTCCTTTAAATTTCTTGTTCTGTAATAATAAAGTACTAAAATTGGATAGGTATAATAAAAGAGGATTTGGAAATGCTTGACTTGGTTACCAGTTGTACAGACAGGACCACTCCAAGCCTGTTTTTAAAAAACCCTTAATTTTTTTCACTCTCTGGTTACAACTTTAAAGGCAATTATAACAGATACAAAATGATAGTAACCCCTGCCTTTCACAAAGGGTGAAAAGGACAAAGGAAGCTTGGCATGATCCAATTTCTTGTTTTATTTTGAAGCATGAAAGAGCAGGAGAGCATGGGAGCAGTTAATGCTGTGTCTGAGGCAGATCCAGGATAATGCAGCTCTGGTTCTCTTCTGGAGCACACTGAACTGTGGATGGGATTTTGAGGGTCCTGTTTTTCTCTTCTGCTGATGTCTTTGGCTAATAAGGGATTTTAGGCTGTTTCTTTTCCCTTTGTTTCCACATTCCCACCTCTTTAAAAATGAAGGCAGTGCTGGTTCCTGACTGTAACGTACTGGGAAGGAGGCTGCCTGTCAGCACTGAAAAGTAGTGAGTTTCAAACGTCTCAAAAGAAGTAAAAATAAGCCTTTAAAAATGTTGAAATGAAGTGTGGGGAACTTGAATCAGAAGTAAAAGAGATGGTAACAGCATCATCTTGTAGAAATCATCAGCTAGAACTCTTGTGGCTGCTCAGTCACAGCGAGTGGGAGACTCTTGCAGGAGCTCAGCGCTCGTGTTCCACAGGGAATGTGTTAAATCCACGGCGTGGCACACACAGAGCTGCAGCTGTGGGTGTCTGGCAGAGCTCAGCCCCAGGCAGGGTTGGACCTTTGGGGGAGGTGGTGTGCTCAGAGTCAAAATGTCCACAAGTGTTGTCACCAACTTGTGTGAAAATGAGGGGCTCTGCACTGGATGGAGAGAGGGGAATGTCCTCTGTGGCAAAGTCACTGCTCAGGATGGTGTCCTGGCTTTGAAATGCTGGAATCATGGGTTGATTTTCAAAAGCTGTGGTTCATGAATGGCAGGGAGAAGTTGGGAGTGTATTCCTGGTGCCTCTTTCCACAGAAGGATGGGGCTGGACAGGTTTCCTGCAGCAGAAGCCTCCCCAGGGTTCCAGCAGTGCTGAAGCCACAGCTGTGACCTGGGCCAGGTTCAGCTCTTTGGGTTTCAAAGCCACATCTGAGCAATCAGCTGAGGCCCGGTTGCCATGAAGGTGTCCAGGGGACAAAAACAAACAAAAATTGTATTTATTTTTTCCTTTTTGAAACTTGGCAGCCCTCCAGCTCATCAAACACCACTTCTGCTTCTGATCCCTCTAGGGCTGCCCTCTGATCTGGCTTGTGTGGGAAGGATGAGAAACCCTTTCCTTGTAACAACAGACCTCTGGTGTCCCTCTGTGAGGGCTGGAAAATGCAGAATTAGTGTCCCTTTTCCTCAAAACAACCTTCTTGTCCATTAGCAGGAATGGAATAGCCCCCCTGCATCTTTGGAAACCTTTGTTCCACAGGAGGAAGGTTTGGGTGAGGCTTAATTTCCATCTAATAGCCTGTTAAAATCTTCACATGGTTTCTTGGAGAATGCCATTAAGAATCAATTACATTAATGGGGCTCAGTTGGAGCTGTGCTGAAATATGGATGGGATCAAGGAAAGTGACTTTGCAAAACAGGGTCCTTGGTGCTGCAGCCATTTATTCCTCTTGATCTCCCCAGGTTTCTGTGGGGACCAAACCTGCTCTTTGATGTTGTCAGCTCTGCAGAAGCTGAGCTTGTTCAGGGACGAGGGCTCAGTGTCATGAACTGTGGTGTAAAGCCACTGCCAGGGGGGTTAGGAGGGAGTAATTCCCTCACCCTTGTAGAGATGGTGTTGGACTGCTCAGATAAAAGCACCTGGCAGCTCCAGCACATCCTCCAGGCCTGTTCAACCAACTGCAGAGCCTGATCTGACACCTTAGAGGTGTCTGGGACTCTGCTGCTGACACTGCAGAGTGTCCATGAGCTTATCATGTGACAAAGGGCCTGGAGATATGAGAGGATGGAGAGAAAGAACTTTCTGTCCGTGACTGCTGGGGTGTTAAACTGATTATAACCTGGGCTGTGAAAGAGGATCCTTAGCCATGGAGAGAAGATGGTGACAGAGAGAAGCTGCATGTCCTTGCAGGAGAGGTGCATGGAAAGGTGAGTCCTGGTGTGAGACTGCTCAGGACCTTGTATAAAATGGGACTGAAAGGTCACTGTCCAGTGAGAGGTCCCTGTCCTCTGCCCCTTCCCTGGGGTGGGATTTAATGAGTGTCCCACTGCTCACAGCTGGTGTTGGGCAGTGGTGGCAATGCTTTGGTCCTGCTGCTGGTGTAGGAAGCCTGACTGGAGCTGGGATTGCAGTGAATAAACTGGGGAAGCTCCAGCTGAACCCTTGTGGATTGGGATTCAGGATTCAGGTGGGATTGGGAAGGAGCCTGTAGTGGCCACAGTGACTCTGGGTGAAGAAAGCTCAAGAGAGGGACAGAGACAAGGCCTTGGTGTTGTCTGTTGTGTGCTTTCCATTGTACTTTGAGCCTCTTGGATCGTGTTTTTTGCAGGAATGTTTGTAGAAAGGGCTGTGTGGAATCCAGCTGCCTTGGGGCTGCGTGGGCAGCTCAGCTGCAGGCGAGTGGCCTGAGGGACTGAGCTGTGAGGGAGAGCCCTGTGGTGTTTGCATCCACGTGCCAGGCAGTGCATTGGGTGCCTGTGAGGTGCAGGGAAAGCCACAAGTGTTGGGTGCTGCCTCTTGTCCATGAGAAATTTGTGATTTACAAGAGCTCATCTGTTGCAATGTATTTGCCAGGTTTAGGCCATAGTGTGCAGCCAGTCTGCTTCTAAGTTTGTTATCAAAGCCTCAGGAATTCATAAAGGCTACTGGAACAAAAATTGTGCTGAATTAAGAAAGAAGAGGCTGAAAAACTGACTACCAAGACAACAAGAACTGGATAACAGAGGACTGTGAAACACCTGGACTGTAACCAATCACACACTCTGAGAAATGCAGGCAGAAAATGAGTGAACCAGACAAAGGCACCAATCAAAAAGTGTGTACTTAGTAGTTTGTAGAACCTATAAAAATGTGTGTAAGGTAAACAATAAATGGCTTCTGCTTGACCATATTGGTCAATGTCCAGGAGTCCTGGATTTCCCACAGCACTCATCATCCCCAGACTCACGAGCTCATACCTAGATTTGTTTTCCTCTTTACAAGCGAGGGTCTTGAGTAAAACCGAAACAAACAAAATCTTTAAAAGGTATAAAGTAGAAGTGGGGTGAGCACCCCCCTGGTTCCTCAGCAGGCTGTGGCTGAAGGACTCGAGCAGCAGCTGAGGAATCCCCACTGCTGGAGCCGTGGCACTGACACAGGTGACAGGTATGAAACTGCTGAGCTGGCACCCTCCAGCAGAGCTGCACCCCAGGCAAGGGCTCCACTCGGGGTCTGATCACCCTGAGCCCCCCAGGGCTGGCACCTCAGCTGGCACTGCAGCTCCTGGGGCTGCCCTCCCTGCCAGAGGGCTGGGTGCACACCCAGAGCCGCAGACCCTGCCAAGGTGACTCCATGGAAATGACTCTTGGGATGCTCAGGTTGTGTTTGGAGTTGGAAGGTGCAGAGCTGTGCCTTTCCCAGAGCTCATCCATCAGGGAACCAGCTCCTGTGTGCAACCTGTGCCCAGTGCAGAGCCTGTCCCTCTGGGCTCTCATTAAATCCAGCAGAACCACACCTGTCACCATGATATTTTCTGAAAAGTCTCATCTCCAGGATTTCTTCTCCTGGGAAGCTTCAGCTTCTCCCTGTTTTGCTGGTTTGGAATATGATTTGGAGATGTTTATCCAGCCTGTGAATTGTTTTTACTTAATGGCCAATCACAGCCAGCTATGTTGGATTCTCTGAGTCAGTCACGGGTTTTTATTATTCATTTTTGTTAAGCCTTCTGATGTATCCTTTCTCTTTCTTTAGTATAGTGTTGGGGAAGATGAAACAGGAAAGCCTTATAAATATGATTGCCTGGCAAAAGATTTTGAGAATATAGAAATTGTAAGTGAGATTGAAATGAAAGCAAGCTTTGAGATCCCTCAGTTACTGAACAACTGGAAAACAATGGCATGGCCAGCTGAAGGTGATCCCCTTTTGATGGAACAACACCCTCTGCTTGCAGACAGGCCCAAGGGTCAGAGCAGACCCTACAGCTTGGCAGAAGGGGCCCAAAGAGGAGTTTTTAGGGTTTAAAATGTAACACAGTGTGGTAATGTAATGATTCTTATAGGCTGTATGGAAATGCTGTAGGATTTGTATCTTGTACTAGATTGGTTAGTGAGAATCAGAATATTCAACACAGAAGAAGATTTATTGTATTGGAACGGGAACTTCACTCTCTTACTCTCTTACCCTCTCATCCTCTCTCTCTCTCATCCTCTGTACCCCTCTCTTTACTTCTCTTTGGGCCCTGCTCCAGCTGTGGCTGGCAGCTCCCAGCAGGGCCCTGCACCCAGGCCCTTTGCAATAAATCCCAAGTTCCAGCCCTGGCTGCAGAGATCTCTGCTCTCCATCCCGACTGTCATACCCCTGATGTTCCTATAGTATAGTTTTAATATAGCATTTTTAATATAATATAAGAAAATAATAAATCAGCCTTCTGAGATCATGCACTCGAATTCTCCTCTCTCACCTCGTCCTGGGGACCCTCACAAACTCCACACAAACCCAGCTCTTCCCACCTCACCTGGCCTGAGCTGTGTGTGTGGGGAGGATCTGTAAATCCCCGAGCTCAGGCTTGGAGTAACCTTGGAGCAGAGTGATGGGAAGGGCGTTGCTGGAGACCAGCCCCAGCCAGACTTTGCAGTGCCTTGTTCTTGGAAACGAGCTGTGTTTCAGGCAAATATCCGGGAGCTGGGGATTTTTTTAGCCTGTCTCTTGCTGTTCATTTTCTCCCTGGCACTGGGACTGCAATTCCAGGAACCCTGGCTATACTTGAAAGAGCCTCTCAGACAGGGATAAAAGTAATTAAACCTCTCAGCTTTCTCTCTCTTTTTTAAATTTTTTTTATTTATTGTAGTTTTTTAAATGTGGCTTGAAAATGGGGACAAAATGTTCGGGCTGAGATCTGCCAGCCTGTTCCAGCATGGAGCAGGTGAATGGGAGGATGAGGAGGCTCCTCCCTGAAAGCTGCTCCTGGAGGAAGCAGAGATGGTTGGCTGCTGCCAGGTGCAGCCTTTCTTACACTTCCCCTCTCCTCCTCACGTAATTAACTCGTTAAATTTAGCTGTCTGAGAGGTATGGAAATGCATGTGGTGCAACTGCTTCCTCTGTGCAAATAACCCTGATTTCAGCTTCCGTGAAAAATCAAGGGAATTGTTTCATGCCATGCAGAAGCACTGAAAGAACTGAGTTTCATAGGAAAAGCAGATTAAAAAGGCAAGAAAATTGAGGAAAATGAAGAGTAATGTTTTTGTCTAATCTGGATTATGATGATTTTGAGCTTTTAATGTTCTCAATTTTAATTTTTTAACATCAGTTTTATTTGGGAAATTAAACTGTGACATCCTTTTAAGTAGAAAAGACCAGACTCTAAAGGTTTTGATTTAACAATGCTGGCGCACAAAATGTTCTCCATGCTGCCTTTTTTCAAGGAAAGGTTTTGGCAAACTTGGCTTGAGTTCCTGAAGTGTTGTGGTTGACCAAAATCCAAGGGGAATGTGTGTGGGGGAATTAAATAAAAACTATTCAGCAAAAAATTTCTCTCCTGCTGCTGTGCTGCTCAGTCTCTGGGCAGATGGAGCCAGCTGAGAGTCAGAGCATCCTTAAAAATGCACTTTTTGGATGAAATGTTCTCTCTGTTAATAGCTCTTTCTGATTGCTCTGTGCTTACCCATGTGGAGGGACGGCCCAGCCTGCAGAAACTGAAATTGAACTTACACAGGTTAATTTTAGGGTTGAATCCCAAAGTTGTGGTCACTGGAGATTTTTTGATCTATCACAGAATTATTTATGTTGGAAAACACCTGTGACATCATTGAATCCAACCTGTGACTGACCTCCACCTGCTTGTCACCCAGTGAGTGCCACCTCCAAGTGTTCCTTGGACACCTCCAGGGATGGGGGCTCCAAACCCCCCTGGGCAGCCCCATTTGATGTTTAACAACGTTTTCCATGGGGAAATTCCTGCTGTGCCCACCCTGAGCTGCCCTGGCCCAGCCTGAGGCCGTTCCCTCTGCTCCTGTCCCTGTTCCTGGAGCACAGCCCGACCCCCCCGGCTGTCCCCTCCTGGCAGGAGCTGTGCAGAGCCACAAGGGCCCCCTGAGCCTCCTTTGCTCCAGGCTGAGCCCCTGCCCAGCTCCCTCAGCCTCTCCAGCCCCTTCCCTGGGCATGCTCCAGCCCCTCAGTGTCCTTCTTGCAGTGAGGAACCCCAAACTGGACAGAGCACCTGAGTGCTGAGTCCAGGGGGATTTTTATGAGTTTCCACCTGCTGAGGAGCTGGGCTGCTCTGCCCTGCCCATCCCTGATGGAAAGCTCTTGGTTGTGTTCATTGTGGGGAGGGTGAGAGTGTGATGGTGTTCACAGGGGTTCATGGATGAGGGAAGAGATGAGGATCTGACTCCATGTTTCAGAAGGCTGCTTTATTATTTTATGATATATATTACATTAAAACTATACTAAAAGAATAGAAGAAAAGGTTTCCTCAGAAGGCTAGCTTAGAATAGAATAGCAAAGAATGATAACAAAAGCTTCTGTCTTGGACAGAGACTCTGAGCCAGCTGACTGTGATTGGCCATTAATTACAAACATCCAACATGGGCCAATCCCAGATCCACCTGTTGCATTCCACAGCAGCAGATAATCAATGTTTACATTTTGTTCCTGAGGCCTCTCAGCTTCTCAGGAGGAAAAATCCTAAGGAAAGGATTTTTCATAAAAGATGTGTGCACCAGTGAGAGGCTCTGGTGCTGGAGCACAGGGAGCAGCTGAGGTCAGCTCAGGTGGGATGGGTCTGGTTCATCCTGTGCTCCAGGGTGCTCTTGGTCTCCTCATGCTGTCAAACATTAACCTGCCCCTCCACACACAGCTGTCCCTGAGCCTTCACCACCTGTGCATGCAGCACACACCTGATGGGTCCTGTCCCAGCTCTGTTTGCTCTCAGGGCTCAGCTCCTGTGGGGTGCAGCACATGGGGAGGAAGGCTCCAGGTCTGCCTCATCCTGAGCATGGATGGGAGGAGATGACCTTCCTGGGAGCACAGAAATGCTCAGTGGGGCTAACCCTGGAGCAGGGACACCCCACCTGGCAGCTGCTCCATCCCCAGAGTGTTTTTTCCAGGTGCAAACCCATTTTCTGCTCAGCAGTTTGTTGGCAGTGGGGCAATGTTGGCATTAACCTGCTTGGCTCCCTTTGGTCACCCCAACATTCTCCACTGGGCTCCAGCTTTGTTTGAGGTGGCAGAAGGGATTGTTCTAATCTCATTTTCCATCTTTATTGTTCAGTGCACAGCCCTAACTCTTATTTACAGGCTTATTCAAACCATGGGCTGAACTTGGGAATCTTCATTTCCTTCCAGGCCTCTTTTTTATGGACCTCATTGCCACAGTCTGAGAGCTTCACACCAACATTAACTCAATTTCACAACACCCCTGTGAGACAGACTTTGATGTTTCCTGTTTTACGGTGCACAGGGAGGTATAGGAATATCAAAGACAAAAGTAACCATTAATTTTCACTTAATACCCTCAAAACCTGGTTTTGGGAACAGCAATAGGCTCGTTTCTCCTGCATGGACTCATTCCCTGACAAGTTTTAGGGCAGCAGTCCAAATGGAAAGATTTCTAAGGCTTCTCATGAACTCAAAACAGAGTTTTCTCATGGTTTTCCTTGATTTAGGGCTCAGACAGCACCAAGAAAACTCTACCTGAAGCCAGAAAGCTATAAACAATAAAAAGAAGTGGGAGTGTGTAGCTTTAAGCCTGTTGGTAACTTCATGTGTTTCTCATCTCCTGATGCACACAGGAAATAAAAATCCTGCAGGTGATGGTGGCAAAGAACATCCTAGTGGACATTTTAGCTTAAAGCTGGCAGTTTATGCAGCTTGTACTGAATGTGAAACCTTCCTCA
Source organism: Setophaga petechia (assembly GCA_024362935.1). Lineage (NCBI taxonomy): Eukaryota > Metazoa > Chordata > Aves > Passeriformes > Parulidae > Setophaga > Setophaga petechia. The sequence goes on from JANCRA010000030.1 coordinate 3,743,879, forward strand.
GCCATCCCATCACTGAGCCCTCTTTGCCATCTGTTAGTCCAAAGTGGTTTCTGAAGTTGCTGCTGGTGGAGCTGTGCTGGGGAGGAACAAACTTTGTGGCATTATTTCTTCCCTTGGTATATCTGTGCTTTAGGAGGAAAATGTCCAAGAATAATTGAGATGAATCAGGTTTCTATATGTGGCTTTTTTGAATATTTAACATCTTAGATCTTGTGAAGCAAAAGGGGCAAGGAACAAACGCTGTCTATTTTTAGGGCTGGGGAGTGGATGAAGCTGCTGGCCTAGATCCTGAACTCCTTCCAGGAGGAGCAGGGCAAAAAACAACCATAAACTGAGCCAGTCTTTGTGTGTTGGGCAGGATTTCTTGTGTTTATTTGAGCTGACAAAAACCAGTTGGTTTTCATGTTGAGTTGTTTGAGTTGTGGAGGGAAAAAGTAAAAAAGGGATCATGAGAACTTTGAATGAAACCTCTTCCCTCTCTGGTTTTATTTCAGTTGTTCAAGCTGAGAATTGTCTAAACACCTGAAAAGGATGAAAGTCAATAAAGTAAGGGAAGACTTTCTCCCTGTCTCCATCTCTTCTCCCACTCAACACTGGGGTTATAACTTGCTCAGGAGTTATTCCAGTTTTGCTTTTCCCAGCTGCCACAATATGGAAATTTTGGGAGTTTTGAGGGCTCTTCCTCTTTCCCTCCTCTTCCCTGTGCCACTCCTGATACTTTGCACTGGTTCCAATGAAAATTCACTCTAACTACTGACTTGCTCTCAGAAATTCAGCTGGGTTTAAACAGCCCCCAGATAAATCTCAAGTGACAGGTTGGGGAAAGATCTGTGTTTGCAGTGCATTTCTTACTGGGAGATATTGCTGTTACTTTAAAATTAAAAATAAGAGCAAGATATACTGAAAAAATAGAAATAAGTGGGGTGAAAAACTGTTCTTCAGCAGAGACTGAGAATGGAAAATTTCTACCCAAAAGAAGAATATTTCTGGAAATGACAACTCAATGGAAACATAGTTCTCTAATGCATTCACTGTTAAGTGAACATTATTTATATTGCAGGAGAGAAACACAATGTGGCAGAAGTTATTTGGTTGAAAAAAAAAATAGAAAATCCATGAGCAGACATTCATCGTTTGCAAGTAGGGAGCCTGGGATACAGATGAACTAAGGGATGAAGACTCCAGACTCTTGCTCTTGTAATTTGCATTTTGTTGGTATATATAAAATGAAATGAGGTTTATATTTGTTTCGAGCAGAAGTGCTTAGCAGGCATAGGAAAAGCTGTCTGCAACGTTAAGCATATATTCCAAGTTTTCTTGGAACGAGATCATTAGGAGGAAATAGCTCCTCTTTTTCTATTCTTGCTGAGGTAGGATCATGTTCTCTACATTGTTTAATAGCAAGTCTAATGCTACTTTTGAGACCCTTTTTTGGAGAGGCAGCACATTCTCAGCCATGTGATCCTGCAATCTGCAGTTGTTTTGGGGTAGTACTTGGATTGCTCCAAGGGGGAGATGCAAATCCCACCTGATTTGGGCTGACTTGTGGGACAGACAGGGGAATTCAATTCTGGGACAAGTCTACACAGGGGGTTTATTCTTCCTTTTCTTTATCCATCCCCTCTGGGGCTGGTGGGATGGTTTGGGCCCTGCAGTGGTGTGGTGCTGCTGCTCCTGCAGGCTCTGGGTGGGTTCCTGGCACCCACAGCTCCGAGGATTTTGGTGAGCCAAGTTCTGCATGGAGAGTGTGATGGGAAGGTGAGGGAGCTCCCAGTGCTCCTCCTTTTTCCCTTCTCAATAATGTCCTGGTGTGCAAGGCAAGTTTTCTGACACATCCATCCATCCTGCACTCTCTGGGATGATAATCTGGCCAAACCCCTGCTCAGCTGCTTTTTCAGGTTCACCACCTTTGGAAAGAGCTTTTCCTTTGGAGGTTTAGGGTTTATATTTCTGCAGTTTGGGTGGCAGATCCTGAACCCTCTTATCGCTGCTTTCAGTGGGTTTCAGATCAGATCCAAAAATCCTTTGGCCATGTTGCAGGACAGATTTCCCAGCTCAGAGCTCCTGTATCCCATAGAATTACTCTCTCAGCAATAAAGACAGCCAGATTGACAGCTAAAATATTTTTTCTCTTTGTAATGACTTTTTAACATTCAAAATTTATGGATCTCTTTATGCCCATAAAACACAGCAAGTCTATCCTCTGTCCCATTCCAGCATCACTTGCCTAAATTTGAATCCATCACTTTGAAATGATTTCATTGCAGATGGGGTGCACGATGAATAATGGAATATCTTGAACCCTGCTAACTTCAAATTAATGTCCTTTTCTGCCAAGTAATTACTGTCCCATAAAGGAATCCTTTGTACCTCTGGATGAGGCTTTCTAGTCCCTCATGCCCCAAAGTCCTTTAAATTGTCCCTTTCAAGCTGGTCTGAACCAAAAATATACCAGGACTGTGGGTCCTGATAAATTTTTAGTCCTTTAATTGGTTTTGTGGAAGTTTTGGAGGCTGGTAGTGTGGCTGGAGCACATCTCTGGATGACTTTGTCCTGGACACCACAGTGATTAACAAGAGCCCTGTTGCTTTTTAAGGCTCAGCCTGGCAAAATCAGCTCATTCTTGACCCTCCTGGAGCAAAAACCAGATTGTTGTGGTCATCTTTTTTGCAAATATGTTCTACCTTGTCCTTATGGCTGGGAGTGGGTGCTTCAGGAACATCTCAGGACAGGAATTTTGCTGCTGGAGGGAGAGGAAGAGCTCCAGCTCTGGGCTACTGGAACTCCTGTCCTTCTGCCTGCCAGGTTCACTTCTGTTTCTCTGGGCTCAAAGATGGAAAATGTGACCCCACCTGTTTAATCAGGGATTTTCAATCTGCTCTCTTCCAGAAAAGCCTTTTCTCACACCTCACCAGTGCTTTGTGCTTGATCTTGTTGAATTCTAAAATTGCTCTCTTGGTTATAGATGAGGAACCAACTCTGGTGTCTAAGAGAAGCTTAACCAACATGAGTCCCCAGTTTCTAGGATACTCACTCTAACCATCAGACTTTGCCCTGTTTCTCCCTTTGGGGTTCTCACATTAGATTTTCAATTTGTTAATTTTCACAGTGCTGTTCAACCTATTCTGTACAAATCCGAGCTCTGTGGTGGGGCTTTTTACACCTTCTTATGGTTTGATACAGAAAGATCATGAGCAGAAAGTCACACAGACAAGTTTCCTTTATCCCACCAGGGCATCTGAGGATGCAGAGGGATGGACAAGGACTGTGGGGTGATCTGAACCTGTTTGTGGGCTAATGAACCTTCTCCATCATTACCTCATGTTGTAATGACTTCTTGGTGCCAGAATCCTCAAGAAAAATCCACCCCACCCTGAAGGACCATCAGTCTGTGTCATTAAACAGGCCCTGACCCAATCAACCAGAGCTATTTAAAATTTAAATATAATCTCTCGGGTGTCTGTCTCCTCATGAGTCTCTGGAGGCTGAAAATCTGCCTTAGTTCTTTTAACAGAAGATTTCAAAAAGGTTTAACTCCTTTCTCTCATGCTTAGGATCACAAGTGAGGTGGCCCTGACCATCTAAATAAATAAATGTGCTGCTGTTGGGTTATTTCATCTTCATAAGGGCCATTTAACCCCCTTCTGCTTTTTCTGCTGGAGCAAGGGAGCCCTTCAAAGGAAAGGGTCAAGGAACAGGATGCAGAAAATTGATGTTGTCCTCAGAGCTGTCCTTGCCAACCCCCAGCTTGAAATATCTTGGGTGACACTGAAAGACTCCCTGCAGGGCTCTGAGGACCAGGATGAATGAGGATCCTTGGATTAGATGATGATTAAGTGCCTGATGGAATGGGATGAATGAGGTGCTGCAGGCAAGAACTCCTCCATTATCACAGCTGACCCCAGGCCAAATCTCCCTCGTTTCCCCATCTGTAAAAATGGAAATGGATTGCGTCATGAGTTAAGGGTGAAGTTGTGTCTTAGAAACCTTCTGGCTCTGGAGAGCAGAGAGCACCTTTCTGTTCACAGCTCCTGCCCAAGTAATCAAGGGATCATGGGTTGGAAGAAGCCTTAAAGCCATCTGGTTCCAGCCCTGCCATGGCAGGGACACCTCCCACTGTCCCAGGCTGCTCCCAGCCCTGTCCAGCCTGGCCTTGGGCACTGCCAGGGGCAGCCACAGCTGCTCTGGGTCTCTGTGCCAGTGTTTTATCCCCCTTATAATGAAAAACTTCTCCCCAGTATCCCATTTTGACCCACTCTCTGTCAGTGTGGAGTTATTCCCTCTGGTCCTGTCACTCCAGGATGTTGGAAACAGTTCCTCTCCATCTTCTGGGCTCCCTTCAGGCTCTGCAAGGCCACACTGAGGTCACCCCAAGGCTTCTCCTCTCCAGGTGAACAATCCCAGCTGCTCTGAAGGGCTCAAAATGGTTGGGCCCAGGTGATTTCCTCAATGCTGTGGAACCTGGTTCATCCAGAGGGGCTGGACAGTGGATCTTGGGATTGTTTTTGATGTCAGGTTGTTCAGCTGGGCCTGGTGGCTGGAGATGACTCAAGTGAGAAATGACAGCAGCTCTGGTTGTGGGCAGCTGAGTCCTGTGGTGCCAGGCAAGGCTGAGCTTCCTCAGATCAAAGACAGGGCTCATCTGGGGAAAGATAACATTGTCTCTGCCAATTTAATGAAAATTTGACTTAAAACAAGCTGGATTTGCAGGTGATGATGTTTCACAGGTTTGGGAGTTTGACACGAGGTTGCTCCAAGGCTGTTGGGTCCTGCCAGGCAGAGGCAGCAAAGCTTTCTCAGCTCGGCTGTGACCTTCTCCAGGGGCTGGGCCACCCCAGGTCTCCCTCATCCTCATTTTCCAAACTCTGGTGTGTTCGTTAAGAGCTGTTTGCAACTTGTTCCAGCCCTTTTTGCTGAACAAAGGGCTCTCCTGAAGGCCAAAGAGACCATTAAGGGCATACACAGGGAAAAAGTAACACCATGAAGAAAACATGAGATTTCTTTTTGAATTTCTTAATCCATTTGGTGAAATATGGATGTTTCAAGCCAAAAAGGGAGAAGGAAGAAAATTGAAAGTGTTTCATTTTGAAATATATTGCTTTTATGTACTTGAAATGCTTCTTTTGACTTTATGCTTGGAAATAGCACTGATCTAAACTGTAAATAAAAATTAATTAAGTGACTCAGACGCCATAAATCTGTTACCTTTAGGTCAAATGAAATATTTGGTTGGCCTGGGGTGGCTTTTCTCGGATGCTTTTTCCTTGGGAAAGCACAATGCCTGCAAATGGGCTTTTCACTGGTGTCCCTGCCCATGGGGTTGGAATGAGATGGGCTTTAAGGTCCCTCCCAACCCAAACCATTCTGTGATTCCATAAAATGATTTTCTCCAGTCCATTTGGGTGATCCAAGTGAAAAGTTTGTTTGCATCATCCGACTGAAAAGTTCCCTTGTCCAGCTGCAGGAGGCACTGATTATTTTTTCCTGTTGTTTCTGCACTCAGAGATACAGTTTTCCCCTCAGGAAAGTGTCAGCAATTGGGATTTTCCTTTGCCAGTCTCCTCTGAAACTCATTTCTCTTGGATTAGAAGGGATCTGCCTTGGGAAGACCTTAGACCTAACAGGGAAACACAGCAAAGTAAACAGAGAATCAGGAAATTGAGATTATTTGTGACTGAGATGATTTGTCTCCCTTGTGCCAAGCCCTGAAAGGAATTCTGGGGAAAAGAGAAGCATGATGTAAAAAAGAAGAAGCTTTTATTCTGCTTATCTGGGCTGTTTTGAAACCTTTTTTGGGGAAGGATGTTGATAGCAAGGAATTGTTTTACACAAAGCTTTGTTGTGTCTGTGACCTGTAATTTCAGCAGAAATACCTGGAATAAACCCAATTCCTCAGTGCAGTATTTGGGCATTGCTGGTGGCAGGTCCTGGCTGTTAAATTCAGCTGAAAACATCTGAAGGGGCCACGGAAAGAGTTCAGGCCTTAGGAGGAAACAAGAAAGGGATGCTGGAAGGTTATGGATCTCCTGCCAGCATTTTCCTGGAAAACACAGAGCTTTACAGGCAGGTTTTGTGCAACAAAGACAAGCTTGAGCAGCTTCAAACAGAGGAAATCACAAAGGGCTGCAGCCAAGGAGGAGGTGAACCCAAGGCAGACAGGAGGCAGGAAGATGCATCTCCAAGCAGAATTCCCAGGCCATGGAAGCACAGGTGGCTCTTGCCTCACAGAGACCTTTTATTTTCTCTTTTTCCTCTGGAAAATGTGGGAAAAAAACTGGCTCTACACTGATTATCTCAAGATATTTAAAAATATTAAGATGTTTAAAAAAAGGACAGTTTCTATCCTCAGGCCTCCCTGTTCCTCCTGGGATAGATGAATTGCTGGAGAGGCACTTGAAGATTTCATTCCATTTTGGTTTTCCTTCCTCTTCCTCAGCCTCTGTGCTGATGATCTGGAGGGGCATGGAAGTTCCCCCAGTTTTCCTTGGATTTCAGGGAAGTTGTAAGGAACTTGCCTTCTCTTCATTTTGTCCTTCACAAATGCTCTGAAGCTTTAATGCTCTCTCAGAAGCTGTGGATCATAAAACGGGGCTTTGGTGAGGAAAGGGAGGAAGGGAATTGGAGGCAAAAAAACCCTTTCAATAACAACCCCCTCTGCCAAACCAAGGATTCACAGGTCCCCTCTACCTCTCCCTAGGGGGAAAAGGAGCTGAGTGAAGAATGAGCAGAGTTTTCCAAACAAATTCCTGGCTGGAGTGAGCGTGGCAGCTGCCAATCACCACCCTGAGTGCCACATTCCCCTCTCCTTTGCTGTGGTGTTTTTTGGGCTCTGAGATGTGCAGGATTCTCTTAGAGCCTCTTTGTAACTCCTCTAAGTAAGAGCCTGAGACAAGAGATGCAGGACTCCAGGTGGCTCTTCAAAATGCTGTTTATTGTATACAAAATGCTGTTTATTTTATACAAAATTCTGTTTATTTTATATAAAATGCAGTTTATTGTATAGAAGATTTTACAGCAGTCTTGGGTTGTGAGTGACAGAGCCACACACACAGCTCTCAGCTACAGCTATAGAGAAGCCTAAAGACACTTTAATTTTGGTTACATTGCATTGAATATTTTTCTTTTCTGAGCATCTTAATACATGACAACCAATCTATACTATTACCTATAGCCTATCATAACTACTATCATCACCATAATATAAAATCAATAATATCCAACCACATGAGTTAGTATAGCACAGTTTAAGCTTAAAGTTGTTTTTCAGTTTTCTTGTGGTGGAAAATTCTTAGATCTTTTTCCTACCTGCCACATCAACATGTCTTACTTGCCTGTGGTGTCTTTCTGCTTGGTAAACACATCCTTTTGTTTGTGGTCAGCTTATCCTTTGCTCTGAGTCATAAAATCTCTTTCCAATTGACTTAACCTTTGCTTTTTTAGTTGTCCACTAAGACTGGCTCAGCAACCCTCAATTTACACATCCATTGTTCTTCTATATCAAAACTTGCCTCCATCTCTATTCTGCTCTCAGGTTCTACATTCAGAGATCTTTCTGTCAAGCACACACAGCTGTGAGACTTTCTGGTGAAACTTTCATCCTTCCCAATATCTCTACAGAACCATCTGCCCAAGGTGGCCCTGGACCAGATGTGGGCCAGTCCTGGAAGCCCTCAGGCAGGAGAGGAGCAGCTGGGCTGTCCCTCCTCTTCCAACACATCTCTACCTGGGATTTCCTCTGCCCTCACTGTGTGCTCAGTCAGTATTTACAGATTTTGTTGTTATTTTGAGCTGGAAGGTTTGATGTGTTCATCCTCTAATTTCTCAGGGTCTCTTCTCTCCAGGTGTTTGTCCCACCAGTTTCACTCAGGATGGATCAGGACAGGTTTAACCTGATTTAGGAGGAGGAACCTAAAATACAGGTTAGGAAGGACATTGGGATGCTTGAGCATGTCCAGAGGGGGCAACGAGGCTGGAGAGGGGCTGGGAACACAAACCCTGAGAGGAACCCCTGAGGGAGCTGGGGGTGCTCAGCCTGGAGAAGAGGAGACTCAGGGCTGCCCCCATCACTCTGCACAGCTCCTGAAAGGTGCCTGTGCTCAGCTGGGGCTGGGCTCTTTCTCCAGCAGCACTGACACAACCAGAGCACACAGCCTTGAGCTGTGCCAAGGGAAATTCAGGGTGGACATTAGGAAAAAGCTCTTTACAGAAAGAGTGATAAAGTTCTGGAATGGCTGCCCAGGGAGGTGGTGGAGTCCCCATCCCTGGGTGTTTAACAAAGCCTGGATGTGGCACTGGGTTGAGATGTTGGGGCTGGGTTGGACTCAATGATCTTGAAGGTCTCTTCCAACCCAGTGATTCTGTGAATTCTGTGAACTGAATATTGTTTGAAATTTGAGATTTTTTCCATTGTTTTTGGGGTTTTTCCCCCCCAGGTTTAATCAGTTGTATTCTCCATCCACAACCAAGAGTTTCTTCCATTTCACATTGGATATTCCAAAGAGGAGCATTTCTAGAGCTGTTAAGGTGGCAAAGTATTTTTTTTTTATACAGAGAATCATAGATGCTTTGGGTTGGACTTGTTTCACCCCTCCTGCAGTGGCAGACACACCTCCCACTGTCCCAGGCTGCTCCCAGCCCTGCCCAGCCTGGCCTTGGGCACTGCCAGGGATCCAGGGGCAGCCACAGCTGCTCTGGGCACACACAATCCCCCTTCCCCTGCACACACCACTGCCTTTGAGTGCTTTCTTCCAGTGTTCCTAAATTCAAAGCATCTGAAAAGGGCTTTGAATTGAAGTGAATTTCTTGTTACAGTTCTTGAGCAGAAGCAGGGCTCTGCCCTGGGTAATCTCACCTTCCATCATCACATCCACAATATTTTAATTTAAGAAGTTATTACCTAACATTTCATTTTATGAACCTATTTATCCCCATTTGTAAAGAGCCCTCAGATGATCCAGGCCTGTATTTTACTCAGTCCTATACAAACAGGAATTGGATCTGAAACCAATTAGAGGCTCAATTTCAACCTGTGGGACAATTATTAATCTCTGGTTTGCCAGACAATCTAACTCCTTTCTCCAGCACAAAGACCTCACATCTCGATTTTGGGAATGGGATTCAGAAGAAATTAATCTTTCATGTAAGGCTGTAATTGTTGCATCTCCTCTGGCAGTAAACATTGATTAGCACTGATGGACAATGTGTTAATGGCCTGGAAAAGTGGCTGTGAAGATGCAAGGGTCAAAATCTCATGGAATTAATGAGCTTAGCCAAGAATTTCGGGAGGTGGGGACCAAACAGACAGGATGGGAACAGGAGGAATCAGTGCTGCCAGCCATGGAAAGACAGCTCATGCCATGGAGGGGATAATTTGAGTTTCTGGATGATAAATGCAGCCTAAGGGAGTGGTAACTGTGGGCAAAGGGTGAGACATCCAGGTGGAGAGCAATCTCCTAAATTCCTGGAAATAGTGAAAATAGTAATAAAATAAGTGAAAACCTCATTACATTGGGATAAAAATAAAATGTCAATATATCAGCAAAAGATCCTTTCCTGAGCTACTCACTGATCCCTGGATCTAATGGAGTTCATGGGAGAGCAATGGAAGTTGTCAGGATGAGGACCAGTAGCACTGGAGCAATAATAATGAAAAACTGGGGGTCAGTTAATGTAAAAGATGCCTAAAAGGAAACATGAGAGATGTAAAAAATAAGAGACAATGGGCCAGTGGATCAGCAGCTCCTTTTCTTTCTTGGGAAGCATGAGGAGAAATAGCAGATAATTCTTGGAAAAAGGAATGAGAAAGTAACCCCACATGGGAGGAAGTGGAAGGAGGAGCCAAGCACTTCTCCTGAGTCTGAGTGTGATGGGAGGGTGGAGCACCCTTCCTGTGAGGAAAGGCTGGGAGAACTGGGGGTCTTCAGCCTGGAGAAGAGAAACTTCATGGAGACCCAACTGTGGCCTTCCAGTGCCTGAAGGAGCCAACAGGGAAGGTGGAGAGAGACAACAAGGGATGGAGGGACAGGACACAGGGAATGGCTCCCAGTGCCAGAGGGCAGGGATGGATGGGATATTGGGAATTGGGAATTGTTCCCTGTGAGGGCAGTGAGGCCCTGGCACAGGGTGCCCAGAGCAGCTGTGGCTGCCCCTGGATCCCTGGCAGTGCCCAAGGCCAGGCTGGACAGGGCTGGGAGCAGCCTGGGACAGTGGGAGGTGTCCCTGCCATGGCAGGGGTGGAATGAGTGATCTTTAAGGTCCCTTCCAGCCCAGAACATTCCATGGTTCCAGGGTTCCATGGCACTGGCACAACCCAGATCTCTCTCATGGTCCCATCAGGGCTGAGGTGTCTGTGATGTCTCAGCCCAGCATCACTGGTGCTGTCATGGTTGTGTCCCATGGCACCTGCAGGCCTGGAAGGGAGGGGAGGAGGTGAATTGGACACTCTCTGGGATTTCCTGCCTTTACTCCAAGGAATTTGGACAAGACTGCAGTTGAGGATGGATTTCCTCAGACATCTCTCTCTCCACAAAATCCCTTGTCACACACAAAATTGACTCCAGAGTGGGGATGGGTTTCAATTTGTGCTGGAGGTGGAAGGTCCAGGGGCTCTGTGGTCTCATCCCAGGCTGGTTATTCCCTTCCTCCTCTGAAGGAATGAGAAATAAACAAGTGTTCAGTGCTGTCACCATGATATTTAATTAAAAATCCCTTCACTGGGATTTTTCTCCTGAGAAGTTGAGAAGGCTCAGAAAAGAAATGTAAACAATAATTATCTGATTGCTTGGAATGTGGTCCGGAGGTTGCTTCCCAACAGGTGCCTCTTTGATTGTTTCCATGTGAATTGTTTTTAATTAATGACCAATCCCAGTCCAGATGTGTCAGACTCTCTGGTCAGTCACAGGTTTTTGTAATCATTCTTCTTTAGCCTTCTGATGTTGCCACATTTCTCTCCACAGAGAAAAGCAAGGCACAATTCCTTCCAAGGATTTCTGAGATTCACATTCTTTGGACATCAGAGAAAGGGAAAACACAATTCTTATAATTTGCTGTGCCTGTGTTGTGCCAAAGTAAAATGCAATATGGAAATTTTTTATCTAAAGTGAAGATGTTTTGTTTCCTTGGCCTGTCAGGGCCAGGTGTGTGTGTGTGTGTGTCAGGAGATTCAGTGCAGTGTGAGCAGGTGTGTGCAGAGTGAGTGCAGGGCAGATTCAGTTTAGATGAAATGTATATAGTATAGTATAATAAAATGATTCATTAGCCTTCTGATGGAGTCAGATGCATCATGCTCTTTCTCTCACCAATGTTGGAGCTGCCTTTGATTTACAATATTTTGATATCTCCTTTCTCTTTCTTTAGCATAGTGTCTTGGTTTGGAAAGACAGGAGTCTGCTAAGGAAGGCAGGAGCCTCTCCTGAAATGGAGAATGTAAACCCTCCCCACCCCTCCCAATTGCTATAAATTTTAAATTGAGGGACTTTCAGGCAAAAAATACGGGAGCAGAAAATAACAGTTCTTTAATAGGGAAGAAAATAAAAGGATAAAATAAACAATGCAGTACACTAGAACAACACTGACAGATCAGAACCCAAGCTGACACCCTGTGGGCTGTTGGTGGCAGTCCCATTGGAAATGTGGCTCAGCCCTCCTGCAGTGTCAGGGGTGGTTCTGCTGGAGCAGGGATCCTGGAGAGAAGGATGGATTCTTCCTCTGAAGATCCAGGGGAAGGAGAGGCAGCTGCTGTTCCTCTGGGCAATCCCGTGGAGAAGCCGTGCTGGTGTCTCAGAACCTCTGGATTCTATCTGGGTAGCAATGCTGGGCTCCTCCCTCTGGGCTCACATCTCCCAGTGGGATGTTATAGTTCTTATCAGCCATGCAGGGACATTCCAGAGCTGTTATCAGCAATGTCCCCTCCCGAGGGAGGAGTGATTGTGGTCACTCAGAGAGAGACATAAGGCAAACTGCCCACTTTGCAAAGGTAATCTGCCCTGCAGATGGGAATGCAAAACATCTTGCACTGCAATGTGGAACATACAGTTTCAGTATATCATTTTCTTTTCATATAATATCATAAAATAACAAATCAGCCTTCTGAGAACTTGGAGTCAATTCTCATCTCTCCCCTCGTCCTGGGGACCCTCCCAACACCACAGCACAGAGCCTGTGGGTGCCTGCTGGGGCTGTGCAGGGCCAGGCAGCATCCTGGGGATGCTTCCAGAGAAGGCTGGTGGGTGGCTGGGGTGGAAACCTCCATGAGGCTACAGACACAGCCCAGGGGGACAGGGGATGTCCCCAGCAGGACAGAGCTGCTCTGGGAGTGCCCCTCTCCCACCTGGCCCAGAGGGGCTGGGCTCTGCTCGCTGTCACATTGGAAGGAACTGGGAGAGCCACTTCCCCCAGTTCCCTGCCTGGTTTCTATGGTGATGTTGCACTCAGCTGTGCTCAGCAGGTCTGGGTTTATTTCCCTGCAGATAAAACAGCCTGTGCTGATACACTGCAATCCCTGGGCTCTGGGGCCTGGCAACAAGTCAGCCTTGGTGCCACAGAGCTGAAAGGGCTCTGGGGGGAAGGTTTTTCATGCTGGATTTGACAATGGGTGGGATTAGCTGATAAAATAATGTTTGGGTTGTTGGCTGGGGCTGTTTGCTACCCTGAGGCTGGAAGGCTGAGGTGCACATGGAAATGTGAATTCTCCTGCTCCTCCTCCAGGCTCCCTGGTGCAGAAAGCTCAGGGACAGCCAGCTCGGGCTTGGCTGGGATGCAGTGCCTGGTGTGGGAGGGAAAACGTGTGAGAGAAGGTGCTGGAAGCCGTGGGGAAGGGGCTGTGCTGGGGGTGTGCAGGCTGGAGCTGTGTGCACTCCAGGTGAGTAATTCACACCCTTTCCCTCCACGAAGGAGCTGCTGCACTCCCCATCCCCACTGCACCTCGGGGGTCTCTGGAAGCAGCCCCAGCTGAGTTTTCTCCTTTCTCCAAGGCCTGCAGGCTCTGGCTGCTGCTGAGGGAAGGGGATGCAGGTGATGGATGATTCCTCATGTGCATGGGGGATGTGGAGCCACTTCTTGCTGCTCCTGGGACTGGACACCTTCCCTTCTGTTGGCTCACGTGGCTACAGCTCATCCCTCCCCAGGAGCTGCCAGGGACATCCCTGAGGCTCCTGTCCATCACCCAGGCCCCAGAGAGCAAAGCTCAGTCCCACTGCTCAGCTCAGCTTTCACTGGGTGTTATATGGGAACAGAGATGTTTTTTTAGCCTTCTCCAAAGAAAACAAGGTTCCAAACCTGCCCTTTGCTGTGACAGGAGGAGTCTCTTCCTTTTGCTGTGTGCGGAGCTTTGATCCTGCCACACTCCAGGATGTGTTTGCTGAGCTTCTCCCACCTGAGTCGTGCTGCTGTATTTGCTGCAGAGGGACAAGAAATAAACCTGGGAAGAAAATAGGATCCCCCCCAACCCAGCAAACCAGGCTGTGGACTTTGAAAGAACCTGAAAAATGAATTATTTTAATGATTTAGCATATTTTTCTGCAGCTGGGGGACCTGGGGGCAAGAGAAAGACTGGGAATATTGCAGCAGAACTCATTGCAAAGAGTGATGCTGCTGCTCTGAGCAGGAGAAAGGGGGTAGGCAGTCCCAAATGCTGGGGCTGGGTCCTGGAGACCCTGCAACCCCAAATGCTGGGGCTGTGCTCTTCAATCCCAAATGCTGGGGCTGTGCTCTGCAATCCCAAATGCTGGGGCTGTGTGTGCCCTGGGGACCAGGGACCCTGCAGTCCCAAATGCTGAATCTGTGCCCTGGGGACCCTGCAGTCCCAAATGCTGGGGCCCTGCAGTGCCTGCTGGACCTGGCAGTGCCAACAGCCCCTGAGCCACCTCGCCCTGGTGATTCTTGTGCTCCCAGCTCAGTCTGTGTCACTGTCCCCTCAGCCCCATGCTCCAGGGCTGGGTTCCCATCCAGGGCAGGCTCTGGGACCCTGGGGGTGCTGCCTGGGTGAGGAAGAGGAGATGCTGTGTGTGTGAGGCAGAGGAGATGCTGTGTGTGAGGAAGAGGAGATGCTGTCCGTGAGGCAGAGGAGATGCTGTGTGTGAGGCAGAGGAGAGTGCTGTCCGTGAGGCAGAGGAGATGCTGTGTGTGAGGAAGAGGAGATGCTGTGTGTGAGGAAGAGGAGATGCTGTGTGTGAGGCAGAGGAGATGCTGTCCATGAGGCAGAGGAGATGCTGTGTGTGAGGGAGAGGAGATGCTGTGTGTGAGGCAGAGGAGATGCTGTGTGTGAGGGAGAGGAGATGCTGTGTGTGAGGCAGAGGAGATGCTGTGTGTGAGGCAGAGGAGATGCTGTGTGTGAGGGAGAGGAGAGTGCTGTGTGTGTGAGGAAGAGGAGATGCTGTGTGTGAGGCAGAGGAGAGTGCTGTGTGTGAGGCAGAGGAGATGCTGCCCGTGAGGCAGAGGAGATGCTGTGTGTGAGGCAGAGGAGATGCTGTGTGTGAGGCAGAGGAGATGCTGTGTGTGAGGCAGAGGAGGGTGCTGTGTGTGAGGCAGAGGAGATGCTGTGTGTGAGGCAGAGGAGATGCTGTGTGTGAGGCAGAGGAGATGCTGTGTGTGAGGCAGAGGAGATGCTGTGTGTGAGGCAGAGGAGATGCTGTGTGTGAGGCAGAGGAGATGCTGTGTGTGAGGCAGAGGAGATGCTGTGTGTGAGGCAGAGGAGATGCTGTGTGTGAGGCAGAGGCTCCTCTGAGGCTCCCACAGGCTCTGTGCCTGCGCAGGCCGCGGGTGGCTCCGGCGGCTCCGCACGGTGACGGTGACGCAGGTCCTTGGCTGCCTCCCTGCCTCACTTCACACCTCTCCCAGGCACGGCTGAGCTCAGCAGTGGCATTTGAACATCCCCTGCACCGCCACAGCTCCGGGCTGACGCTTCCAGCACATTCCATTCCCTCGCAAAGGGCCGCGGGTTGGAGCAGACCTGTGAAAGCAAGGCAGGGTTTCACTTGGGAAGCTGCAAATTTAAGCTCATCCCAGAGTCCTCCTGGAGCTGCTGCCCACATCCCACACCCTGAGGGTGGAGCATCATCTCCAAAGCAAGGGCTCAGGCACCTGGGATCGACCCTCAGCTCCTTGGGGACCTGGTGCCAGAGAGGTGACAGTGACACAGACTGAGATGGGAGCACCATAATCACCAGGGTGAGGTGGCTCATGAGCTGTTGGCATTTCTGCACTGCCAGCTCCAGCAGGCACTGCAGGGCCCCAGCATTTGGGACTGCAGGGTCCCCAGGACACAGATTCAGCAATTGGGATTGCAGGGTTCCCAGGGCATACACAGCCCCAGCATTTGGGGTTGCAGTGTCCCCAGGGCCCAGTGTCCGCATTTGGGACTGCAGGTTCCCTTTTCCCCAGGACACAGACCCAGCATTTGGGATTGCAGGGTCCCCAGGACACAGCCCCAGCATTTGGGGTTGCAGGTCCCTGGTCCTCCAGGCCTCAGGCTGGAGAAGGGGTTGAGGGGAAACCACCCCTGTTTCTGCAGGGCTCAGAGCCAGCTTGGAATGAATATTAAGGAGAAAGCACAGCACATTCTGAGGAAGCTCCTGAACCAGGGCAGCTCCCTGAATGTCTGGGTTCCATAAGAAGTATGGGCAGGATGAGGGTGGGCAGGCCTTGGCACAGGGTGCCCAGAGCAGCTGTGGCTGCCCCTGGATCCCTGGCAGTGCCCAAGGCCAGGCTGGACAGGGCTGGGAGCAGCCTGGGACAGTGGGAGGTGTCCCTGCCACGGCAGGGGTGGGATGGGATGAGCTTTAAGGTCCCTCCCACCCCAAACCATTCTGTGATTCCATTGATCTTGTTCCTCTATGTTTTCAAGACAAAAATACTCTCTTGGAGCCAAGCTGAGGATGTTGGCCAGTTCAGGAAACCTCCTCACTTTACTGCAGGTCTCCAGGCCACTCCTGGACCCTGAGCACTGCCCAACTCCACATTTCCAGAGGAAAGTTCAGCAGGGTTGTGGTTATAGCCAGTAAGAACTCCAGACAAGTGACCTGTGCTGTAGCTAATTGTGCAGCTTTGGTTTATTTTTGTCCACCCCAGACTAACAGCTTGTATGTCTGACAGAAGCTTGCTTTTTCCTTTCCCCTTCCAGTGAAGGATTATTAATAGATGAGGCTTCAACAAAGCAAAGACCATTTGAGAAATAAGATGGGACACTTGCTCTACAGTGGAAAGGAAAAAAAACAACAGCACACACCCACATGAAACATTATTTTCTTTTTAAAGCACATTGACAATGAAGGCCTCTCTCCTTCGGGAGGCATTTGTATTCCCCAGAGTTCATGATTCAGCCAGCATTCCTGCCCTCTTCAAATAGATACAAATCTCAAGGACTTTTTTTCCCCCCCTATTGTGCTTGAATGATTTTAACTCAGGTCAGATGCTGACTTGCAAAAGACTGGGCTTGAGCATCATCTCCTTTTATTGCTCCTATCTGAGACTTCGTGGTCTCTCTTCAGGCTCAAAATAAAATGAGACTAAACATAATAAAATCTCATGCTGCAGGGCAAAATATAATTACCTGAAGGGAGCAGGGAGAAATTGTTTTTCTTTAGTGAATAGCTCTGATTAATACAAAGTGGGCTGATGAGGGTATTTCTGACAAGCAGTTATGGGCCATCACTGGAAATGGTCTCTGTGTGCCAAAGGTCTCTGCTGCTGATACACTGAAGGCTCATTTCAGGGGGCTTGGGAGGTGGATTGGGAGAAATAAAGGAACTTTAGGCTCTGGGAGGGTTTTGGATTCAGAGCTGAAGGAGGACTTTGCAGCAGGTGGCACAAAGTGTGTGTGGAGAAGGAAAGGAGGAGCTCAAAGTGTCTGTGGAGAAGGAAGGTGCTGCCTCCACCCAGGTGCTGAGCCATTCCCAGGGTGCCACCACCCATGGGATACTGCTGCCTGGCCACCTGTGAGACCCAAGGGATGTCTTTGTCCTCAAATCTTTCCCCTGTGGTACTTTGACAGCCTTTCATTCAACTCAACAAGCAGACTCCAAATCAGGGCAGAATTTATTTTGTCCATGCAGTACCTGCCCGTTTCCCCAGGGATCCTGGTGGAAGATCCCATTTGTTAAGAAAATGTCTGAGGGTGTGGGGAGCACTGATGGAGAAGTGAGAGATCACCGAGTTCAGCAGGAGGGGTTGTGTGTGAAAGCCTTGAGACACCTTTGGCCCAGCTGTCAGGTGAGGAATGGCCTGGAGCTGATCCTCTCCAGGTGGCCCAAACCCCCCTGGAATCCTGGGACCAGGGTGTGGGGGGATAGAATGTAAGAAAATAAAGATAATGCAGAAGGTAATCTCACACCTGAGGAGCTGCAGTTGCACTAATCACCAAAGATTAGGAACAGGCCTGCCCTTAAGAGGCCACAGCTGTGCCCAATGATGATGAGTGCTACAAAAGAGTGGGTGAGCTGGGTGAGGAGAGAGCTGCAGTTTGTTGGTTGAGCTGTGAGGGAGAAGGAGTTGGTGCTGTGAGGAGCTGCCCATGAGAAATCACCAAGAAGGTATGGAACTTTTGCAATGAGATTATAACACCAGGGGAGGGAGGGAAGGTTGGAAAAGGCAGAGGAGGAGCAGTTTCTGCCCTGATTCCAAAGACAGGGCTGATGCTGGCTGAGCTGGGCCAAAAGGCTGAGACCTGGCATCACCTCTGAGGCTGAAAATGTGTGTGCTCCTTAATTCTCCTCTCTGAGAAAAGTGGGACTAGCAGCTATCTGCTTGAAGTCTTTCACTGTTGTTTCTATTGAGAATGGATGTTTTTGGGGTTTTTTTTACATGTCCTTTGCTTTGAAAAGTCTGTTTGGGTGAGGTGGGGTGTGGGCCGTGGGGAGTTTGTGTGGCTGCTGTGGTGTCCCAGGGTGTGCTGTGTGAAATGCCCAGTTTTCAACTCAAGTGATGCTGTAGCACCCCTTTGAGAGTGGCTCTTGTTTTTCCACGGATGGGATTTCTGGATTGACAGGGAAAGCTGCTGAGGCTTCTTTGCAAAGAGGGAAAAAACGCTCTGCTGTTATCCCTAAAGGTGGGCTGTGAAATCCATGTGCTCTGGAATCCAGGAAGGCAGCCAGGTCTTTCTGCTGAGTCTGAGACTTTTAAAGACCTTTCCTCCTGAGTTAAACCAAACAAGAGCTTTATTTCCTTGGAGAACCAGAGTTTCACTTGTAATTTAGGAGTGTGTGTTGGAAAGACTCAGCCCCAAGTCAAATCCTTCTTGCTTTGCTCTGTAGCTGCATCTTTAATGATAATTTAGTGAGCCAGGCTTGTCCAGCACTAATTTTCCTGTTTGTGTGGTGCAAGTGAAAATCAAATTGCCACAAGAGCAGGTTTATATAACCCCTCTGGCCTGCTGGGCTCTATCCTGTTGGCTGCAGGTAATTGGTGGCTCTGTTGCCATTAAAATTTTAAAAAGCCTCGAACAAAGTGATAGAAACTGTTACAGTTTTGGAACTCAGCTCTGGAATGCACAGAAAATAAGAAATATAACCTCTCCAAAAGTCCTGTTAGCTCTCCATGTGAAATATGGAGATCTGCTGAGATTCCAACTGTTTTGCCAGAAGTATGGCACCAAAATTAAAAACCTGTGGGCTATATGAGGACATGCACAAACAAGAAGGGTATGGAGCAGGGACCATGTGATTCATAACTTGGCCAAGTGGGTTTTTTTTCTTGGAGTTAAATCCTTAATCTTATTAAAATTTTATTTATAAAGTACCTTCTTGGAGGCACTTAAGGTGTTGCACAAGCTATAAAAATGCACTAATAAAGAAAATAGCCCCATAAAAAAGCACAGAAATGAAAAGAAGTACTAAAATGGTGCTATCATACAGACAGCAGCTATTACAAGTCATATATTGATGTCAAAATTGTCCCTCCTTATGTTGTAAAGATTAATAATTTGCCACTGGGAGCTCAGGTACCATGGTGACAGGGCCAGGGTTAGACTCTGAGGAGAACAGAAGAGATGGAAAAGTTGAAGGCAAAGCAGAGGATGCTTTGTTGGCCTTGGGAAGTGGGGAATGCCAGCCTGGATCAGAGCAGGGCCTGGGGGACAGGAGGGGAATTGGCTCCCCCTGGGCTTTAGCCTGGAGTTGTAATGACCAGAGCAACCTGGGAGAGTGGAAGGTGTCCCTGCCCATGGAAGGAGAGGAGTTTTAATGTCCCTTCCAACCCAAACCATTCTGTGATTCTGTGCACACAAAAACCTGTCCAGTGAATGCAGAGAGAGCCTCTTGCTGTTTGTGCTTATTTAGAGGTAGAAAATCTGCATCACCCACTCATCTTTTGCTGTTCCTGTCTGTTCCCATCCTGCGAAGTTTCTGGGCCGGGGAGTTCCCAACCTGTGGCTCCTCAGGCTGGGATAAAGCACCCCTGAGTGATGGCAGGGACGTGCTGGGTGTAGGAGGTTAAAGACTGCACGAAAAGTGACTGATCCAGCTCCCTCTGCTGAGCCTGGAGACAGCCCCCACTATTGTTCAACACTGGTGCTCAGCAAATCGCGCCTTTTGTAAGAAAAGTGGGTTTTTTAATCAGTGGCAATTGCTATGTGAGCTCTCAGAAAGAGGAGCAAAACATACCCCCACTTCCCTCCCCACCCCCGCTCGCAGCCCCCAGTTTATTCTGCCTGGTCTATTTTTGCCTTCCCAGAGTTACTGGGAGATACAAGATTAGCAACTGATCATTTATGCTGATTTTCCAAGCGCTGAGATGTCTTTCATTAAAACTGTCATTCAAGGGAAAACGCTCAATCGCGCGCTCGCGCTACAACTCTGCGCCGGGGTGGGGACATCTGGGTGCTGCTGCTGCCTGGCAATTTGCTTTGTCTTGGGAGAAAGAGATGGGCCTGGGGTCCAACTGCATTTGATTCCATCCCTGGTGCTCCCTGGAAAGCTGAAGCATGGCTGCAGGAGCTGGGTTTTGATCCTTGTTTTTATGCAGCCCCAGGTGAAGGTTCAATTGCGTGCTTGCGCTACAATTCCGCACGACACTCCTGCCCATGGGGTGGGGACCTCTGGGTGCTGCTGCCTGGAATTTGCGTTGTCTTGGGAGAAAGAGATGGGCCTGGGGTCCAACTGCATTTGATTCCATCCCTGGTGCTCCCTGGAAAGCTGAAGCATGGCTGCAGGAGCTGGGTTTTGTGTGATCTTTGCTTTTATCCAACCCCAGGTGAAGGTTCTAGTGCACGCTCATGCTACAACTCCACGAGCTGCTCCTACCCATGGGGTGGGGGCATCTGGGTGCTGCTGCCTGGAAATTTGCTTTGTCTTGGGAGAAAGATATTGTGGGAATCCACAAAATTAGAGGGTTTTGGGAAAGCTGCAAAAGGCAGGCTCTAGAGGCAGTAGAACTGTGATTAGAGCTAAGCAGCAGCCATGAGATTGCTTTTCTACAGTTTAAATAATTTTTCTGCTGACCAAAGACAAATAGAACAATGGTATGTGTATTAATGCTTGTCTAGAATAACTCTCTAAGCTACAGAAAAGTTTATCTAGCAAGATATTAGGAAGTTTGAAGCTTAATAATGGAGATCTCTGTGTTGTGTTTTAAAGCTTACAAGCAGGAATTGTATTTGAAATAAGCATTGTTTAACCAAAGGTATGTGTGCTTATAGTGGTTGGATAGAACTACTGTCAATGTGCTTTTGCTTTGTGTGATTGGTCAAAAAACTTATAAAGTGAGTTGTAACATTAAGTTCTTTGTCTGCTGCCTGGGATATGAGCTGCTGGCATCTTCTTATTGTCATAACCATGTAATGAGAGTGATGCTGGAAAATAAAACAGCTCAAGGCACGTTCCACAGTGGTCCTGTCTCGTTTGTGATTTGTAAATAGCCCTCTGCCAGCATCAGATATGGGCCTGGGGTCCAAGTTGTGTTTGATTCCATCCCTGGTGCTCCCTGGAAAGCTGAGGTGTGGCTGGGTTTTGTGTGATCCTTGCTTTTATCCAGCCCTAGTGAAGGTGCTTGGCTGCCTCAGGAGAGCAAGGCCTTGTTTATCAGCTGCATCTGCAAGGAGAGCCTGCATCTGCCTCCCAGGGCTGTGGAAAAGCTTCCCAGCCTCTGATTTAGAGGCACTTACGGTCTGAGGCTGGGGGTGGGCCTGTCTCCAGGATGGAGGTGGGGTGGAGATGTGCCAGCTCTGTAAAAGCTTTCAGGGCTCCCCCGGGGCACTGCAACAGCCCTGACTCCAAGCTGGGGATGGGAGGCTGGGAAGGATCTGCCTCCAGCTGCTCCCTGCTCTGTGCCAGGCCAGGAATTCTGCTCCTGCTCCCTGGCACCTGGAGTTTGCTGAAGGTGTTTCTGTGCATGCCTTTGATATCTCATGGCTTTGATGCCCCAGGAGGCTCCCAGCCAGCTCCCCCTGCCCTTCCAGGCTCCAACGCTGGGCTTGGACATGGGATAATTGTGCCCAGCCTGTGATCACCTCTGTTATTATTCCCTTTGTCACCACAGGCAGCAGCCAGCGTGCAGAGGCTGCTGCCATCCCCACCCCACCACCCATGGCTTCTCCCCACCAGCTCCATTTTGATCCAGGGCACTCCTGGCACTTGTAGCATTACCTACCCAGGCTTTGATGTGCAGAGACTGAAGTATGTTAGAGACAGCATAAAAATTGCATGTAATTATCCTTGGTCTGGTTCTATGGGAACAGGGAAACATCAATATTGATGGGTGAGAGCATTTATGTTTTATGTGTGAGAATATATCTCCTCTCCTCCATATTCAGCAGGAGTGTTTGATCCCTGCCTGTGTGCTGCACCATTAGAGCTGCTCTTGTGCTGGTTCCTCTCCCCTTGGGGCTGGGGACCGAGTGCTGAGGTTCTTGCAGAGCTCATTACAGTGGCTGGAGCCCAGCCCGGGGGGATCTGCAGCTGGGAACGGGGTGACAGCTCCCCAAAGTGTCTCTGAGCTCCTCCCTGGCTGTACTTCTGCACCACTGCTGCCACCATGAATAATTGAGGCTGGAAGATGGAAGGGGGAGGATGAGTGCTCTCAGGGCTGGGAGCAGGGGAGTGGTGACAACCCTGCACATGGGCTGGTGTGACAATATTCACAGGGGTCTGAGGATGAGGGAAGAGATGAGGATCTGACTCCATGTTTCAGAAGGCTGATTTATTACTATATGATATATATTACATTAAAACTGTACTAAAAGAATAGAAGAAAGGATTTCATCAGAAGGCTGGCTAAGAATAGAATAGGAATGAATGATAACAAAGGCTTGGGGCTGAACTCTGTCTGAGCCAGCTGACTGTGACTGGCCATTAATTAGAAACAACCAACATGGATCAATCACAGATGCACCTGTTGCATTCCACAGCAGCAGATAATCATTGTTTACATTTTGTTTCTGAGGCCTCTCAGCTTCTCAGGAGGAAAAATCCTAAGGAAAGGATTTTTCATAAAAGATGTCTGTGACAGGCTGGGGCAGTGTGGGGGCAGAGGGACACTGTGGGGCAGAGGCACCATCCCCTGTGGCACAGAGCACCAGGGGCAGTGGGATCTGTCTGTCTGCTCCCAGCCCTGCCCCAAAGCAGGGGCACCCTCAGGCTTCCAAAGCCCCAGACTTCTGCAGCTTCAGCAAACCTGGATCTTGAATCCTGTGTGCATTGCTGAAATCCATCCAGCACGTGGAAAACAGGCTGGGGGTCTGGATGGGGCAGGAGAGACACAAACTGGTGATGCTACAGGATCTGAGGATGGACAGCCAGAGGCTCTGAGGCTGTGGGATAGTTTTTGGGGTGTCAGTCTAGGGACTGTGTTCCTGTTGGTGTTCTATGGTGCCTTGGTGACGAGGTAGATGGGAGACCTGCTCTCCCTCTGATGACCGACAAGTCTCAGATTTATTGATTAACAGGCACACTTTTATAATCACAGTAATAAGGCTCATACATATTGCAAAAATAGAGCTCACTATTGGTCAGCTATAAAAAGTCAGTCCCACCTTTCTCAAGATGTTTGTGGCTTCTTTTTTACCTCCTGTTATCACAGATTTTCTTAAACAACTTCTTGCTCAAAGAAACCATGTCCTTGAATTAGGCAGCTGTTGCTTTCTAGATGTATTTTCTCACATCTCTTTTCCCATCAACTATGTCTCAATAAAAAACTGTCCACACCTTGGGATAAAGAAAACATTCCAGCTGTGCTGTAAGGACATCTGTGTCCCCCCAGAGGTCGTGCCCAGCCCACATTTCTAGCCCTGGAGTATCAGTGCTGATGTTTCCAGATGTGCCCAAGGCTCCAGGGGGCTGTGCCTGTTGTGCTCACACACCTGGGAGTGGGCTCTGCTCCCAGAGCAGCTCCCTGCTCCTGCTCCCAGCCCTACCAGGAGGGGCTGGAGGGGCAGTGTCACTGCCCTGCTGTTTGTAACTGTGAGTGGCTTCTCCCAAGGGGAGCTGCCTTTGTGCTCATCCTGCACCAAAATGGATTTCCTGCTGTAGTGGATAGGGTCAGGCGCTCGGAAAATCTCGTGATGTCACGGAAAGCAGTAGAGTTGCTCTCCCCCTAACGCCTAGTGATAAAAGATCACCCAAGAATGTAGTCCCCCCTAACATTTGTAACTTTTTACCCCTTTGTCGCTATCAGACACAAAGGAACACGAGCACACACCTCTTTCAAGGTGAAGGAAAAAAGGGAAGTTTTATTTTCTGACTCCTATATTTATAGTTTTACAAAGGTGACAGAGGATTGGAGGGTGACAGTGACACCTCTCCAATGACACTGGTCACACCAACAGTCCATCAATTCTCTCCTCCTCCATCAAAGGAATGTGAACAACAAGTTATTTACAAGAAAGTGCGTGATAAAGTTCCTTAGAAGAATGTCAACATCAGAAGGCCTTGAGAATCTTAAAAACCAGGGCGACATCCCTTACTAACCAATTACAGTAAAGTAAGACCCCTGACGTAGAGAAAGAACTAGCAGAGTATAAAACCCGACGAGGAGGGACAATAAAGGTCTTGAACCATCCACCATACTGGTGTCTGTGTGTGTTCTTGGCCCGAGTGACCCTGGAGAGTTTGAGTTGCTGTGCCGTTACCTTGGAACCAGGTCACCTCACCTTGCATTAGAAAGTAACATCCTGCCCAGAGGTGGAGGAAACCAGAGAACCAGCAAGCCAGAGAAACACTCCCCCCTAGTCACTGTGAAAAGTATAATCCTGCTTATGTATGGCAAAAAAATGACATTTTCCTGCTGCTTTGTTCCTGTGGTCACTTAAGAAACCATCCTTTGGATGAGATACCTGCACAATTTTGATCCCTGTAGTAAATCCTGTGTGGTACAGAATCACAGGATGCTCAGAGTGGGAAAGAACCCACAGGGATCACCCAGTCCCACCCCCAGCCCAGCAATCCCACCCTGTGCATCCCTGAGAGTGCTGTCACAACATCCTGGAGCTCTGGCAGCCTTGGGAGTGCCAACAGTAGGTTCTATCATAGTACCTACTACCTAAATACTCACATCATACTATCTATTATGTAGTGTGTGTATATATAGAATATTTTATATAGCATCTACAGAACATGGTACTCATCAGGCTGTCAGTGTCAGCTCTTTTTTAGTTTTAATTTTCTCCCAATTACAACCAAGAAACCCTTTTTTAGCAGTTTGTTCCCCTTGGTTGAAATGAGCTGCTTTGATGACGAGGTTCCATTCTGCTTCAAAGTGAGGTTGGGTTGTTGTAAATTGAGTTCCCAGGGGCTGCTCACACTGAGTGAGAGTTGAGGATGGAAGTTTTACTCTCCTATTAAACGTTGGATCTTCACTGGCCAGGGCTGACATCTCTCCTGGATTGTGTTGGTTTGCTGTGGCATTTCCAAGAAAAATCAACTCCATCAATTTCACAGCTGTTTCAAAAGTATAAAACTTTTTATGTTGGAATGTATGTGTTGAGTGTGCTCCCCTTATTTCATGGGAGGGTGGTGGACTTGGGTGAGTGACCTCCAGAGCTTCTCTCTGCTGTCCCTGCTCTGGTAGAGTCCTGTACTCACCAGTCCAAACCGATTACAAACAGGCTGGTCTTGAATAAATATTTTTGATTTTTAAAAAAGCCTTTCTTTGCCCAAATGCATTGTTTTAAAGAATATTACAGCTGAGTTGTTAGAATCTCTAAAGATTTTTTTTTTTTGCTTTAAAAACAAGAGCCAGCTACCCACAGCTTTTATTTCCAGCATATTGTAGCTTCTCAGTGCAATTAGAAGCAGTCTCTGTTGCAAGGCACTCATTTAGACTCTGACCTAGGGCTGGGATTAAACAACTCCTTTGCAAGTTTGTCCCTGCGTTGGCACATTTGATGCATTGCTGATCCAATTAAGTTTTCACACAATGGCTGTATTGTTACTGCAGGACTTCTTTGTTTATTAACCTTTCTTGGGGAGAAATTCCTTCCCTAACCTTCAGCAGATTGGACATATGTTAATGTCCCATCACGGGGAGGGAGCAGAGTCAGGAGGAGGGGAGGTGACACAGCTCAGGTGAGGGGAGTCAGCACTTTGTGGGCTGGAGCAAAATGAAGGATTCCAGCTGGTAATAGAAATATCTTTTACCCATCTGTTCTTGCATTAAAGCTTTCTGTGTTGGGTGGTTTCTGCAACCTTGAGTCCCCAGTGTTTTTGTGGAAATGGATTTTGCTGTCCCTGCTGGCATTTCACCCCAGCTGTGTCTGGGCTCTGCTGCTGCAGCCTGATGGAAGCACAGAGGGGTTTGGGTGGAAATGGAGCTTAAAATGCACCCAGTCCCACCCCTGCCATGGCAGGGACACCTCCCACCGTCCCAGACTGCTCCAGCCTGGCCTTGGGCACTGCCAGGGATCCAGGGGCAGCCACAGCTGCTCTGGGCACCCTGTGCCAGGGCCTGCCCACCCTCACAGCAATTAATGCCACTTAATCACTTGTAATGCTGTTTCTGCTCCTCCACTGACTCGTGTCTGATGTGTAGTGCCAGGATTTTGGCTATGGGAGTTTGCAGGATCACTCTCTGAGTTCTTTTAGTACCCAGCAACACAATTACAATGATCCCTCCAAGTGCAGGCACAAAATCCTCTGATGTTTGTTTTCTGCAACTTTTCCCATGCAAATTCTGGCAGAGTAAGAAGTAAACCTGTTGTATCAGGGAAGCAAAACCTCCTCCTCAGTGCCACAGGAACAGCAGCAGGAAGGGATTTCAGGTAACTCAAGCATCACTTTATTGTAATTCCTGTGCTCCAAGTCCAAAGCACCAGCTTGACTCTGTTCCTATCAGTGAAACATTAATGACTCACTTAAGCCAGGATTTATTCCTGGGGTTCAATGCATGCTTGCCTTGGATCCTTGGATCAGGCCCTGCACAAACATGAACTGTAAAAGTTTGCTTTCCATGAGTTTAAACAAGCCCCAGACTTATTTCCTCTTGGTTCTGTCCTGTAACCAAAGTTCTCTGACACTTTTCCTTTGTCCTACTGTGTCAGAGTTGAGATGGTCACAACACAAAGCAACACACTCCATTTTCAGAAGGCTTCAAACTGTTTTAATTCTAGCATGGATGCTTTTTATACATTCTTACAAACTCATCAGTTTATGCTTTACTCATTGGTCACGGAAACAAACAGGCAGTTGCAGGTTTCTCTTATTTCTCCTTCTTTCTTTCTTTCTTGGTTTCTATGTCAACGACCTGGGTAGAAAATTCTTTTGGGGTGAACGTGGACCCTCTTATCAAACTTCTCTCTGGCTCTCAGAAATTGCTGTAAAACCTCTTCCACACTACTGCATTGACCCTGGAGCAGTTCAGAACACCCCAGGCTGTGCAGCTGATTTCCTTGCTCAGGTATTTGCCACCCTGCCACAAGCCCTCAGGAGCTCAGGATGTGGGGAGCAGCCTGGCTGTGAACAAGCTGTGGTGAAGAATGTTTGGTTCTCAGGGAGCTGCCCCTGACAAGGAACAAAAGCAAATGGCTGCTTTAGGCTTTACCCCAGTGTTTGATGTGCTTTGGCTGCTTTCTTTAAAAAATGGCCCCTGGTGTGTCCACAGCACCCTTGGAGAGCAGGCAAAGCTCCCTCAGAAATATAAAACCTTGGAAGGATCTGGAAAAGAGCAAGGCCTGCTCCTAAACTCAACTCACGGTTCTGTTCTGTCATTTAAAGGGAATTTTCTTTCCTCCAGTGACCTGTTAAAGTATTGATTGTTCATTCCAGCATCCCAGCTGCACTGGTCATCTGTTGGGCAGCTGAGGAAGAGGAGAAATCTTCAAACACCTTGGGCACCCTTGGCAATGCAGCAGCTCCAAGAGCAGACAGGCAGCAGCATCCCATTCCTTCCTTTGGATGCTCACCAGCCACAGCTCTTCCACAACATCCCAATCCCAAGAGCACAGCCAACCCCACCTGGAGGGGTTTTGTGCCTCTTGAGGACCTCCAGTTCTCCCAGCACTGCCCTATTTTTTTTTTTTAATGCCTTAGATATTTTTAGCTGTTGAGCGACAAATTTAGTTAATGCATTCAGCTCTGACGTCAAAGGCAGAGCCAGTGGGTAGCTGGAATAGCTAACATTTTATTTAATCATCTTGCTAAGCAATTTTTCCCCTTTCCTTCCCTTTTCCAGAGGATCTAGAAAGGCAGTTCAAGCTGGGCCAGACTGTGACTACAGGGGAAGTTGGTTTGTTTTGGTCTCCATGAGAAGCCTCATTCCCCACCTTGTTGCTTTTCAGGCAATGGTTTTTGTTGGAAGAGTGAGGCTGAGATGCTTTGCTGTGGGTCTGACATCATCAAAAGGTTGTTGTTGATAACTGGCCCAGTCGTGTTTGCTGCTTTTTGGGCCTGGTTCATGGGGGAGGTGAATTACAGAGCAATTGCTGAGGTCTTGTTTTGCTCCCTGGTTCATCTGTCCCTTCCTGAATCAGCCAGTGCTGGGTTAAACCATCAACTGTGCCCTGTCCCAGGACATGAGACACGTGGAGAGCTGGTGTGGGAATTAATCTGAGGAATAACTGTACAAAACCCACCCTCCATGAGCACCAAAATATCATTATCTTTATTAGATCTGCAGGCAGAGGTTCTGCCTGAACTCACATTCTTGCTAAAAGAGGTGAAGGAACAGAATAAAGATCTCCACTCATACAGCCCCAGTGAGAGTTCAGGCACATAAACTTAATCTTGGGAAATTTTGAGTACATCTCTTTTTAAATGAGTTTTTCCTGCTCAGCTCTCTCTTGGAAGGGAGTTTTGGAGGAGCTGTGTGTTTGGTTCCACACTTC
The DNA here is from genome assembly GCA_024362935.1 of Setophaga petechia. NCBI lineage: Eukaryota > Metazoa > Chordata > Aves > Passeriformes > Parulidae > Setophaga > Setophaga petechia. The sequence continues at coordinate 3,772,119 of JANCRA010000030.1, forward strand.
CACAGGGAAGGGAACCAGGGAAGGGCTTTGGCCCTTGGCACTGCTATTGTTGTGGCAAAGTGCTTGACTTCCCTTTCCTACCATATCCCCTGAGGATGGAAATGGAAAATGTAAGCCCCCCTCCCTCCAAATTATTATAATTTTGAAATTAAGGGGCTTTCAGGCAAAGATAGGGGAGCAGGAATAACAGTTCTTTACTAGGAATACTAAAAATACAAATGCAATAGTGCAAAAAAAGAAAACAAACCACTGCCAGAGTCAGCCCATGCCCTGCCCCCTGTGTGTCAGGGTGGTGTCCCAGCCCCATCCCATGGGGGCTCAGCCCTCCTGCAGTGCCAGCTGTGGTTCTGCTGCAGCAGGGATCCTGCACAAGGGGGGAGTTTTCCTCTGCAGCTCCAGGGCTGCTGGAGATGGGCCCGGGCTCCCTCTGGCAATGCAGGGCAGCAGAAAGCTGCTCCTCTGGCAATGCAGGGGGCAAAGGCTGCTGTGCTGGGCCAGGCTCAGCTTGGATCCAGGTAGGAATGCTTGGCTCCTGCCCTGGGCACAGCATCTCCCCATGGGATGGGGGAATTGGATCAGCCCTGCAGGGACACTCAGTGGCCATGGACAGCAGAGATCTCCTGGAGGGAGGATTGGCTGTGGGAGAGAAAGAGAAAAAACTGCCCCATGGACAGCAGAGAACTGCCCCAGCTCTGACAGATGGGAATTGAACACACACATATCCTCCAACCCAGGCCAGCTGAGCTGTGCTGTTGAGGTGAGTTGTGCTCACAGAGGGCTAAATCCCAAGTTCCACCCTGTTAGTTCTCAACAGCCAGCTGAAATTTGTGAGCATCTTCCCACTGAGTTAACTCTTGAGGATAATGCAGAGGAGATGTTCTCCAGGTAGATTTAGAGCTGGGGAATTGCTCCCCTAAAAGCAGCCCCGGGAGGTGCTGAAGCCTTGGCTGTGCTGTTTCAGCCCCTGAGCTTGCTGTGAGTTATGGGATGCCAAGGGACAGCCCTGTCTGCTGAGGGGACAATATCCATGGGGATCCCAGGGCCAGCTCTTCCCAGTGAGTCAGATGAGGACAAAACCTCTCTGCTGGCTCCAGGTGACAGTTTGGGCTCAGCTAGTCCTGGTTCTCTGTGGCCCCTGCTCAGCCTTGGCTCTCTTGTTCTGTGAGCTTGTTCTGCTTGGTAACAACTTGAGGCTGTTTCACCTTCTGTGCCAGAGAAGCAAAAATCTTCTTTTGGGGCACCCACAGGCTCAATGTGAGGAACACCTCGAATCCTCCTGGGAGCTGCACCTGGTTTCTCAGTTCCCTTGATTTTGCTGCTGCAGGCAGAGCTGAGACAGTCAACAGCACAGCAGAGCCCTCCAGGTCCTCTCATTTGCAGAGGATTTGGGTACAAGTGACTCCAGGGCCCCTCACAAGCATCTTCTGCCTGTGTCTGAGCCTGTTTTGCCTTCTGTGATCCATCCAGTGCTCCCTCCCATCATTCCAGCTCCTCCTCTAGGCTCATTCTCCAGGTAACAATGTTCTTTCTCTGCAACAGTAAACCCAAACATTTTTCTCAGCAGACAGGTCTCTGTGCTATTATGTGATTTTATATCTTTTTGTCTTCCTAAATGAATGCTGCTGCAATCTGCATTACAGGAGACAGGAGATTTTTAGGGGGTCTTGCAGGAGTTAAAGGACTGGGGTCTGGTCACTGTTATATGGGGTATGTTGATGAAGAAATGAGGTGGTTTTGTGATTTATGTGCAGCTCAGTCTAGCTTTGGGCCCTGGCCAGCACTGCTTCAGCCACAGGGCAATGACTTTGTCCCCTAAACTGATTCCTGTGAAGGGTTCTGCTGGGATTCCTCCTTTCTCTCTGCCTAGTGAGCACATCAGGCAGGTGAGCTCAGCTGGAGCTTGCCAAATATTTTAATTCTGCCCTGCTCTGGCTGTTGCAGACCTCAGCACGTTTATTCTGAAGTGAAGGTCAGCATCAACTTTCTACAGCCCAACTTAGACCTCGAATATTTGAGGAAGGACTTTGAGTGTTGTGTTTTCATCCAGGATCTTCCAAGTAGAGTTTATAGCTAAATTCTCAGGACTGGGCTGCCAGCAGGTACCACTGTGGTATAAATATAACAATTTTCCCATTTTCCAGGGGAAGGAATTGGGCTTGTTCATAGTTTTCCTGCTCTTTATGGGGCAGAAGATCCAGGCAAAGCTCAGCACAGCTCTGAGGTTTCAGCCAAGAGCTCTACATGGTAATGAAGCTGCATCTGTGGCTCTGAGCACGCCATGAAGTCAATGCCTCCAGTTCCTCTGCAGACACCCCCTGCCATGGTATTTATAGAGTACCTGCTGGTGGGTGGTGTGATTCTTTCTTGTATTGCCTTTTCTTTTTTTTTAATTTTTTAAAATTTTTTTATAATTTTCATTCATGAAGGATGAGGCCGCGCCGCCCACTCGGGAGCGGTGCCGTATCCTGAGCTCTGCAGGAGCAGGGCTCCCATCCCTCCCTCAGGGAGCAGCTCTGCAGGGAGCTGCTGAGGATTTCAGCTGGGCATGGACAAATTCCCACTGCCCTGACTTGTCTGGGTGCCTCATGGGACTGTGGTCCTCACCCAGGCTGAGCTGCTTTGGATTTTTGGCCCCCACCTCTGCTCTGTGCTTGCCACTCCTCTGCTGCTCTCAGACCAGGATTTTTCTGTTTATTTGCCACATTTTTCCTTCTCCAAATCAGGCCTGCTTTACCAAAGTCCCAAATTTTACACCCAGAATCCCTTTTTGCCTGTTTTTTTCCCCCCTCCCATCACTCCACCCCTTCAGCAGCTTCCCCAGCATCTCCAGCCCCCAGCCCTGCTCGCTGCAGTCCTTCCTCGCCCCCTTCTCCCTGACAGCTTCTCTGCTGTTCCTGATGAACCCTGATGCCTTCCTGGGAGCCTCAGGCCTACGCCACCCTCTTGGTTGCTTTTCCATGCTTTTCTAGGCCTTCCTGGGGGAAAAAAGCATCTTTTCTTTGCTTAAGGAAAAGGGAAATCTCACTGCTTGAGAGCCCCTCCAGTTCCCAAGCGAGGGAAGGGAACTGGGATAACTTTGGGGCTCTGTGCTGCTCCCCTTGGAGCTGGAACATGCAAAAGGGACAAAGCTGCAGCCCCCAAAGGGCAGGAGAAGCTTTTTTTGAGGTGCCAGACTTGGAGCACCGTGTCTGAGCACGGGGCAGGTGCCGTGAGGTGCCAGCAGACCTCAGAGGACCCCGTCCCGCTCGTGCCTGGCTCCCTCCCAGCCCGGTCCTGGCAGGCAGCAGCTCTGAGACACATGGATACCTGCCTGCCAGGACCTGGATCAATCCCACTGGCTTCCCACAAGGCCCCAGGCAGCCATCAGATGGTGGTTGAGCATTCCTGCTGCGCTGGGCTGGCCTGGGACCAGCAGCTCGTGGGCTGGGCACGTGCTGGCCGGGCTGGGCAGCGTGTGCTGCGTGTGGGGCTGCCCAGCACGGCCACTGCCACGTGGCATTGTGGCATTTTTGGCCTTGTCCTTGCTCAAGGATAGGGAATGTCAATCCCAGCAGATTCACTGAGAGTGGGATGAGGTATCCTCGGAGGATGGAGTTATTTTGTTGGGTTTTAGAGAGCTGCTGAGCACACGAGTGCACTTTGGAGTGAAGCTGGGATGCAAAGGAGAAAAAGGAATTGCCTTTAATTGGAGAAAAATCCAGATTCATTGCAGGTAACTTTAAAACTTGAATGATGCAGCTGACCCCAGCGGACAGAATTCTTTGAAGGAATAAACTCATTGCTTGTACTCACAAGCCCTTTAAATTCAGCAAATCCAGGGATCAGTCTTTTTACTTTTGCTTGTGTAACTTCACAGGAGTTTTTTCCTCTTCTGAAATCTAATAACAGAAAACATTTTGAAGAAATTAAGTCAATTTAAGCAGTGAACTGGAGAGAGAACGGTTCCTCCAGCTCCCAACCCATTTCCATCCCTACCAGGGCAATGCCTTGTGCAGGCTGGCCTAGAACAGAGGCTGGACAGAGCTAAAGAATAAAGCAGAGATTTATTAAAAGGCCTCAATGGACCCACCTTAGGCAGCACAAGAGCCCAGCCAGGGCTGCACCCAAGATGAACCAAAATGGTCCCAAAATGCACGTCCGGGCACGGGGTCTGTCCCTGGGATCAGTTCTGCTCCATTTGCATCTTGCAGTTCATTGTCCCATTCCAGCTTTAGCCCAGGCAGTCCCATCCTGTTTGTTTTTCTCTCTCCAGCCCAGGTGTTTGTGCTCTTGGGCTGAGATTTGGATCATTTGTCCTTGGTGCCCAGCTGGAGCAGGAATTGTTTTGTGTCCCTGCTCTGTGCACAGAGCTCACCATCCCCTGATGGGAACCCAGCCCCACACACTGAAGCAGCACAGAATGTGAAAAATAGAAAAGCTCAAACCTGAGGCATCAAGGGGGAAGCTGAATGGAACTTCAGGGAGGCAAAGGGACAGCAAGGCTGGAGTCCTGCTCAGGGGGTCTCTGGGGCTGCCCCCATGCCAGGGCACAGGGGGTACCTGGGTTTGAGCCCTGCCATGCTCTGCAATATGGGATTGCTCACACCTGGGGACAAGTCTGAGCTGTTCCCCTTTCAGGGACACTCTGTGGTCCTGCTCCATTCCAGGAGGAGCACTTTGTCCTGCAGGGGTGAATTTCTGTGCCAACAGCCCCTGAGCACATGGGATAAGGATGGGAATGGATGCAAGGAGTGGAGGTGGAGCTGAAGCAGGAGGGCTGAAGGGAAACTCTGAGTGAGCAGTTACAAACCAAGGCCCTGAAAAAGGTTTTTTGGGCAAAATATTTGAGGAATTGAGGCCAAATCCTCCCAAATTCAGGAGGGCTCGAGCCAAACCAGGTGGTTTTACCTGAACTTATGGCACTTACCAGGTCAAGGCAGCTGCTTTCAACCTTTCTGAGATCCTGGCTCCCCAGACAGGAGGCACAGTTTGGAATGTCCATTATGAACTTGGGGTTTGCATCTCTTGTAGACCCCCCAGGGATAAACCAGAGACCTCCCTGTGAGGTGTTTGGGAAGGGTGGGACATGGGGCAGTGCTGGGATCACAAACACTTCAGGGCTGTCCCCAGCCTCTCTGGGACACCTGGAGTGACAGGTTTGTGTGTCACTAAAGAAAACTGAGCAGGATTTGGCTGATTTTCCCAGATGCAAAGGCAGAGGGAGGAGCTGGGCAGGGTCAGGAGAGAGGCTGAGAAAGGAGAGTTGTGGGGAGGGAGGGGCTGCTGCTCTGAGCTGCTCTGGGGTCTGAGGGCTCTGGATAATGACCCCAAACCTCTTCAGGGTGGGCTCTGCTTCTCTCTGCTCACTGTTGCAGCACTGCCAGCTCCTGTAACCATGAGGGCTAAAACTTTGTCATTTTCTGCTGTTTTTTCTGAGCCATTCTCATAAGAGTTGGACTTGATGATGCTTATGGGTCTCTTGAACTCAGAATGTTTTTTATTCCATGCTGCCCATGAGTTTTTTTTGTATTCTTTGCTTTTAAAATAAGTGGTTCCTTTCTATCAGTGCTCTTGACTGCAGAGCAGAGTTTCAAACCAGGACTGCACCAGCTTCAAATGTACAAAAGGAAACTGGATGGGAGCTTCTGAAAACCCCTCTGTGTTCCCCAGGCTGGATGCAGCCTGGTGGGTCTGGCATTCAAATTCCCTGAAAAATCCCTTCACCCAGGATTTTTTTCCCAGGAAGCTGAGAGGCCTCAGAGAAAAGGAAAACAATTCTTATCTCATTTGCTTCTCCTGTGTTGTGCTCCTGTGGAATGTGTTTGGAGATTGTTCACCCACAGGTGATTGTTCCATTGCATTCTGCTGGGAGTTGTTTTCACTCTTTGGCCAATCAGGGCCAAGCTGTGTCAGGACTCTGGAAATAGTCAGGAGTTTTCATTATTATCTTTTTAACATTCAGTAAAGCATCTTTTCTGTATTCTTTAGTATAGTATTCTTTACTATAATATAGTATCATTAAGTACTAAATTAGCCTTGTGAGCACATGGAGTCAGGTGTATCATTCCTGCCTTCATTGGGGCATTCCCTGCAAATCCAACAGTGGGGAGGCTGTGCTGAGCTGTGAGCACATGGCAATGTCACCAGGGTCATGGGGACACAGCCCAGCCACTGAATTTCACTTCAGGTTTGCTGTTGCAAACAGAAGCTGTGAATTGCTGCCTGGAAGTGTCAGGCTGTCCTCCTGTACCGATGGCACTCCGAGCTGGTATCGCCAATCCCACGCTGGCAAACGTGATTAGGAGGGAGACAATAAACAGAGCAGCCATCCCTGATGCCACAGAACCCATTCTGCCCTTCCAATATCAATTTTTCCATTTCCTTTTCTAATTTCTAGTAATTGAGCTCAATGAGCCTGCTTGGAGCTGATTTCTCGATCTAGTTTTCTTTACATCTATTTCTGATTTTTGGCCTCGCTCCAGCTGCTTGCTTGATGGTGCATTTTATTTCAGCTTCTTAATTTGCTGTTAGAGTTGTCAACACCACGGGGCCCCCTTGCTGCTCTGCTCTGCTTAAGTGGAGTGGATATATCCCTTGGATTTGTTAACCTCTTGCTTGCTGCTGGTGCCACCACCCTGGCAGGTGAGTTCAGACAGCCAGAGTGGGGCTGTGCTGCTGGATGAGCTGGGAGAGGGAATGAGCCACAGAGGTGGGGATGAATTTACCAGGCTTTTGGGATTTTGGTGATGTCCTGGTACAACTCCCAGCTGCCCACCCTCAAAGGGACAGAGGGAGAGGGGCTGTTCCCTCTTTCCCCATCCCCATGGAAGACATGTTGGGCTTGCAAAGTGAGCTGCTGCAGGTACAGCTCACCCAGCAGGGCTGCAGGGAGGTGAAATCCCCTGGCTCCAGGCAGTTGGAGCAGTGCTGCAGAGCAGCTCTGCCCCAGCACTGCTCGGAGCTGGCTCGCTGCCCGTGCAGTTCTTTCATGCTGCTTTTTGTTGATGCAACAGAAAGCATTTCCATCTTCTCTTTATCCAAGGAACAGACAGGATCCAATCAGCCTTGTGATGAGGCAAAACAAAAATATGAGGCATAAAGCAGAAGCACAAATGCTTGCCTTCATGATTTCTTTCATCCCCTCAGTGGCTCAGGGTTTTATGGCTTCACAGAACTTCCCCCAGCACATTTTTCTAGCAGTACCCATTTAAATTTTTCAGGGCTTGGTTATGCAGGCAGAAAGGAGATGTTTTGCAGGTGTCCTGCTACATTTTCACTTTTCCAGAAGATCTCTTTTGACACAGCATGTTCTCCTAGGCACTGCCACGCCAGTTGAAATGTCCCAGCTGGTTTGTGTTCGCTGCTGCCTGGATGGAAAAAACTGCTGCTGGAATGTGTGATCCCCTATGGGCTGGTTTCCTTTTGAATTTTTTTTTTTTTTTAAACTTTGGTGTCAGCCCTTTGGGTGTCTGGTGTGGGGAGCTCTGGACACTGGGGCTGTGCTGTTGCCTGGTGGCTGTTTGAGACATCTTGTTCCATTGCTCACGGGGGAATCGTCACTGGGAGAACAAAGCCCATGCTTGGAGCCTGTTACTCAAATGCTGCTCTGCTGCTTTGGCTGAATCATCACCCCCATGCACATAATCACTGTTTATTGTTTACCTTGCTCCCGAATTAATCAGCCACTTTGGAGAGGAGGAAGGAAGAAGCAATTGTTTAACCTTGCTGGTGGCAAAATCTCTTTGGGCTCCTTAATCCTGCAGAGTCACTTCTGCATCTTGGGCAAAACAACTTCCCTTGCGTTTCATCCATGGGGCTTGGGGTCTGGCACACTGTTGGGATTATTCTGTGCTGGAAAACGTCTCACTGGGCTTTGTTTTGGGTAGGAATTGGGGAAAACGAGCTTGATGTCACTGTGTTGTGTGATATAGTGAGCAACGGGGAAGAGCAGCAATCTCTGCCATCATTATCTGGGTTTTGGGGACAAAAGGGATGAGCAAGAGCAGTGTGGTTGTGCTTGGGGTGGGGTTCAGAGGGGGCTGTAGAACTAAAGGTACAAACCAGCCCCACTCAGGCAGTGCCACAGCTCCTTTGGCAGCAAAGACCCAACTGCAATTCCTTGCTGTTAATGAGCCACGAGAGGATTTCAGTGCTGCTGTGTTTTCTCCCCTCAAACACAGACATCTGCAGGAGATGTACAGCAGCCCACTTGTAGCTTGAATAAAGAGTGTTTAGAGCTTGATGGTGATGGAAAAAACCCAGTGATGGTTAATACTTTCTAGCTTTAATTCTCTGCTGGATACTTGTATTGGCAAAGGCTGTCCACCCTTGGAGGCAAGTGGGTGGTGATTTGCACAGAAAGAAAGACACAAGATGATGTTGGGATGTAAAGCAGAAAAAGAAATTGCCATTAATTGGAGAAAAACCTGGATTCATCCCAATTAGCTTTAAGTTCTTGAGTGATGTACCTGCACTGGAAGATTAGGAATCAGAGAGGTGTCTCCACATGGTGGAATTGCCTCAGGGACCACCTCTGCGAATTGAGAAAGGAGAAATTTGGGAAATTGCACAAGGGCAGCTGCTGGGCTGCTCTGCCTGAGGTGTCCTTGTGCAAACCCTCTGTGGCCCTTTGTGCTTCCCTTTCCCCCAGCCCTTCAAGTGAGGAAATAAAACTGGATGTGAGAATAGAGGGAGAGACCTGGATGAGATGGGATCACAAACCCAGCAGAAGGAATCCTTGGAAACAGCCTTGGCTCCTTTGGGTGGCTTTTGCAGTTTGCAGTGCAGCCAAGGATCCTCCAGAGAGCTCCAGATTTATAGGGCTGGGGCTGATTCCCATCATTCCTGCTCTTCTCCAGCCTGAATTTTGGGATGTGAGGACGGCAGGGTGGCACGGTGCCACGCAGCACGTGAGCCCAGGGCAGGTTTCCATTCCTTATGCAGAGCACACCAACTCCAGCTTTTACAGCCTGAGGTAAAACTTTAATAGTTGTTTGATGGTAAATTTCCATGTCAGCTGCTCTGGAATTCAGCTGCAGGGCCGAGCCAGAAGCAGCATATTGCAGCGGGGGGATCCCTGGTTATGTGAGAGCCACAAATGTGACCCGGCAAGGCAGAGATCCAAGCGAGGAATGCAAAGTTTGACTGATAACTGTTGCCTCATTCCAAGATGCAAATGAAACACCAAATGTTCAAGTTCAAGCTGGGGTGGCAGATTTTTTTTTTCTCCTCCCCTCCTGAAGGATCTGGCCACCCCCAGACTGGGTCTGATGCAGTTTCTTTCTTGAACATATTGAAGGCAGAATTCATCATCTTGGTAACTTTTTCCATATGGCTGTTATTCCTCCTGGAAATAGTTCTGTGTTTGGCTTCCTGTTCCCTGGTCCTCCCTTCTCATGTCTGATTTCTTCTTTTTCCTCTCTCTTTTTTTCTTTTTTTTTTTTTTATTGCCTGCTCGAGTGTGATTGTGGCTCCTTTGCAATTCATGAGGTGGAAATGAGGCAGGATTTGGGAGGAGGGCTGAGCGGGAGCTGCTGGGGACGCGCTGCTGTCGTGGCGCTCACGTCTCCAGCCCACCTGCTCAGACGTACTCCTCATCCACATGGATACAGGCTCAGTCATCCCAGCCCGCGTGCACACACTCATTCCCCTCCTTTGCCAAGTCCTCAGCTCCCCCTTGGATAGACCAAAGGCAGGAGAATTAAATGCCCATAACTTTTGTGCTGCTCTATTTCATGTCACAGCTGCTTTGTGGGGCTGTGGGGTCACTGGTCAGCTATTGGAAGGGAGAGAAGTTCCTGGGGCTTTGCTTCTCAATAAAACCAAACTTGCAGTATTTTTTGTGCTCCTGTATTTGAGCAGAGCTTCCACCTTCGGCTGCTGGGCAGAGAATTGGGATTCAGGTCCTGTTCTTTGCAGTGAATCCTTGTGGGAACCCAGGACATCCCTCTGGCTGTCCAGGATGGCCAAGACCCCTGCCAGGGGGCTCAGAAGCCCTGCCATGGAGCCCAAAGTGCTCCTGTGGGTTTGATTATGACCCATGGAGCAAATTACCAACCTTAGACTAAGATCAGCAAGCCACAACAGATTAGGTAGAATAATAGTGAAGTTATCACAGGGTGGAAAAGTAGATTTTGGGATTTTTAGAATAGGGGTTCAGGGGGGCAAGATGGAGGGAACTGGGTGTGTCCACCCTTTCTCTTTCTTCTTTTGGCCTCCATCTTCTGCTGTGATGGTGGCACTTTTGGATTGGTTTAGAGTAGAAGCTCACTGTCTAACACAGGTGATGGGTATTGGGAAGTAATTGTAAACATTGTACAGGTAGTTTTTAGTATAAAGACATAACACTGCCCTGGGGGCAGGCAGAGTGCCTGGAACTGTCCTGCTGGATGGACCTTGGCAAGGCAGGAGAAAATATTTTATAGACAAGGAACAAAAAACAACTTTGAGACTGAGAAATGAAGAGCTCTGACTCCTTCTTTAAGCCAGGTTGGGAAAAGAGACTTTCCAACTTTTCTTGGGGTCACTCTGAACAACAATAGATCCCGACAAGTCCTGGCTGGGATCCTACAGGTGGAGCTCAAGCAGGAGAGGATTTGTTGACAGTGGTGTCTCCCAGGCCTCTCCTTTCCCCTCTGTCCCGTGACTCACACCTGATGCTGGAGCAGCCTTTGCTGGAACAACCTTGAGGTGTTCTCTGCTGCTGAAATCCCTGCACGAGTGCCAAGGCCTGACAATCCCAGGGAGCTGCTCAGGGCTGAGAGCTGTGGGCTCTGCTCAGCCTGGAGGATTGCAAAGGGACATTTGGCAGCATAAACTGCCTTTCCATGGAGGTGAGGAGCTGCTCCCAGCTCCTGAGAGAGAGGAGTGGAATCTCAGCCACCCTCCCACATGGATCTGCCCAGCACCCGTGTGGCACAGGAGGAATTCATGTTGGAATGCTTGCTGGGCAGGCTGGGGAGGTCCATCTGAGAGCTCTGAGGCTCCTTTGATCTGTCTCCAGCAGTGCCAGGCAGTGGCAGCGCCCTGCTGGTGCCAAGCACTGAGCTCATGGGGATGTCTGGCACAGCACAGGTCAAGCTCTCAGTGTCCAGATGGCAGCAAATTGCCCATTAGGTGAATAATTGTGTTTTTCTGGAAGGGAACAGGCCCTGGGGCTGACCTGTGTTCCCAGGAGATGCTGCTTGGTAACCTCAGATGTTGTCCTGGAGCCTTTGGGGAACACAGAGTGCTCCTGGCTCTGCTGGGTGAGGGTGGTACCCTCTGTGCATGTGCAATTCATGGCAGAAAAGGCACTAAAGGATCTTTATTTTTATATTGGGTGACATTAGAAGGGACATGGAGTCCAAGGAAAGTTTCACTGCTGGAGCTGAAACTTTCCTGAGCTCCTGGCTGGGGGAGCCCTGAGGTTCAGAGGGGTTCTTGTGTATCATGGGGACCTCATGGGCTCCATTTAGTAAATGGAGTGGGCAGGAAGGGACCAAAGCCCCTGAATAAGAAGGGAAGAATCCCAAACTGAGCTGTCTTGGCCAGGATCTGGTTCATGTGGCAAATCCAAGGCAGGGGGAACTGTAAGAAACACTCAAATTATTGGCACAGGTTTCTTGGCAGATATTGCCCCAGAGCCCCAGGAATGGGCAGCCATGGACACACCAGGACTGTACAGAAGCCACCAGGCTGGCCTAGTAAAGCTGGGCTTGGGGGGTCTCTGAAGGAGCCTCTCTTTAACATCTAACAGGAACCAACGCCTCAGAGATTGGGGGAACTGTTGTGTCCTCACTCAGAGCAGGAGATCTCTAGGAGAACAAAAGAGAAATGGTTTATTTTGCTTTTTCTCTTGCTCCTTGGCAGTGTGCTCCCCCTGCAACCATGAGATAACCATAGGACAACCATGCGTTAACCACGAGGTAACTGTGAGTTAACCATGAGATAGTCACAAGATAACCACGAGTTAACCACCAGATAACCATAAGTTAACCAGGAGATAACAGTGAGTTAGCCATGAGATAATCACAAGATAACTGTGAGTTAACCACGAGATAACTGTGAGATAATCACAAGTTAGCCATGAGATAACTATGAGATAACCTGAGTTAACCATGAGATAACCACAAGCTCTCAGCAGAGCTTTGCCCAGGCAGTGCAGCTCCTGTGTTGGGGCCAGCTCTGCCTCCCCAGGTGGGATGTGAAACACCTGAGCAAGCCTGGGGAGAAGGGGGTAAGGGATGGATGGATGGATGGATGGATGGATGGATGGATGGATGGATGGATGGATGGATGGAAGGAAGGAAGAAGCCTTTCCTGTCTCTTCCAGCTGACCTGTGCCCAGCCTTCCCTGATGGAAGTGGCAAAAATGGTTTCCTTGCCTTGCACGTGTTTTCAATCCGCAGCAGGATGACTCTGGGGCTGTGGCAATCTCAATATTTCTTCTTGGAGCAACTCAGGGCATTGCTGAGGTGGGAGCTGCACTGCCAGTAGTTTAGGCTGGGCATTACCCTTGATATTCAGCACTGTTCTATTAATTTCTCCCATCAAAAGCTGCTGTCCTTGTGTAGGAAGGAGGAGCAAGGACAGACACTGGCACTGTGACCCTCCTGCCACCAGGGAGGCACAGACAGGGACAAGGACAGCTCTTAGGACACTGCAGACACATGGTAAATGTGTGCAAGGGGTAATTGAACAGTGCCAAGTGCTTTTAACTTCCCTTATGGAGCAGCTGAAGAAATGAACTCAGCCGTGCACGAATGCCTGGAAGTTGGGAGGCTGCTGTTGCTAATCTCAGTTCGTGCCTGTGGGGAAATCAGGCAGCAACTGTGTGAAAGGAGCCTGAGCAAGGAGTCCCTGGGCCTAAATCACTCTTAGATTCCTTTCTTCTTCCTCTTCCTCTTCCTCTTCCTCTTCCTCTCCTCTCCCCCCTTTTCCTTTCCCCCCAATAATTCCAGGTTGTCACTTGGTGTCACCTTTATTTCAGGACTGATGCCATTGCCATGACTGACCCTGAAGCAATGAGCTGTCAAATATTCAGATCTGACCTGGGACTCTGGGTGTGTTTACAGGATCCTCATTTTCCTCTCAGCCTCTCCCTGGTACATCAGGGCTTTCCCTGGCCCTGTCATTGCCATTAGGAAACTTTGTCTCCAGAAATGTTTTGCTCTCACCCAGCTTTTGTTAAAAGCAATGTTGTAAGAACTCGCTAAGATCCCGTGTTCCTCCCTGAAGTGCCAGTCTCAGCCATCTGTGCCCTTCCCACACCAGAGCTGCTGCTCTGCTTTTGTTTTCTTTGACTCTCCCACCCCAAGGCTGGGGCAAAACCATCCAGGTTCCAGCCAGGCCCCTGAAGTGAAATCCCACTTTGTATATGGACAATTCCTGGGGTTCTCACAGAGCCCATTGCACTCCCCACCCTGAGTGCAGGTTTCCTCTGGGGATGTACCACTGGGGCTGGTTTACTACAGACTTACTCAGAGGATGTGCATTGGGGCTGGTTTACTACAGGTTTCCTATAAGAATGTGCAGTGTGGGCCTGGTTTACTACAGGTTTCCTATATGGATGTGCAGCGTGGGGCTGGTTTACTACAGGTTTCTTATAAGGATTAGCAACGTGGGGCTGGTTTACTACAGGTTTCCTATGTGGATGTGCAGTGTGGGGCTGGTTTACTGCAGGTTTCCTCTGGGGATATCCCACTGGGGCTGGTTTACTACAGGTTTCCTATATAGATTTGCATTAGGGCTGGTTTAGTACAGATTTCCTATAAGGATGTGCATTGGGGCTGGTTTACTACAGGTTTACCCAGAAGATGTTCAGTGTGTGGGCTGGTTTAGTACAGGTTTCCTCTGGGGGTATACCACTGTGGCTGGCTCACTCAGAGGATGTGCACTGGGACTGGTTTACTACAGGTTTCCTATAAGAATGTGCAGTGTGGGGCTGGTTTACTACAGGTTTCCTATACAAATGTGCAGTGTGGGGCTGGTTTACTGCAGGTTTCCTCTGGGGATATCCCACTGGGGCTGGTTTACTACAGGTTTCCTATAAGGATGTGCATTGGGGTTGGTTTACTACAGGTTTCCTCTGGGGATGTGCCACTGGGGCTGGTTTGCTACAGGTTTCCTATATGGATTTGCATTGGAACTGGTTTACTACAGGTTTCCTATAAGGATGTGCATTGAGGCTGGTTTACCACAGGTTTCTTGTAAGGATTTGCATTAGGGCTGGTTTACAACAGGTTTCCTATACAAATGTGCAGTGTGGGACAGGTTTACTACAGGTTTCCTATACAGATGTGCAGTGTGGGGCTGGTTTACTACAGGTTTCCTATACAAATGTGCAGTGTGGGGCTGGTTTACTACAGGTTTACTCTGAGGATGTGCAGTGTGGGGCTGGTTTACTAGAGGTTTACTCTGAGGATGTACATTGGGGCTCAGGCAAACCCCAGACTGCTGTTGCCTCTGGGCAGCCCCAAAAAAAAGCTCTGAGGTGGCTCCACCACTCCTCGGCCTCCAGGAAGGACCAGGAGCTGCTGTCCCTGCCCCAGTAACCCCTGGCAGGTGAGTTCAGGAGGAGCAGTGTTCACTGCTGGGTCCAGTTCAACCTGGGGCAGCCCCTCCATGCCCAGAGTTATTCGTTTGACCCTCTGCCCCAGGCTGGCTGGTGCCAGGGGCTGTGCCAGGGAACCTGTGGGGTTTCTGTGGCTGTGCCCAGGGTGAGCAGCAGCAGCAGAGAACATTTCCCCTTTAACCAGGCTGAGGATGGAGGGGCATTGGGGCTCTGGGTTGATCTGGGGGGGCTGGGAGAGCTGCCCGAGGCACAGAGAGGGGCTGGGGGATGGATGGATGGATGGATGCACAGGCATGGATGGATGGATGGATGGATGGATGGATGGATGGATGGATGGATGGACGGACAGGGGATGGAGGATGGACAAGGCTGGAAGATGGATGGACAGGGGATGAAGGGAGTTAGGGATGGATGGATGGATGGATGGACGGACGGACGGACAGGCATGGAGGGATGGATGGATGGATGGGTGGATGGACAGGGGATGGAGGATGGACAGGGTTGGAAGATGGATGGACAGGGGATGAAGAGAGTGAGGCATGGATGAATGGATGGATGGATGGACGGACAGACAGGGGCTGGAGGGATGGATGGATGGACAAAGCTGGATGGATGGACAGGGGCTGGAGGTATTGATGGACAGGGGCTGGAGGGATTGATGGACCCAAAGTGGCTGTTTTGGTCCCAAAAGGGGCTGGAGGGTTGGATGGAGAGGGGCTGAAGGGATGGATGGACAGGGCAGGAGGGTTTGACATGGATGAGGGGTTGGGGGGTTTGAGTGTGGGGATGCAGAAGTGGGAGGGGGCCCAGGGTGGCAGGGTGGGAGCCCCATGACTGCACTGGTGTGACAGCCTGCAAGGGCAAGGTGTGGCTGCCACTGGTGGGACCTTTCTGCCCAGGGATGATAATCTGGGTGTCACTGGTGGGAATCCTGCCCAGTGACCACAGTCTGGGTGTCCCAGCAGGGGGGACCTTCTGCTCAGGGACCTTCTGCTCTGCAGCAGGGACACTCTGCTCAGGGACCACAGTGTGGCTGTCACCCTTGTCTGAGGTTCTCCTGCTCCCAGCAGAGGTGGCAGGTGCAGGCAAAGGGCTGATGGAGGTTTTGGATATTAAGGTGTGGCACTGCCAAGGGAAGTGTGCTCAGCCCCAGCAGGCAGAGCTGCCCTCTCACCATCCCACCCCAATGGACACTCCAGGGTGCTGAGGGAGAAATTCAGCCAGGGCCATGCCTGGGAGCTCAATTCCCAGAGTCCCTGCAGGTGTGTGAGCTGTGCTGGAAAAGGCTGGATCCTTCCTGGGTGAAACTCCAAACCCTGCTCTGTTTGTGCCAAAGAACCCCTGAGTGATGTGCCTTGATTGTCCCTTCTGCCTCAAAGGTTGTGATTGTCACAGGATGACCTCCTGTGGCATCCAAATTTGGAGTTTTAAACAGTTTCTCAAAGGTTAATATTGAGGATGATGAATAAGTAACAAGGCAGGCTGCTGGAGTGATGCAGGTGCCCAGAAAATCCCAAGTCTTGGTGAATTATCCCTAAAAACCAGCACAGCCCATTGTGTTTAACAGGTTCTGCTCCATGGTTGTGTCCCTGACTCTTTAAGTCAGCTCTGGCTGGGAATTTATCTGTGGAGATTTAAATATTTTCCTTTGGTGGCTTTACTTGAACCCCTTGTGCTGGGCAAGGGGGCAGATGCTGTGGGAAGGAAAACCCATTCCCACTTTGCTGCTCACCCTCACGGCCCTGCAGTTTGATCCCATCCCTGTAGGAAGCTCCCAAGAGTTGGACTGAGGGATGTGAGGAAGGGCTCATTGTTTAAGGCTGATTTTCAGTTTTGAGGGCTCCCACAAGCATGAGATTTAAAGGATTTTGCAGTTCAATGTGCCCCTCTTATTCTTGCTGTGAAGAGAACTCTGAATTCCTGAAATACCTTGTGCCCTTATCCTAAAAGATGAGGATTAAA
This sequence comes from Setophaga petechia, assembly GCA_024362935.1. Taxonomy (NCBI): domain Eukaryota; kingdom Metazoa; phylum Chordata; class Aves; order Passeriformes; family Parulidae; genus Setophaga; species Setophaga petechia. Next base: position 3,788,614 of record JANCRA010000030.1, read on the forward strand.
TTCCCATTGATGGCTCCTTTGCTGTTATTATCAGCTGAGATGGGAGGCAGGCAAAGCATTCTTTAGGAGGCTAAATTTGCTTGGGAAAGAGAAGGAGAAGAAAGGGGAAATTCATTAATTTGGCTGCATCATGGTCACCAACTGACATCTGCCTCCTGTGGATACTGGAGGTGGCCAAAGAGGCTCTTTTGGTCCTAAAGTGGCTGTTTTGGTCCCAAAGGCAGGGACAGCACCTGGAGGGCCAAAGTCCTGCTTGCAGCAGCATCCCCTGCTCTGCTCCCCCACCATGGATGAGGGGACACTGGGGTGTCCCCAAGCCTGGCACCAGAGAGGAGAAGGTGTTGCCACTCCCATCAACACAGGAGCCTCCAAACAACCCCATTTCCTGCTTTTTTGCCCTTGCATTCCACATCCTTCCCAGCTGAGGGAAAGCTGGATGCTCTGTTTTGCTTTTCCAGGCCCAGTTTGTGTCAGTGAGCAGAGGGATGTCCTGTGCTTGAGCTCCCCATGGATGTGCTGGATGGGGATTCCTGCCCTGCATGGGGACATCTTATTGCCCCTGCAGCTCCTTGTGGGGCTGGGCCAGGGGACAAACCCAGCTCTGGAGTGTCACTGTAATATTTTTTAAAAAATCCCCTTGCCCAGGATTTCTTCTCCTGGGAAACTGAGAAGACTCAGAGAAAAATAAAAATAATAATTATCTGATTGCTTCTCCTCTGTTTTGCTGCTTTGGAATGTGGTTAGAGATTGTTTAGCCAACAGGTGGTTGTTTGATTGGTTTCATGTGAACTGTTTTGACTTAATGACCAATCACTGTCCAGCTGTATCAGGACTCTGAAAAGAGTCACAAATTTTCATTATAATTCTTTGTAACCTTCTATCTGTATCCTTCCTCTATTCTTTAGTATAGTTTTAGTATAGCATTCTTTAACATAATATAAGTACATAAAATAATAAATCAGCCTTCTAAGAACATGGAGTCAGATTCTCAATTCCTCCTTTGTCCTGGAGACCCTGCAAAAACCACTCTGGAGCACTTGCATAACCAGCAGAGCATCTCAGTGGGCTCTGCTGAGCTGCAGCAGGGCTCAAATGCTGCCTCTCCTCTATAAATAGAGTGAGTAGGCCAGTTTGCCTTGAGACAAGAATCCTCCCTCCCCCGAGAGCATCCTAAACTTTCCTGCCTGATGGAGCCAGAGCTGCTGAAGAAACAAATTCCTCCCTGTTAATTGCCCCCTGGTCTTCCCTTCCTCTGTCTGGGGTTTTGAGGGCAGCAGCAGGTGGGGTGCTCCTGTGCCATCAGCTCTGTCCAGGGGACGTTCAGGATGCTGTGGGATGGATATTGGAATGTTTGTTTGATGGTGGATATTGGAGGGCACTTCCACAGGTTGTTTCCTAGGAAGGAGGAGAGTCTGGGGCTCACTTAAAGAACAGTTTTGCAGAGCAGCCGTGGGAGGTTTCCTCCTGATAAAGGCAGACACCGTGAAGGGCGAGTGGCTGAAGGCCTGGCTGGGCTGGGGAAGTGCTGGAAGCGTTTCCAAAATGAGTCTGAGCTGCCAGGTGCAAACCCCACGGGAGCAGCCCTGTGGGGAGCTGTGCTCTGCTTCTCTGTGCTGCCCCTCACTGTCACAGTCCCTCTGGGTCTGGGGTTTGGTGTCTCTGCCCCCCAATGCCAGGACCCAGCACATCCCTCTGGCTGTCCTGAGCAGCCCAGACCCTGCCAGGGGGCTCAGAGACCCTGGCACAGAGCCCAAAGCACCTGTGGGTTTGATTATGACCATGGAGCAAATTACCAACCTTAGATGGAGATATGCAAGCCCTGACAAATTAAGTAGAATGATAATGAATTTATCACAAGGTGAAAAAGTAGATTTTGGGGGTTTTAGAATGGAGATTCAGGGGGGCAAGATGGAGGGATCTGGGTGTGTCCAGCCTTTCTCCTTCTTCTTCTTGGTCTCCATCTTCTGCTGTGATGGTGGCACTTACAGAATGGTTTAGAGTAGAAGCTCACTGTCTAACATAGGTGATAGGTATTGGGAAGTAATTGTAAACATTGTACACGTAGTTTTAGTATAAAGACATAACACCACCCTGGGGGCAGGCAGAGTGCCTGGAACTGTCCTGCTGGATGGACCTCAGCAGGGCAGGAGAAAGAATTTTATAGATAAGGAACAATAAACAACCTTGAGAGTGAGAAATGAAGAGCTCTGACTCCTTCTTTAAGCTCCAGGCTGGGAAAAGAGACTTTCTAACATTTCTTGAGGTCACTCTGATAAGCTAAAGAGCCTGGCACCCCAAGGGCTGAGTGAGCCTGGCACAGCCTTTGCTTGGCACTGCCCCTGTCCCATCTCCAGCCCTGCTGTGGCCTCATGGGGTGTTTGTCACAGTCCCCCTGCACTGCCCATTGCTGGAGCCCAAACTGAGCTCAGCCACAAATAAATTCCCATAAATTCTCTTGCTTGCGTGTTCCAAGTTCAACCTTTCTTATTTTTTAATTTATTTCATTTTAACTTCTCTGTTAACCCAGCCCCTGAGAACTTGGCAGAAATTTAGAACAACTCCCCCCTTCCCTCTTCCCAGCTTGAAAATATTGCAGTGTTAAAGCCTCTGAGTCTCTGGTTAAATACCAATTCATTTCCAGCCATTCCTGCTGAAAGGGATAATGCTGAGGAGCTAATTATTTGGGGATGTTTTAGACCATTTCTGCAGCCAGGTGTTCTGGTTCTTATTTCTCCCTTGGCCCTGGCTCTGCCTCCTGCCAGCTCTTCCCATCAGTGCTGTGTTCTCATGGACCTGGAAATGGTTTGGATTATCCCAGCCAGGCTGCCCTGCTGGCCCTGATAAAGCTGAGCTGGGGGTTCAGCTCCTGTCTGCACCTCCCCTGCAGAACCTCCCCTGCCTTTCTGACAACCATGCTGTGACCTCAAATCTCTGTTTTCTTTAGTAAATGATTCCCTTTAGGGATTTTTTAAAGGATTTAAGGGAGAGGGATGCCTTTGCAGATGAAGCACTGCCTGAGTGCAGCTCGGTTCTTGCTGAGCTTCCTGTGTGTGCTGGGGAGAGGAATAAAAATAATAAACTGCCTGGTTTGCCCAGGAGCTGAATAAAAAAAATGTAAAAAATGGTGTGTCTGTGATATATATATATATAAAATTTATACATATATATATGCACACACACATATAAAAATCTGATGAACTGCAAATGTGCCTCTTGAACTTAAAAACAATTTTGTTCCTTCCCATGCTTGGAAGTGCTCAAGGCTGGGTTGATGGGGTTCTGAGCAGCCTGGGGCAGTGGAAGGTGCTCCTGCCCAAGGCAGGGGTGAATGAGATGAGCTTTAAGGTCCTTCCACCCCAAACCAGTCTGGGATCCCATTATTCCTCTCTTTTCTCTTTGCCGTGGATCTGTGGCCCTGCCAAGGTTTGTTCTGTCCCTCGGGTGGCTGTGGGAGGACAGGGCTGAGCGTGTCCCTTGTCACCCCTGCAGGGGCTGCCCCTGCTGGGGACAGGTGTAGGCAGAGGTGGTGACAACCCCTGGCCTTTCCCTCACACGTGCCATGAGATGTTTCATGTGCTCATCATTCCTGCCCTGGCGGTGGGCACAGAAAAGCACCACAAATGCTGGTGTGGGCATTTTTAGGGCAGGGAACCTCTCCAGGTGTGGGGATGTTGGGCACTGGAGCGTGGAGGTGGATCCAGCAATCCCCAGGCTCTGGCAGAGCAGCCTCTCTCACTTGGGCCAACTGGAAACAAAGCCCCAGTCAAGGAAAACCATTCTTATTTTTCCCCTTTATAAATGCCATGCCACGTGTTTGTGTTTGTTTAACTTGTCCTGCTGCTCCCTTGCTTTCATCTTTATTCCTTATCAGTCTGGGAAGCAGGTCTGGCTGCCCTTTAGGAGTTATTGCCTTGAGTTTGCAGCACAGTCCTCTGTGTCCTCCAGACAGAGTATTTAGGGATTAGAGGGTATCTGTATTTATTTCGTGCTGCTTTCTCTCTGGCTTACTGACTTTAACACCTTTCAATCCCACTGAAACATGTTCCTTGTCCCCAGATTTGGAATGGATTCTGCTTCCTCCTTTTTTGGTGGCTTTCCTCGCTGGCTCATAAATTCCCCCAATAAATTTATGGGTGGCAGCTTTAACGTTGTCAGCTGAAAACAGATTTTCAAAAAAAATAATCTCTGCGTAAGGAGCCAGCTCGTCCTTAGCTGTGATTCTGATACCTCAATCCTGAAATGATGGCTTTTTCTGTGGGGGGGGGAGAAAAAATAGAAGTGACAAGATTGGTTTGCTGCTAGTTTTGCTCTGTCATCCCAAGGTGGATCTGCAGCAATTACCAGAAAAATCCTCGGGAGATGGAGATGAATCATTCCCCAGTCGAGGCGGTGCTGGTGGAGCTGGGGGAAGCCTGGTGCTGTCTTTAGGCTCTTCAATAATAGGAGCCTGTGCCTCCCTTTTGGGCCACTTCCCATGTGGAGACAGCTGCAGCCCACTGGGGATGCAAAGGCTCCAGGAAAACATGGCTTTTGTGGTGTTGTGAGGTCTAAATTCATGTCCATTCATGTGTTTATTGCCTTTTTTTGTTGGTCAAAGGATAATTTCTCCTTCACAAAAAAAGTTGCTGAAAGTATGATAAAATATTTTTTCTAAGAAGTAAAATATTGGCAGATTAATAGGCCTTAAGTGATGCAATAAAAGGGAGCAGAACTTCTCTGTGGCCCACATGCAAACTTCCTTTCAAAAGGGATAAATGCTGCAAATGCCCATAACTAAAATATTTAGCTGTATTTCTCTACTTTCAGCATACATATATAAAAATACATTCTTCTCTCAGCTCAAATGAAGACATTCATCCATAATGAAGGATTCAGAACGAGGTGAGAGATGAGAATTTGACTCCATGTTCTCAGAAGGCTGATTAATTATTTTATGATATTATATTACAAGAGAATGATATACTAAAACTATACTAAACTGTAGAGAAAGGAGACATCAGAAGGCTAGAAAAGAATGAATAATAAAAACCTGTGACTGACCAGAGAATCTGAAACAGGTGGCTGTGATTGGTCATTACATTAAAACAATTCACATGCTGGGTAAACAATTCTCCAAATCACATTCCAAAGCAGCAAAACAGGGAGAAGCTGAAACTTCCCAGCTTCCCAGGAGGAGGAATCCTGGTGAGGGGATTTTTCACAAAATATCACAGTGACAGGCTTTGTTGACACTGCCTGAGGAGGTCTCTGGTGGGGAGATGACCCCAAGGTGTTAGAAAGTCTCTTTTTCCCAGTCTAGAGACTGAAGAAGAGGACAGGACTCCTTGGCTCTTATTCTCAAGGTTGTTTATTTGCTCTTATCTAATACATCTTCTGACCTGCTGAGATCTGTACAGCAGGTCGGGTTGTGGCACACTTGACCAGCTTTTTATACTAAGAACTGTGTGTGCTTTATTTACAATAATTTTCCAATACCTATTACCTGTGCCAGACAGTCTGTCTCTACTCTAAACCAATCCAGAAGTGCCACCATCACAGCATAAGATGGAGGACAAGAAGAAGAACAAGGACAGACCATGCCCAGATTCCTCCATCTTGCCTCCTGAACCCCCATTCTAAATCCCCAAAATTCTACATTTTCACCCAGTGACCAATTCACTGTCATTCTACTCAAACTCTTGATGCTTGTAACTCTTCACACAAAGTTGGTGATTGTTTCCATGGGCTAAAATCAAAGGCACAGGTGGTTTTGTCTCCATTCCAAGGTCTCTGAGCCCCTTGCCAGGGTCTGGAGCCCTCCAGGGCAGCCAGAGGAATGTCCTGGGTTCCAACACTGCCCACCCCAACAATTCATCCCTCATTGCCCCTGCAGGTTGCTGCCCTTTGCCCACCCCTGTGCCCTCAGGTCATTGGTCATACTGACCCCATATTTAAATCTGTGCACACCACATGGTTTTATCTTTGTCCCTGATCCCTTTGCTGTGCTTTGGAACAAACTTTGCTGGAATGTATCATGCAAAGACCCCTCCTGTCCCTCCTCTGCTGAGCTGTCCATGCTGTGTGTGTGTGCATGGACTGGAAATGGCTGCTCTGGTGGCCTCACTCTGAGCAGCTCCTGAAGGAGCCACTTTGAAGGAGGTTGCAGCATTTCTACCACCCTGCCACAAGCAGGGGATTGGAACGAGCAGGAGCTGGAGTGTGAGAGCTCCCAGGCTCCCCAGTGCTCCCTGCCAGCCCTGTCCTCCATCTCCTGCTCATTCTGGAAGCTGTGGCTCTTGGACAAGGCCTTGAGAACCTCCCTGTTAAACCCTGGAGCCCAAGCTCAGCTCTGAGCACAGGTTTCAGTGTTTTGCAGAGCAGAGCTCCTGCCCCAAATCCCTCCTGGGGCACCTGTGGCACTGTGATCCACTGGGCAGCACATGGAAGGGACCAAGTGGGCTCTTTCTCCCAGGGTTCCAGTGGCTTTTCCCATGACCCTGCACAAGGCAATTCGTGTCTCCAGCTTTGCCTGGCTGGGGGAGAGGAGCTGATCTGATCCACTGGCAGGGATGCCAAGTGCTGGGGAGCTGCTGGTGAAACCTCAGCCTCATATGGGGGCACAAGGAGCTGCCCCCAGGCCTGGGCAGCATCTGCTGCTCTCCCCCAGCCTGTTTGAGCAGCAGATGATGATCCTGGTTTATTTCTAATGATGGAAGGTGGTGGTTGAGCCCTCAGACCTTGCACTGGGTGTTTGGTATGGCAGAGAGGGGAAGGATGGATCAGAGGGATGGCTCAGCGCCATGCTGAGCCTGATGAAAAGCTTTCCTTTCAAAGAGCTCCCCCAGATTGTTCCCAGTCGTGTGTTTTGGGAGCTCCTTTGTTGTTTTTCTCTGTTAATCACTGCTGGTAGTTCTCAGTCTAATGATTTTGGGGGTTGTTTTCTTTTGGTCGGGTGCTTTTTCACTTTAGGATAAAGGCTAAAATAGGCCCTAAATCCCACAGAACCTGTGAAGCTTCTGGGGTAAGCGAGAGCCAGAGGGGCTGTGCAGTTCCTGTGTGTGATTGCACACACAGGGGAGACGCCAGTGCTGAGCAATCCCCACGGGAAAAGCTGCCTGGATTGCTGTGTGGGTTACACAGGAGCTGTCTGCTCCCCCGAGCCCTGCGAGGCCGGCTGCTCCTCACACCCTGCTCCCCTGCTGGGGAACTCCTGCTCAGCAATGGGGAACAAAGGCAGGAGGGCTCTGTGGGATCCGTGAGGGGCAGTGCCACTGCCCAGAGCATGAACTGCTCGTGGTGCTTGGGGCACAGAATCACAGAATGTCCTGAGCTGGAGGGACCCCAGGGATCACCCAGTGCCACCCCTGTGCCTGCACAGACACCCCAACAACCCCACCCTGGTGCCCCAGTTCTGGCAGGGAGGAGCAGGAGCACAGCCTGGGATTAAATCACTGCATGTGGGGCACAGGGTCTGCACTTGCTGAAAAGGGATGGGAAACTCAACTGGTGCTGCATGGACTGAGGGAATCAGAGAACCACAGAATATCCTGAGCTGGGAGGGACCCACAGGGATCCCCCAGCCCAGCCCCTGTCCCTGCCCAGCCCCCCCAGCAGCCCCACCCTGTCCATCCCTGGCAGCGCTGCCCAAAGGCTCCTGGAGCTCTGGCAGCCTCGGGGCCGTGCCCATTCCCTGGGCAGCCTGGGCAGTGCCAGCACCCTCTGGGGGAAGAGCCTTGCTCTGAGCTCCAGCCTGAGCTGCCCTGGCCCAGCCCCAGGCCACGCTCAGGACGTGTTTGTTGTGCAAGAAGGGCTGGGATGCTGAGGCTGCCCTGGGTGCAGGGGGCTGTGCTGTGCAAAGTGTTGCTGATCCTGCTCCCTCTAGGAAGTGATGTTACAGAAAATCATGGGAAAATGCTCATCCTCTGTAAGGGGCAAACTTAGAATGGTTTGTGTTGAAAGGGACCTTAAAAGTCTTCCCATCCCACCCCTGCCATGGCAGGGACACCTCCCACTGTCCCAGGCTGCTCCCAGCCCTGTCCAGCCTGGCCTTGGGCACTGCCAGGGATCCAGGGGCAGCCACAGCTGCTCTGGGCACCCTGTGCCAGGGCCTGCCCACCCTCCAGGGAATAGGAAAAGGTAAAATCAGGTCACCCAAGCCCAGATCTAAAGCTGGCTCCTGGCTCACTACAGGCGAAGTGGAGCAGCTTGGCTTGGTTCTGTCTCACTGTCAGTTGAGCTGAGCTGCATTAGGAACCACATCCCTGAGATGGGAAGGTGCCTCCAACCGGGACAGGAATTTCCTACTTTGTCCCAGAGAGATCTGCAGGAATGGGGCTCTGATCTGAGGAGATGAGGTGGCGGCTCTGCTTCACCTGCTGGAGGTGTGGGTGCACAGAGTCCCCTCTGCTCTGACTGCCTCTGGTTCCACCTTTAGAAGAAAGATCTGGAGCTGAGAGAGTTAAGAAAACAGTGGAGGGTCTGGAGGGGCCGTGAGGAGCAGCTGAGGGCTCTGGGGTCATTCAGCTGGAGCAGAGTGAGGGCAGAGCTCCCCGGGGCTGCAGCTCCTCCCGAGGGGCAGCTCCCATCTCTGCTCTGGGCCAGGGACAGGAGCCAGGGCACGGCTGGGGCCGGGCCAGGGCAGCTCAGGCTGGAGCTCAGGGCAAGGTTCTTCCCCCAGAGGGTGCTGGCACTGCCCAGGCTGCCCAGGGAATGGGCACGGCCCCGAGGCTGCCAGAGCTCCAGGAGCCTTTGGGCAGCGCTGCCAGGGATGGACAGGGTGGGGCTGCTGGGGGGGCTGGGCAGGGACAGGGGCTGGGCTGGGGGATCCTGGTGGGTCCCTCCAGCTCAGGATATTCTGTGGTTCTCTGATTCCCACAGTTCATGCAGCACCAGTTGAGTTTCCTTTTCAGCAAGTGCAGATCCTGTCCCCCACAGGCAGTGATTTAATCCCAGGCTGTGTTCCTGTTTCTCCCTGGCAGAACTGGGGCACCAGGGTGGGGTTATTGGGGTGTCTGTGCAGGGCCAGGGGTGGCACTGGGTGACCCTTGGTGTCCCTCCCAGCTCAGGACATTCTGTGATTCCATGATTCTGTATCAGTCACACCACACTGTTAAAAATCCAGCGCAGGCCCCTGCACTGGTGTCCAGCTCTGAACTCCAGGGAGCAGCAGGAGCAGCAGGGTTTGCACCTGGAGCTGGGCCCTCTGCATTCAGCTTTGAACTTGGAGCGTGGTTAATGCAGGGGGGATTGGAGAGGCAGCTGCTTCCCCCTTTCTCCTCATTCCCTCTGAAGAACAGGCGTGTAACGAGATCAGGCTGGGGTTTGTTCAGTGCAGCTGAGGCTCATTTCACGTGCTGAAGGCACCAGAATTCAAAAGAAATGCTTTTAATGTCTGAAAAAATGGAAATGAAATGAAATGCCTTCGGAGCACCAGAGGGAACAAGGCAAAGGGGCTGGTGAATGAAATCAAGTGTGTGATGACAGGGGAGAGGAGAAAACCAGAGAAAAGAACAGAGAAATAATTTCTGCAGCCTGCATCCATGACAGGTTTGGCTCCTGGATACTTTGAAATCAGGAGGAGTTAGAACATAAACACTGCTGTGGATCTGGTGCTCAGATTTTTGGCCTAATTCTGGTTGCTATTCACACTGCAGGTTTTTGCTCTGTTTTGGCAAGATCAGGAAGAACGAGCCCCCAGTGCTCCCATGGGGGGTTCCAGGCTGGAAAAATCAGGGATGTCAGTGCCACCCATCCATGGGGACAGGTCACACTCTGCAACCCAGCTGGGTCTGCTGCAATGGAGGGATTTTTTCCTGGACCAGGACCTTGATTTGTAGCAATAACTTAAAAAACCCCACCGAAAAAAGGAAAAAAACCCCAAAAAAACTACCAAACAAAATAATATTTTCACAAAAGCACACAAAAGATTCCCTCAGCCTCCCCCATTCTCATTAAGAGGTGTGATTACAATTGATGTCAGTTTAAAAATTAAAAGAATTACTGCAAATAGTCTATATAATTTATTCATCCTATTAAGCTTCTTGGGCAAAAAGTACTCACACAAGTTCAAAGTCAGGGCAGAACCTGGAGTTTGCACCACGCCAAAAATATTTTGCAGTGTCAAAATTCCTCTTTGGAAAGCTGAAGTCAGAATTTTCCAAGGAGAAGGGCTTGTTTAGGTGGGGATAAAAATATTTAAATTTTGTTTTTAGAATTTATTTCTGGCATGAATCTTGACAAAATGAAAATAAACATGTTTTCAAAACAAGAACAAGTGTGTTTAACCCAATCAGACAGATTGTGACTGTTTTCCTAAATGAGCTTTTGCTAAGTTTGACCCCTTCCAGCAGGAGGTTTTGATATGATCAAATTGTCATTTTCTGTCAGAAAATCATTCTTCCAGAAAATCTGCAGCCACTTCCAATCAATATTTTTCCTTTTTTTGTGCTCTGAGCAACCTTGGGAATGGATGTCCTGTGGTGGTTCATGGTGATGTTTTCCCAGGGCCTGGAGGGGCTCCAGGAGAGCTGGAGAGGGACTGGGGACAAGGGATGGAGGGACAGGACACAGGGAATGGCTCCCACTGCCAGAGGGCAGGGATGGATGGGATATTGGGAATTGGGAATTGTTCCCTGTGAGGGTGGGCAGGCCCTGGCACAGGGTGCCCAGAGCAGCTGTGGCTGCCCCTGGATCCCTGGCAGTGCCCAAGGCCAGGCTGGGCAGGGCTGGGAGCAGCCTGGGGCAGTGGGAGGGGTCCCTGCCATGGCAGGGGTGGGACAAAGAGGAGCAGAAGCCCCAGGAGGGGCAGCCCTGGCTTTGGGAGGGGTGGGAGCAGTGCTGGCAGCCCTGGTGCAGGGCTGGGGTTGCAGCCTGGGCCTGGGGGAGGCTCCCAGTCCAGGATTTCCATCCAAGGGAGGCTCCAGGGCTGGGCTGAGCACTCCAGGTGTCCCTCTGGTCCTGGTTTTTAGAGCTTGGATGGATATTTTCTGTCGCAGACATCCTTTGTGAAAAACCTTTTCTGTAGGACTTTTCCTGCTAGAGCTGAGAAGCTCAGTAACAAATGTAAACAATTATTATCTGCTGCTGTGGAATGCAACAGGTCCACCTGTGATTGGTCCCCTGTAGATGTTTGGATTTACTGACCACTCATGGTGGAGCTGCTATTGCTCTCTGCAGAGACACAGACCTTTGTTATTATTTCTTTTCTATCTCTTTCTTAGCTTAGCCAACTTCAGAAGAAGCTCCTTTCCTTTTCTATCTCTATGTAGTATAGTTATAATGTTATATATATATCATAATATAATAAATCTAGCCTTCTGATCATGGAATCAAGATCCTGTCTCTTCCATCCTCTAAAAACCCCTGTGACCACCATCAACAATTTTCCACTTCTGCTGAACAACCTGAGGAAAATCAGCTCAGCATGCTTGGTGCACCCGGGTACTTCTCTCATTACTTTTTCTCACAAGGTGTGAAAATCAGCTGTTGCTCCATTTTTCTGCCTTTATATATGAATTTAAAAGCTCATTTGTGCTGACTCATGGAGAATTAGCCAAGTTAAAGCACCATTTTGAACCACCTAATTGAGCAAACACTGAAAGGAAATGTTTGATTACTCCTTCAGCTCCTCATTTTTCCTGGCTGAGGCCATTTACTGCATTCAGCTCAAATTAACCAGCGCTTTTGGTTTCACTCCACATGCATTTTCCTTTGAGAAAGTATTTTCCAAAAGGAGTTTGCTCAGCTTTCTTCCATTCCCAGTGTTTAGAATGAGAATAAAAATCAGATTTCTCATCCTCCCAGGGTGTTGAATGGGAATCTTGTGTTATTTAGGCTGCACACTAGTGCTTTTGTAAGGGATATTCTGTGTGTGGAGGAAAGATGCTGTCAAATATTATAAAGAGATTTTAGTTTCCTCAAGTTCACACACAAGCTGGGAATTTGCATGTGTGTATGCTGGCAGCTCATTTTTTGAGTGCCCTGAATGATTTTTAATATAAATGAGACCTGTCTGGACATCTGGATGTTATTGGGAGCTGACTCTTAAATTTCTTTCTCCAGAAGATGAGTTTCCTGTGTTGCAAATCTCGAGGCTAAACCTTACTGAGTTGGTTTGATGTGTGTTTAAATTTTAATGGAGATAATTACTGGAGAATCATTGAGAGTCTTGCTCTGGTTTGACCTGTATCAATTAATTTATTTTTCCCCTCAGTGGAAGAGGATGAGGCTCTCCACCATCTGAGGTAGAGAGTTTAAAAATAATTTTCCTGCTCCTTCTGACCTGCTGCTGTGATTTCCATGGGAAGAGAGGCCCTGTCTCTTTGTGATGGCTTTAATTGAAATCCACTCAGCACAGAAATGCTGCAGATCTCCAAAGATGCTGCACTTACTGCACTGGGCAGGTTTTGGATTGATCAACTGGTTTGGGTTGGAAGGAGCTTAAAACTCACCTTGTCCCACCCCTGCCATGGCAGGGACACCTCCCACTGTCCCAGGCTGCTCCCAGCCCTGCCCAGCCTGGCCTTGGGCACTGCCAGGGATCCAGGGGCAGCCACAGCTGCTCTGGGCACCCTGTGCCAGGGCCTGCCCACCCTCACAGGGAACAATTCCTCATTCCCAATATCCCATCCAGCCCTGCCCTCTGGCACTGGGAGCCATTCCCTGTGTCCTGTCCCTCCATCCCTTGTCCCCAGTCCCTCTCCAGCTCTCCTGGAGCCCCTTTGGGCCCTGGCAGGGGCTCTGAGCTCTCCCTGGAGCTTCTCTTCTCTCTTCTCTCTTCTCTCTTCTCTCTTCTCTCTTCTCTCTTCTCTCTTCTCTCTTCTCTCTTCTCTCTTCTCTCTTCTCTCTTCTCTCTTCTCTCTTCTCTCTTCTCTCTTCTCTCTTCTCTTCTCTCTTCTCTTCTCCTCTTCTCCCATCCTGGCTCCACAGCAGAGGGGCTCCAGCCCTGGGACCATCCCATGGGGCTCCTCTGGGCTCTCTCCAGCTCCTTCCCGTGCCAGGAATTGTCCCCTTTGTGTCACCCAGCCCTGGCAGTGCTTTGTGCCCCAGGTGCTGGGCAGGGTGGGCATGCCCTCATCCCCCAGCCTGTGCCACAGCCCTTTCCCCTGGCATTCCCTGGCTCCCTCCCACAGCCTCTGGAGCTGCTCTGTGGGTCAGGCACAGCCCCAGAGTGAATCCAGCTGCTCCCAGCTGCTGGCATTGATAAACTTTGACCCCATTCATGAAAGGCACACTACCTACCTCTAGACAACAGATAGTGTAATGGTTGCTGGACATATTAATTATTTTATCATTTACTAGGAAATAATGTTTAAATCTCATTTAATATATTCATTTTTTTTTATCTTGACATTTTAAATTTATTTTATTAAATAATTAAACCATATATCCCTAGATTATCCAAATCATTTGTCATCAATACACTTTCAATTAACCTTCCTCTATGTTTCCTAGTGTCAAAAACAATAACCAACTATCAGCATCACTCCACAACCACCCCGAAACAAACACAAAATTAACCCCAGAACTAAACCCTGCCCCCCAAAAAAACCAAACAAAAATACAAACCATGGTTGTAATTTATCAACCAATCACCCACTGTGACAGTGTTCACAGGGGTCTCAGGTTGAGGGAAGAGATGAGGATCTGACTCCATGTTTCAGAAGGCTGATTTATTATTTTATGATATTACATTAAAACTATACTAAAAGGATAGAAGAAAAGATTTCATCAGAAGGCTGGTTAAGAATAGAAAAGGAAGGAATGATAACAAAGGTTTGTGGCTCGGACTGTCTGTCTGAGTCAGCTGTGATTGGCCATTAATTAGAAACAACCAACATGGGCCAATCACAGATGCACCTGTTGCATTCCCACAGCAGCAGATAACCATTGTTTACATTTTGTTCCTGAGGCCTCTCAGCTTCTCAGGAGGAAAAATCCCAAGGAAAGGATTTTCCATAAAAGATGCCTGTGACACCCACCAAACTTTATGTTTTTGTAGCTTATAAAAAGCAAGAAGACACTGAAGATGTCAAGGTGGCTGCCACACACCCCAAGGACAAAAGACTTACTCCTGACCTTACTGTTAGGTTTTTGCCAGGTATATTCATGCAAGTATCCGTGCTCCAGTGTAGATTCACAGGGATAACAAACAGACTACAGGGATAACAAATGCCAGAGGGGCTTCAGCAGTGCTGAGCTGCCCTGCAAGCCCAGGAGCTGGAGTTCTCATCAGCCCCGTTAGATCTGGGTGTGCTGCACACGGATTTCTGCCTTTTGTCTCTTTTATGCCTTTTAAAAGATGAAAAAGCTCCCTGAGAACCCGGCAGCCGTTTGCCAGCCTGCTGGGAGGGGAAGTGTGTGATGTCCTGAGCTGGTGTGTGCAGGGTTTGAGGCCATGTCCCCAAAGCCTTTCCCCTGCTTGCCTCTGCAAGGGCTCTCCCTGTTTTGGGGGGTCAGAGGGGCTGGGCAGTGCTGGGATGTGTGTGAAGCTGGGCTGTGTGGGGGACAAAAAGGGGTTTTTTAAGGGCTTCTCCCAGATGAAGCAGAAAAATGGAATTTTAGGGCAATATTAAAATACCAGGGACTGACTAGAAGAGGCATCACCCCTCTGCCTCTCCTCAGGTGGCTCCCTGCCTTGTCCTGACTCCCCAGCTGATTGCTGAGACATGGGGTCACTTTTCTATGCCCTCAACCTCCTGGTGGTGCCAGGAGAGAGGGGGGAGGCAGGGAGGGAGCCCTGGCTCCTCCTGGAGAGCAGGTCCCTGCCAAAGCCAGAGCCCCTTGGGAAGTGAAACAGAGCAGGCACAGCAGCTCCTCCTTAAATGCCATTTATAGCTTGGGCTGCAAGCTTTGGGGCAAAGGAAACTGCTGAAATGGGGGTAATGGGATTGCTAGGGGAATTTGGCACTTAGGGCTTGGAGGGGCTCCTGGTGGAAATGCCATGGAGGTCACTTCACACAGCCCCTTCCATGGTCATTCACACCCCTCACCCTCCCCTGGGTGCTCCTCTTCTCCTTGGGGGATGTCCATGGAGAGAGCCTGGAATTTTGTTTAAAAAAATTCTTTTTTGTTAAAAAATCCTGAAATTTTTTTGGTCAAAATCCTCAGCTTTGGGGGTCCTTTGAGGCTGGGCTGAATGCTGTGCTCCTGGTGGAAATGCCATGGAGGTCACCTCACACAGCCCCTTCCATAATCCTTCACACCCTCACCCTCCCTGGGTGCTCCTCCTCTCCTTGGGGATGTCCATGGAGGGAGCATGAAGGATTAACTAGAATTTTGTTTAAAAAAAAAAAATCCTTTTTGTTAAAAATCTGAAATTTTTTGGTCAAAATCCTCAGCTTTGAGCATCTTTGAGGCTGGACTGAATGCTGTGCTCCTGGTGGAAATGCCATGGAGGTCACCTCACACAGCCCCCTTCCATGATCCTTCACACCCTCACCTTCCCTGGGTGCTCCTGTTCTCCTTGGGGGATGTCCATGGAGGGAGCAGGAAGGATTAACTGGAATTTTGTTAAAAAAAAAAATCCTTTTTGTTTAAAAATCCTAAAAAATTTTGTCAAAATCCTTTGTGGGTCTTTGAGGCTGGACTGAATGCTGTGCCCAGGCAGGGACAGTCCCTGCCCCAAGAAGTGCAGAGCTGCCTCTGAGCTCAGCTTGTTTCCTGTGTCTGAGGCTCCTAAAATCCTTGCTGGAACAGTTATTGGTGTCTTTCTGATCCACTCCAGGGCAAAGGATTTCCCTTGGGGCCAGCACAGAGTCTCTGCAATTCACTGGAGTAAGAGAGGAGGTGGCTGTGGCCACCATGGTCCTGGGCTGACCTGTAAATATCAATATCATTGACCCAGGGATGGATGGACTCAATCTGAGAGGCCTTTTCCAACCTAAATGATTCTGAGATTCTCTATTTGGAGGTTTAAACTGTGTTTAATTATTAATTTTTGTGTTGTCACATGTGATCACCACAGGCCCTGGTTATCAGGGGTTAATCTCACTACAGAACAGATGTTAGGCTCAGCTTATTTATTCCAGTGGTGTCAGAGTAGTACAGAAATGGCAGCTTGGGATGTCAGGATTGCAAGATAGAATGGAGACACCTGATGTGGAGGCTGGCAGTGTGGAAAGCAATCCTTGTCTTACCTGGCAGGGATGGGAGATGTGGAGTGGGAGAAGTTTGGATGATGGCTTTTGTCACCATGACTGTGGTTTTTTGGGGAATGTGGTGCCTGGTGCCAGGCTGGGGTGTGCAGAGTCTGAGGGCAGTGGGAACTGGAATTGAGAGCTGGTTCTGCTGCCTTGGAGGGTGAGAAGTTCTGTCCCAAGGATCTTCTGTTCCAAGCCAAGAGACCCCTTGGGACAGAATTGCTGCTGGTCACTGTGCAGGTGTAGGACAGAGTTTGGATGAATTTTTTGCTGTCATGAGCATTTTTTGGGGGAGGGAATGTGGTGCCTGGTGCCAGGCTGGGGTGTGCAGAGTGGTCTGTGAGTAATTTAGAGATGGTTCTGCTGCCATGGGGCCTGTGGGTCTGAGATTCAAACAGCAGCTTGGAGGGTGAGAGGCTTTGGGGCACCCCAAAGATCCCTTGGGACAGAATTGCTGCTGGTCACTGTGCAGGGATGGTGTGCAGGTTGGATGGATATTTTGTGGCCATGAGCATTTTTTGGGGGGAATGTGGTGCCTGGTGCAGAGTCTGAGGGCAATGGAAACTGGAATTGAGAGCTGGTTCTGCTGCTGCCTAGGGTCTGTGGGTCTGAGGCTGGAACAGCAGCTTGGAGAGGTGAAAAGCTTTGGGCACTCAAAGATCCCTTGGACAGAATTGCTGCTGGTCCCTGTGCTGGGAAGGTGTGCAGGTGTGGGAGGTGGTTTGGATGGATTTTTTGTGGAGCATTTTGGGGGGCAATGTGGTGCCTGGTGCCAGCGTCTGAGGACAGTGGGAATTGGAATTGAGAGCTGGTTCTGCTGCCTTAGAGCCTGTGGGGTCTGAGGATTCAAACAGCAGCTTGAGAGGTGGAAAGCTCTGGGCCAGCCAAAAGAGATCCTTTTGGACAGAATTGCTGCTGGTCCCTGCTGTGTTGCTGTCCCTGGAGCCAACCCTGCCTGACCCTGGCTCATCCTCAGGGGTTTCTGCCTGCCAGGGGCACTGGGGAAGGACAGGGCACAGCTCTGGCTATAAAGCTGTTCCTGACAGATATTTCATGCTCCTAATTGCTAGACACAGGCTGGCCAGGGGGTGTTTGTCTCTCTCCTTTCCTGTTGGAATGAATAAGTAAAAGCAGGTGAAAGGCTGCTGGGGTTCCAGAGCAGTGTGTGACAGATGAGAGGGGCCATGGGCCAGGACAGCTCAGGCCTGATCCCAGAGCTGCACAGCCCAGGGTGAGCCTGGAGGGATTTATTGACTGGCAAGGGTGGCAGGAGGTGGCTGGAATTTGGGAGGTGGAATTTGACTTCATCTTCCCAGCACAGGGAGGAGATGACAGCCACACATGGGTCACTGGGCTGGGCTGCAGGAGAGCTCAGGTTGAGCCAGGGAGGAGCAGCTGCTGACCTTGAGCACTATGGAGGGGCTGGATATTGTGGTGGAAGACAATCTGTCATTGAGGTGGGCAAAAGGGGCTCCAGGGGAGAGCTCAGAGCCCCTTGCAGGGCCTAAAGGGGCTCCAGGGGAGCTGGAGAGGGACTGGGGACAAGGGATGGAGAGACAGGACACAGGGAATGGCTCCCCACTGCCAGAGGGCAGGGCTGGATGGGATATTGGGAATTGGGAATTGTTCCCTGTGAGGGTGGGCAGGCCCTGGCACAGGGTGCCCAGAGCAGCTGTGGCTGCCCCTGGATCCCTGGCCGTGCCCAAGGCCAGGCTGGACAGGGCTGGGAGCAGCCTGGGACAGTGGGAGGGTGTCCCTGCCATGGCAGGGGTGGCACTGGGTGGGATTTAATTCCCTTCCATCCAAGCCATTCCAGGCTCTTTCCTGATTATTCAGCAGGCAATCAAAAGGGACTTTTTTTTTTTTTAATTTTAACATCCCCTCAGCCCTCCTGATGGTTTGGGAAGAGCCCAGAAGATTGGGGTGCAGGGGGCAGGTGCCTTGACACAGATGAGAATTTGGGTGTGTGCTGCAGGCTTTGGGCTGGAGCCTCAGCCCAGCTCTGGGGTGGGACACAGGCACCAGCAGCTGCCAGGAGCTCAGATTTCCTCTCCCTTCCTTCCTCCTCCTCCCAGCCTGGCTCTGCTGGCTCTGCCCCCAGAGCAGACAATTCTCTCTCGTGTTTCTAGCAAGGCTCTGGTGCTCCTGTGGCTGCAAACACGAGCTGCAAACTTCATTATATGAAGACAGCCCAAAGTCAGGTGGCAGAAGAGATAATTACCTTTCTAATATAATAATGCCAGGGCTGGTGAGCCTTTTATCTCACTCTGTGTTCCTCTGTACAATCACAGGCAGGGATTAAAATTTCCTGGGTTATTGCTCGCCTGTGGCAGCCAGGGCTGTTTCTCTGTTTGCTGTGAGGGGATTTCAGGTAAAAGGAAAGAGGAGGATTGAACAAGGGGAAGGAGCAAGGGGAGAAGCCCTTTGTGTTTTAAGCAGCTGGGAGGGAGGTGCAGCAGCCTGTGAGCAGGATGGGGTTTGTAGTGGTGCCATCCGATGGGAATGGGGCAGCAAAGGAGGAGGAAACAGAAGGCAGAGCTGCAGGGGAAAGCTGGGGCTGGGATTGGGTCTTGGCTGGGCTTGGGGTTCTGTTCAGGGCTTCAGTGCATCTCCATTTCCCAAAGGGAATCTGTTCTCTGTGCTGTGGGAAGAGCTGACAGCCCTCTCCCCTTTAGCAGCACTGAAATGTTTCCCATCGCTTTCACCCCCTTTGAAGCACAAATCTCCATCCCTGGGAGCTTCCTGGGGCGCTGTGCCCTCGTGTTCCCCACCCTGCTCCCACCTGGGCAGGGACTGCTGAGAGCCTCCTGCATCCAGCCCTTGGTTATTCCCAGTGTTCCCTCTTGGCTGACCCCTACAAATGCTGATGGTGTGGAGGCATCTCCTCGTTCTTCTCCTTCCCATCAGGAAAATCCCATTGGCTGCTTTCCTCTGAGCAACAGGGTGCTTTTCCTGCTGCCCCCTTGTCCCTGGGGAGCCAAGGGGTTTGGACAGCTGCTGGAATTACAGAGCACTGCAAAGGTCACAGCAGTCCTGTTTGCTCTGAGCTCTTGCAGAACATTAAAGCTGATAAAATTCTGCTGCCCTACATTCGTGTAACAAGGGAGACAAGAGGAGAGAGAGGAAAATGAAAGGGAAGAAACTCATCCCTCCTGCAACTGGGGACAGGGAAAAGCTGCAGGTTTAGCTCCTGCACTCAGCTGTGGCTTGCAGGGGTTTGATGTAGCTGCGTGTGCAGATTCAGCCTCTCCTTTCTGAGCAAAGCAGTTACAAATCCTGCCCCAGGGCACTCATTACTTTAATGAGTTTGGTGCCTTCAGTTTTCTCCTCAGTTTGGGCTCCTCAGCTTTGTCTTCGGCAGAGTTTGTGCTCAGAATCCCGGGAGGTGCTGGGGATGGGGAGACATCCATCCTGGCAGGTCCGTTTGAGGGATTTTAGCTGGAATAGGGCTTGGCAGGATCAGCTGCTGGCTCAAGGGAGGTGCTGAGGGCTGGGACAGCAAAGTCCAGGATACTCCAGGATTCAGCACCCCTTGTGAAAGAGGGGATAGGGTGCCATGGGCAGGGTGGGACAGCAGTGATGGGGACACCCTGACTGGGTGTGCCACTGCCAGGAAACTGCAGCTGGGTTAAAGGAAAGGGGGAGATGTGTCCCTCAAACCCTGCTCATTCCATCCGAGCAACTCCAGAGCAGGTTTGGGGAACTTCCAGCTAAAATGCTCTTTTTATTTTGTTTCCCCCGAGGAAAGGCCATCTCTGAGATAA